>CM061547.1:263270338-263677838 GCA_030864215.1 Capsicum pubescens | reverse complement strand
AATTAATATATTGCCAAAATTAATTTGTGCGTGTTTCAACTATTTCATCAAGTATCTAGGCTTCCTCCATGTTCATATTTTGAGGACATAACCACAAAGTGGATAAGTTAGTCCGATTTACTTTCATTTGTATTGGGACAAGTTAATTGTGCGTAAGATGTGGATAGGGAACAAAAGGACCTAATAATGAACAGCTTCATGTGAACAAAACAGCCAATCAGGTATACAAAAGTATACCACGTTCATGAAAGATGTGAAGAAGGGCCATCCTCGAGGGGTCTGAATTAGCCATATTGCAGCGTATTCTAAAGCAAATATTAATGATTAATTTTGTGACTCGGACGTACAATAAACCTATAAGTCACATAACAAGTTATCGTTACTCTAAGATCCCTCATCAAAGAATTCCAGAACTTTTATAGTTCTTGATTCAACAACTTTATTCAGTCCAATATATCCTCAGTTTACTTTATTGAGGGGAGCAAAATTTTATCACTATTGAATATTTTTTCTTGTTAGAGTTTATTTTGAATTTAAATTCTTGTAGATTTTTCTGTAAAAAAAAGATTACCTTTTCTGTAGAATAGGCATTAGATAAGGACTCTTATATTTATCTTCAACATGTACAAATTTATATAAAAAAGAGATGCAACCAGCAGAATAAGTATCAACACTTACGTTCTCAAACTTTCTTGTGCTTAACCTTTCTCGTTCTTTATATGGTATCAGATTTGCCCATCGATCCTATGGCCAATTCTTAAAACTCCAGCAACCTGTTATCACTTGCAAAAGAGTATGGTTCTTCCACCATTATTCAACTATCAAACCTCTCTCTCAAACTTGATAGAAAAAACTATTGTCTTTGAAAAGAAAATACCTTGGACATACTCAGAGCCTTTTCTCTTGACTCCTTGGTTCTTAGTTCTAATCCTCCTCCAAAAACCATTACTGTCGCCCCTCCTACTACAGAGCCCGCTACCAGCCAAGCACAACCAGTGGTTACTTCTAACCCTGAGTATGATGAATGGCGATTCAACGATCTTCTTATTCTTGTTTGGCTTCGTCAAATAATTTTTTATCCTCTTCTTGGTCACTTAACTCGAGCTACCTCTTCCTATGATGCTTGGACTAAAATCGAGCATATGTTTCAATCACAGACACGTGCTCGAGTTATGCAATTAAAATTTCAACTTTAAACCTTCCTAAAGTCAATCTTTCCATTACCAAATACTTGGAAAAGAAACGCACAATCACCGATTCTTTAGCAGAAAGCGTGTACATTGTACAAGATGATGACTTCATCTCATTTGTTCGCACATTGTCTCATCAATTTTGTCTACACGTACACAACCCATTCATCTTAAAAATATTCTCCATGTCCCTAAAATTTCCAAGAATTTACTTAGTGTTTCTAAACAAACTCGTGATAATAATGTCTATATGGAATTTCATCTTTATGATTGCTATGTGAAGGATTTGCAGGGCAGGAAACTGCTTCGAGGAACACTTGATGATGACTTGTACCGTCTTCAACTATCATCTCTGCATTCTCAGTCTTCCCCACCTTTCGTATTTCTTGGTGAACGCACATCTCTTGTTGGTTGGCATTGTCGATTGGCTCATCCAAATGAAGCTCTTCTTCAGCGTCTTATGTCTAATTTTAGGCTACCTGTTTCTAGCTTTGATTTTACTAATGTTTGTCAACCTTGTCAGCTAGGAAAGAGTCGACGCCTACCTTTTTTCCATTCCCATGTTTCTAGCAGTAGTCCTTTTTAATTAATTTATTCTGATGTTTGGGGACCTTCCCCCATTCCTTCTATTAATAGATCCTCCAACTTTGTTTTATTCATTGCTGATTGCACCAAATTTATTTGAATATATTTCATGACACATAAATTGCAAGTTTTTCAATTTTTCACTCAATTTAAGTTTTTCGTTGAAACCCAATTTGGGACAAAAATAAAATCAGTTCTGTAGACAAGTAATTGTCCCTTTCGAAAGTCGAATTTCACCATTTACCCTGTCTTACCATGCACCCTCAATCATGTGATAAGTTTCACATAAGAAAATAACAAATTGATATCCACTTTTGACACCTCATCCTAACAAAAATAACAAAATTCCCAACAAATTAACACTCAACCAATCAAATTTCAACACCCTCACATTATTCTAACCACCCCACCCCTACCCCTATCCACGTACCCTACCTTTACCCTGCTATGTGGTCCCAACCTTTCTAACAAACCCACAAAGAGACGCACAATACACACTGGTGGGACCCATAGGGAATTTCACGCACAACCTCCTTTTTTCCAATAAGAGCACACACAGAGCAATACACATAGGGGTCGTTTGGTAGATTGTATAAGAATAATGCAAAATATGGTGTATTTGTAATGCATGTATTAGCAATGCTTGTGTTAGCTATGCTTGTATTTTTCTGATGCAGTGTTTGGTTCAATATATTAAAAATAACATGAATTAAATAATTTTTGGAAAAAACAATTTGTACATAATATCCTCAATACATATGTTGGAGAGGATGCAAAAAAAAAATTGAGGGATAATAGTGTCTTTAAGCATGTTAATGCATTCATTAGATCCATTGCATTACTAATGCCATGGATTTTGAGGTATTAGTAATACACACCTCAATACACAATAAAGTGTATAACTAATTCAAGCTTTAGTTATACATAGGGTAAAAAGATATACCAAACAAGGTATTACTAGTACACATTAATCTAATGGATGCATTAACTTTCTAATACACTCTAACAAACGACCCCATAGAGACATAACTTTCACATACACACTGGGGGACCCACAGGGAATACCCACACCACTCCTCCATCGTCACTCTTCATAACACACAAAATTCGAGACACACCATCACACATACTCTCATCCTTACTGAAAGTGGTACACACACAGACGATAACACATACAATCATATATCCATACACACAATACACAAATAAAAGGAAAAACTCACTGGAAAAGAAAAAAAGGATGCACACACACACTAACAATACATATACACGCTACATAGTTTCCATTGTTTCTTCCCATTCATAGAATACACACTACACTGGAGAGGGAGCGGGAACAGAGAAATATAGCTAAAATCTTAAGAGAGAGGGAATACAAGAGAAAGGGAATGACTGGTTTGTTTTTTCGGTGAATTTCTCACTGGAATCGGTATTTCTTCATCTGAATCCGACCACCCATAGCCCCCAAAATCAACAAATTCTTTTTCGTTTCTGGTTTGCAGTGAAATCTCATCGGGAAAAACTATTTCACAGACTGCCATGGATTGTCGAAGCTTCAAACGGTAAATCCAACTCTAATTCCGATGAAACCCGACAGAAAATGAGTGAAATCTCTTCATAAGAGAGAATGGAATCTCTTCATTCCTGCTATGACTCAGTTGATTGGAATATCTTCGTAAGAGAGGCTATTCTAAACATCTATGCCCTCTATGGGGACTACGGTTGATGGGTCACTTATGCATTTCTTTAGCAAGGAGACATAAAACACTGGATGGACTGAAGATAGATCTGAAGAAAACTCTAGATTGTAAGATACCTTTCTAAAATGGCTGAAGGAATACCTTTTAGATCGACTGAGGCATAGCAGGAATGAAGCCAATCCATGTCGAGAATAACATCAAAATCAGTCATCTCTAATTTGACTAAGTCTGCTGAAGTAACTTTCTGAGATATCATAACCGAACAGTTTTGGTATACCCGCCAGGCTATAATAGATTTACCCACTGGGGTAAAGACTGAGAAAGGCTCTTCTAGGATTTTGGGACTGACTTCAAAATCAGATTCTATATTGGGAGTAACAAAGGACAAAGAAGCTTCTGGATCTAGCAAAGCATAAACATGAAAATGATATACTTGTAACATACCAGTTACTACATAAAGAGAATCTCCTAATCCTATCAGGACTGAAGAGCATAGAGTCTGTTTGGGCGCTGCCCACTGATGGCACTGGAAGCGACACCCTGCTAATTCGGGCGATCGGACTGAGCTGGGGAACAGTTATACTGACCTTGAGAACTTGGCTGGGACAATCTCTGACTTTGTGGCTTGGCTTTCCATACCCAAAACACACATCGTTGCATGCACTATAGATACCCTGGTGGTTTCTGTCATACTTCTAACAAAGAGGATTGGTCCGGGCACAGCTAACACTGCCCTGGGGTTTAGGGCCTGGTGCCCTATCCCTATTATCGTCTTTGAATTTCGACACAGGAGCTCTGGCTGAGGACGAAGCTGGAACTGAGGATTTCAAGTGGAACTGAGAATGATTCCCACCCTCTGACTTAGGTTGAGCGAAGCTAAAACTACCTGTTCTTGCTCTCTTGTTCTACCTCTCCTTTTCTTTATTCTTGGCCTCTTCTATCTGTTGAGTATAGACTATGAGCCTGGATATGTCCATCTCTTTAATCAGCATTACAGTCCTACACTCTTTGACCACACTACTAGACACCCCTGACACAAACTTACTCATTCGGGACCTACTGTTTGCCACCACTTCAGGAGCATATCTAGCTAATTGAGTAAAATTGAGATAATACTCTTTCACTGTTATATTTCCCTGCTTCAGATTGATAAATTCCAAAACCTTTGCTTTTCTCAACTCCAGTGGGAAGAACCTATCTAGAAAAGCAGTGGAAAACTCCTCCCACTCTATGGGCCTTACATCTGTGTCCTTTCTGCTTTCCACTGTTTAAACCATTAGTGAGCCATATCCTACAAATGATACGCGGCTAACTCTAAACTCTCAACAGTAGTCACCCCCATAATATCAGTAACCTTCTACATCTGATAAGGGTATTCCTGTGGGTCCTTATCTTACTTTGACCCCAAAAAAAGGAGGGTTCATTAGGGTGAAGTCTCGAATCCTGGCTGCAGTAGTATTGACCACTGGGTTGGCTGAAATAGCAGCTGGACATTCATTTTGGGTTTCCACAAAATGAGCTAGGGTGGTGAATATTGCTCTAAACTCAGCGTGGGAGACGTGTTCATCTAGAGGATCTGGCTGGATGGGTTGGGGTTGTGGCTAGTCTCCCATTCCTCTTCCCTTAGTCCTCTTTGGAGGCATATTTTGTAAATAGAAGAGAAACGATTAAACTGAGAGTTTAACTGGAGCTCGTGCTCACTCGCACGACATGAATACTTAAAGAAGGGAAACTTTTCCTAAAACATCTCATAGCCTCCTGTCCATAAGTGTGGCGCACTACACACTCATACACAAGACTCTACTAGATGTGGCTTTCAGACTTCCTAGGACTCTGTTGAAACTGGATCTGATACCAAGTTTGTAAAGCCCCAAGTCTGTACCCGGATGCTACACGGTGTTCAGAATCGCGAAGGACCACAAGCTAACCCATGACTGGTACCTACTATAATAACTGAATAATAATACTATAAATATGCAGAAAGTACGCAAAAACTGGCTATAAGGTTCAATACTGTAAATAAAACTAAATACGGTATAACAATACCGAAACTAAAATATCTGTCTGAAAATACTCTAGTCTGAAAAGCCTCTAAACTGTCTGAAATGTGGAGTTGATGGGACAAGTCCCCAACTAACTCTGACAATTGAAAAAGAACGGAAATGCTGACATAAATAATCATATCCTCAAACTATGAGAACTCACCACTCACTCTGTCAGCTGATAATCTAATCTGCTAAGGATTCTCGGGAACCCGTGCATCTGAACTAATGATATAAGACATATAGCACAAAAGAAAGGCATGTTTTAGTACTTTGAATGTACCGGTATGCTCAGTGAGGTAAGATGAAATGCATGGGTTCTTATGCATGAATAATACTTACTGAATATCATGAATATAACTGAATTATAATACATATATGAATACATACATTGTAACTGTAATCATGATAACACTGTATACTGAGTTCTGAATACTGATTAACAGATACTTGAGTTTATCGATACCTTATTACTGATAACTAAATGACCGTATCTGACAGCCCTGAATTTGTGGAACTGTACTGAGTTTTGAACTGAGCTAAGTGACTGTATCTAACAGTCCTAAATTTGTAGAATTGAAATGAGTTCTATACTGCGACTGAATCTGAAACTGAGACTGTGGTAAGTAATCATGTAACCGACATGCCCCTCCTCTAACTGATTTGGGGTCCAACCTGTAATCCCAGTTGGAAGGTTGTCAATAATGTACCACGAGTAAGGACAAGTGTTGAGTCTCCCTCATCTGGCAAGTGCTCTAAACGAGAATAGTGGTACCCTCAACTGGCAGGTAGATCGCCTCATCAACCTTTAACTAGCAGGTTGATGTCTCAACCTACGCTGTCTATATAGTTCTGGAATACAAGGACTGCTTCTAAGGATTACACCCTCTACTGGCAAGTTACTTCCCATCCTTGAGTTCACTCGGTGTTGAATCCTACTCCCAACTGAATAGATATTGGACTGAATTCTAAACTATACTAGGCTGGACTGAATTGTTATTGATCGTACTGTATAACTGAACTGAACTGATTTTACTGAACTGAACTGGACTGATTCTGAGTTCACTGAGTTTTCCTAAGTTCTGTAACTGACTGAATTCTATTGATCGTAACATGACTGATACTACTCTGTGACTGACCATGGCTCTAGACAAGCAGCTAAATTGTTGGGTATTAAATACCCCCAGGACTCGATAGCATAATTTTAAAAGACATGGCATAATCTTGAGACATGATAACTAACTACTTAGTCATCATTCATTCTTTTGGGCATTTAAGAAAACGCTTGTATGACATGAACTTGTATACATGCTAACATGATATAATTTAACTATTCAACTCACATGGACAATTCATCAAACACTTGTGGGGCATAATATATGCACGTAATACTAAAACAATATGTAGACATCGTGATTCAATTCCAATTTCACAATTCCAAGGGTTTCAATATGAATTCACATAATAAAGCACACATATCAATTAACTCTACATGAATCTTGTAATAAATCATGAAATAGAAACCCAATTAAGTAATAATTATGAATACACTTTAATTCAAATCATAGAAATCACTCTACATGAACTTTAAAAGAGTTTCTTGGACTCCAAGGTGGAAGGAATCGTTGGATAAACACTTCACATACTTTAGTTGGTGAATTCTTGAAAATTAACGGTGAAATCTTGAGCCTTGAATTTGAAATTTAAACTCCTAGGGTTTTTGTTCTTGAGCAATTTGTGAAAGAATGAATATATTTTGCTAAAAGAGGAATAAATTTTGTGTTATGGGAGCTGAAGACCGTGGGAAAAAAGACTTAATTAACCCTGAGGACACGGCTTTTTAATGACTGTAAACTGAACCATCGACGTGTAGATCGACGCGCCGCGTTGTTGGTATTTATGCGATGGCCAATGCGCCGCGTTGAGTTCACATCGATTCACTGGAAATTACACTGAGCTGAGGGAAAAGTTATCTGTCAATACAATAGACGATGCGACGTGTCGAGATCGAGTCGGCTCACTATTTTGGTCACTTGAACATGGTCTAAACGAAGTACGAAAAATTTGAAACTTATACGAGAACACTTATTGACATTTCTGATCATGAATTAACTCATATATCAATATTTAATGGACGTAAGGGTCACAAAATAGGATTGAAAACTTTCGAAGGCTAAAATAACACTAAGTCTGAATACTTAGCTAGAATTTTCTAAGTCTGGGACCCCCTTCAACAAGCTTAAAGGACTGAATTAAGCTAAGAATTTTGTGGGGTCTTACAATATCTCTCCCTTGGGAATATTCGTCCCCGAATGAGACTGACTAAGCTGAGAATACTGGTAGACTGAACTTACTTACTGGACACAACCTCTAAAATATGATTATATGACTGACATTTCTATCATACTGAATTGGCCGAAGGCATCGATAGGCACTCAAACTTGTTGCCAAAATTCACTTAGACACCTAAACTAAAGCTTGTTCTTATCAGACCCCTAAACCCCCTACATTTTGTTCCAATTGGGCATTTTTTCCCTATCATCTAAAAGTTAAAGTGTGTGTTACCCACATGCGCTGACGTGGATAAATTAACAAATTAAAAGGTGACACGTGGCATTAAAATCCAAAAATAATTTAATTTTTTTATCACTAATTAAATTATAATATAAAAAGAATGATAATATCTTTTAAAAAAAAAAAAAAAACCTTGCCCCCACCCCTTCTTCTTCTTCTTCTCCAGCCATCCCCCCTTCATCTTCTTCTCCAGTCACCCCCACCCCTCTCCCCACCCCCTGCCTTCATCTTTTTCTTTGGTCCTCATTATTCTCTATTCCCTTTCTCCTTTAACAAAGTTATCATCTTCCTTAGAAGCAAATGGAATAAGAACCTCGAACAAGAACAAGCAAATGGAACAAGTTTCTTTAACATGAAACTTCAACAACCTCGAAACAATTTCATTCCGAAAGAAGAATTCTCCCAAAGTTACAAACTTTATTTCAAAATCCAATCATACACCACACAAACACCAGAAAAAAACACATAAACAACGTAAAACTTCAAGAAGCTCCTAACAATTCAGTGGAATTAAAAAATTAATTTTTGAAAAGGGATTTAACTTAAAGTTGAAAATTGATCACCTAAGAAATTAATTTTTGAAAAGGAAATTAAAGCAATGTTCCATTGATTTAAGGTTAAGGAAAAAAAAGAGGAATAAGATGGAGAGGGGGTATCGGGTAGGGGGGGAGAGAGGGAATGTTTGAGTTTTTTTTTTACAAAATTTCTTTGCTTTATTAACGATTTTTGGGCTCCATTGATTTAAGTTTAAGGAAAAAAAAAGAGGAAGAAAATGAAGAGGGGTTTTCGGGTAGGGGGGGAGAAAGAAAATGGTTGAGTTTTTTTTTTACAAAAAGTTTTTGCTTTATTAATGATATTTGGGCTCCATTGATTTAAGTTTAAGAAAGAAAAAAAAGGAAGAAGATGAACAGGGGGTATCGGGTAGGGGGGAGAGAGGGAATGTTTTTTTGCTTTATTAATGATTTTTGGGGCCCCATGCCACTTGGCATCTTCTTATTTGGAATTTACAAAGAAAAAAAACTATTCACGCGCCCCCTGCATTTGCACAACACGTGCAGTGCCATGTAGGAAAAAAATGCCCAATTGGAACAAAATGTGGGGGGTTTAGGGGCCTGATAGGAAAATGCCTTAGTTTAGGTGTCTAAGTGAATTTTGGCAACAAGTTTGAGTGCCTATCGATGCCTTTGGCCTACTGAATTTCATACTGAACATGCATATCTGATGCATGAGTACATGACTGAGTTGATTCATGAATGCATGACTGGAATTACTAATAAGCTGAGTTTCTTATACTGAACATGTATATCTGATACATGAATACATGACTGAACTGACTCATGAACATAGGACTGAATATCCAATGGTAACTGATACCAAGTTTGTAATGGAAAATCTGAGCATGAAACTGAATAAGCTTAAGGAAAACTATATCCTTGAGCTGAATCTGAGTTTGCAAAGAAGATGTGAGGATACTTGGTTTGCATATTTTCTTCTTCTTCCCAAGTATCTCCCTTATCAGACTGATTTCGCCAAAGGACCTTGACTAGAGGGACTTTATTGTTCCTCAGTCTACAAATCCGATAATTAAGGATTTCGACCGGAATCTTTTCGTAAGAGAGGATGTTCTAAACATCTATGCCCTCTATGGGGACTACGGCTGATGGGTCACCTATGCATTTCTTTAGCAAGGAGACATGAAACACTAGATGGACTGAAGATATATCTAAAGGTAACTCAAGATCGTAAGCTACCTTTTTAAAACGGTTGAGAATTCGGTAAGGACCGACATATCGGGGGCTAAGCTTTCCCTTTTTGCCAAACCATTTCACTTCTTTTATAGGAGAGATTTTCAAGCATACAAAATCACCAATCTCAAACTCGAGATCCTTTCTGCGCACATCTGCGTACGATTTCTGTCAGCTCTGAGTTGTCTTAAGCCTTTCCCTGATCAACTGGACTTTCTCTAAGGTATCAAATACCAAGTCAGGCCCTACCACTATGGCCTCACCCACTTCAAACCAACCAATAGGATATCTATACCTCCTCTTATAAAGTACCTCAAACGGAGCCATCTGAATGCTGGAATGATAGCTATTGTTATATGTAAATTAAATCAAAGGCAAATGGTCATCTCAACTACCTTTAAAGTCTATCGTACATGCTCACAGCATATATTCTAAAGTCTGGATGGTCCTCTCTGCTTGACCATCTGTCTGAGGATGAAAGGTTGTACTGAGGTGAACTCAGGTACCAAGACCCTTTCGGAATGCCTTCCAGAAATGAGAGGTGAACTGGGTACCTCTATCTGAGATATTGGAACATCGTGCAATCTGACCAACTCTCTGATATAGAGTTTGGCATAATCCTCTGCTGAATAAAAGGTATGGACTGGTAGGAAATAAGATGATTTGGTCATTCTGTCTAAAATGACCCAAATTGAATCATGTTGACGACGAGTACGAGACAAACCCGTCACAAAGTCCATGTTTAATTCTTCCTATTTCCAGGTGAGAATATTGAACTCCTGTATGGACCCACTAGGCTTCTGATGCTCAATCTTAACCTGTTGACATATTAAGCATTTAGTCACAAACTCCGCAATGTCTTTTTTCATCCCACTCCACCAGTAGATCTCCCGCAAATCATGTTACATCTTAGTTGCCCTGGATGAATAGAGTAGCACTCACCATGCGTTTCTGTAAGAATTCGCTGCCTCAAGTCATCTACGCCTAGCACACATAGTCGACCCTGGAAACGCAGCACACCATCTCTCCCTTGGGTGAAAACCTCTACTTTTTTATCTCTGACTGATTCCTTCAACTTGACTAGACTGGGATCTCTATCCTGTTTTTCCTTTACCTAGGAAACCAGGGATGATTCTGAACTACTCTACACCCATACACTTCCTTCTGCTTAATCGACTAAGCGAACACCTAGTCGGGAAAGATGATTAACTTCCTACACTAACTTCTTCTTACCATTCTCCACATAAGCAACACTACCTATAGACATCCTACTGAGAGCATCAACACTACATTGGCTTTACTCGGATGATACAAGACGCTCATGTTGTAGTCTTTCAACAACTCTAACTGCCTTCTCTGAAGAAGGTTTAAATACTTCTGAGAGAACACATACTGTAGGCTCTTATGGTCAGTGAACACATCTATGTGCACCCCATATAAATAGTGCCTCCAAATCTTTAAGTCAAACACTACTGTTGCCAACTCAAGATCATGAGTAGATTAGGTCTTCTCATGGGGTTTAAGATGTCTAAAGGCATAGGCTATAACCTTACCTCTCTGCATCAAAACACACCCCAAACCAACTCTGGAGGCATCACAATACACAACAAAGCCGTCTGAACCATCTGGTAGGGTCAAAAATGGAGTTGTAGTGAGTCGAGTCTTCAACTCCTGAAAACTCTTCTCACAAGAATCTGACTGTTGAAATTTGACCTTTTTCAGAGTCATCTGTACATGGGGGATGCAATAGATGAAAATCCCTCAAGAAACCATCGGTAATAGCTGACCAAACCCAAGAAACTCCTAATATCTGACGGAGAGATGGGTCTGGGCTAGTTTCTTACTACTTTGGTCTTTTAAGGATCAACTCTAATGCCGTCACCAAAAATGATATGGCCAAGGAAAGATACTGACCTCAGCCAAAATTCACACTCACTGAATATGGCGAATAGCTGATGGTTTCTGAGGGTGTATAATACAATTTTGAGATGGTTTACATGATTATATTCACTGCGGGAGTAGACTAGAATGTAATCTATGAAGACTATGATGAACATGTCCAAGTACTACTTGAACACACGGTTCATCAAGTCCATGAAGGCTGCTGGGGTATTTTTAAGACCAAAGGACATGACTAAGAATTCGAAGTGATCATACCAATTTCTGAAAGCAATTTTCAGAATGTCACATACTCTGACTTTGAGCTGATGATAGCCTGATCTGAGGTCTATCTTAGAAAAGTAACTAGCACCCTGAAGTTGGTCAAACAAGTCATCGATTCTGGAAAGTGGATATTTGTTCTTGACCGTGACTTTATTTAACTGACGGTAGTCAATGCACATTCTGAGAGAACCTTCTTTCTTAGGCACGAATAAAACTGGTGTACTCCACAGGGACACACTGGGTCTGATGAATCCCTTATCTAGGATATCCTTCAACTATTCTTTTAATTCTCTGAGTTATGCAGGTGACATTCTGTATGGCGAAATAGATATGAGCTGAGTATCTGGAAGAAGATCAATTTCGAAATTAATTTCCCTTTTGGGAGAAACTCTAGGAAGATCTTCGGGAAACACATCTGGGAATTCACATGTTACTGACACTGATTCAAGAGTAGAGGTTTATGAGCTAGAGTCCTGGACTTGAACGAGATGGTACACACATCCCTTAGATATCATTATTCTCGCTCAAAGGTAAGAAATAAGCTAACCCCTAAGTGCTGAAGTACTACCCCTCCACTCTAGGACGGGCTTAGTCAAAAACTAAAATTGAATAATTCTATTTCTGCAGTCGACTGAGGTATCACAAGAATGAAGCCAATCCATGTCGAGATTGACATCAAAATCAGTCATCTCTAATTCGACTAAGTCTGCTGAAGTGACTTTCTGAGATATCATAACCGGACAGTTCCTGTATACTCACCGGGCTATGATAGATTTACCCACTAGGGTAGAGACTGAGAAAGGCTCTGCTAGGATTTTGGGATTGACTCTGAAATCAACTGCTATATAGGGAGTAACAAAGGACAAAGAAGCTCTTGGATCTAGCAAAGAATAAATATGTAAATAATAGACTTGTAATGTACCAGTGACCATATCTGGAGAACTCTCCTTATCTTTTCGGGACTGAAGAGCATAGAGTCTATTTGGGCGCTGCCCACTAGTGGCACTGGAAGCGGCACCCTGCTGATTCGGGCGACCGAACTGAGCTGGGGGACAGTTATACTGACCCTGAGAACCTGACTAGAGACAATCTCTAACTTTGTGGCCTGGCTTGCCACACTCGAAACACACATCGCTGCCTACTCTATAGATACCCTGGTGGTTTCTGCTATATTTATGACAAAGGGGATTGGTTCGGGCACTGCTAACACTGCCCTGAGGTTTAGGTTCTGGTGCCCTATCCCTATTTCCGTCTCTGAATTTTGAAAAAGGAGCGCCGGCTGAGAACAGAGATGGAACTGAGGATTTCAAGCAAAACTCAGAATGATGCCCACCCTCTGACTTAGGCTGAGCGAAGCTAAAACTACCTATTCTTGCTCTCTTGTTCTCCCTCTCCTTTTATTTATTCTTGGCCTCCTCTATCTAATGAGCATGGACCATGAGCCTGGATATGTCCATCTCTTTAATCAGCATTGCAGTCCTACACTCTTTGACCACGCTGCTAGACACCCCTCACACAAACTTAGTCATTTGGGACCTGTTGTCTACCACCACATGAGGAGCATATCTAGCTAATTGAGTAAACATGAGAGAATACTGTTTCACTATTATATTGCCCTACTTCAGATTGATAAATTCCAAAACCTTCACTTCCGTCAACTCAAGTGGGAAGAACCTATCCAAAAAAGCAATAGCAAACTCCTCCCACTCTTGGGCCCTGCATCTGTGGCCCTTTCTTCTTTTCACTATTTAAACCATGAGTGAGACACATCCTGCAACTGATATACGGCTAACTCCATACTCTCAACAATAGTTACCCCTATAATATCAGTAACCTTTTACACCTGATCAAGGTATTCCTGTAGGTCCTCATCTAACTTTTAACCTGGATAAAGATGGAGGGTTCATTCGGGTGAAGTCCCAAATCCTGAATGCAACATTATTGTCCACTGGGTTGGCCGAAATGGCAGTTAGGTGTTCATTCTAGGCTGCCACAGAATGAGCTAAGGTGGTGAATGCTGCTCTAAACTCAACGTGGGAGATGTGTTCATCCAAAGGATCTGGCTGGACGGGCTGGGGTTCTAGCTGGTCTCTCGTTCCTCTTCCTTTAGTTCTCTTTGGAGGCATATTCTAAAAACAAAAGAGAAAGGATTAGACTGAGAGTTTAACTGGATCTCATTCTTACTCGCACGACATGAATACTAAAAGAAGGAAAACTTTTCCTAAAACATCTCGTACCCTCTTATCCATAAGTGTGGCACGCTACACACCTATGCACAAGACTCTACTAGATGTGGCTTTCAAACTTCCTAGGACTCTGTTGAACCTGGCTCTGATACCAAGTTTGTAAATCCCTTAGTCTGTACCCCAAACGCTACACGATGCTCATAATCCCGAAGAACCACTAGCTAACCCATAACTGGTACCTGCTACAATAACGGAATAATAATACTGTAAATATCCAAAAAGTAGGTGAAAAATGGCCGTAAGATTCAATACTGTAAATAAAACTGAATACGATATAACAACACTAAAACTAAAATATCTATCTGAAAATACTTTAGTCTGAAAAGCCTTTAACTGTCTGAACTGTAGAGTTGATGGGACAAGTCCCCAACTAACTCTGACTACTAAAAAAGAACGGAAATGCTAACATAAATAATCATGTCGTCAAACTATGAGGACTCACCACTGACTCTGTCTGCTAACAATCTAATCTACTAAGGGTGCTTAGGAGCCCGTGCGTCTGAACCTATGATATAAGTCATCATAGCACAAAAGAAAGGCATATGTCAGTACTTTTAATGTACCGGTATGCTCAGTGAGGTAGGATGGAATGTATGGGTTCATATGCATGAACAATACTAACTAAATATCATGAATATGACTGAGTGAAAGTACATGCATGAATACGTATACTGTAACTGAAATCATGATAACACTGGATACTGAGTTCTAAATACTAATTAACAGATTCTTGAGTTTACTGATACTGTATTACTGATAACTGAATGACTCTATCTGACAATCCTGAATCTATGGAACTGTACTGAGTTCTGAACTAAGATGAGTGACTGTATCTGACAGTCCTAAATCTGTAGAACTAACTGAGTTCTATACTGAGACTGAATCTGAAATTGAGACCGTGGAAAGTAATTATCTAATTGACATGCCCTTAATCTAACTGATTTGGGGTCCAACCTGTAACCCAGTTGGAAGGTTGTCAATACCATGCCACGGATAAGGACAAGTGCAAAGTCACTCTCATCTGGAAGATGCTATAAACAAGAATGGTGGTACCCTCAACTGGCAGGTTGATGTTTCAACCTACGCTGGCTACGTAATTCTTGAATGCAAGGACTGCTTCTAAGGATTACACCCTCTACTGGCAGGTGAGTCCCCATCCTTAGGTTCACTCGGTGCTGAATCCTACTCCCAACTGAATAGATATTGGACTTAATTCTAAACTGTACTAGGCTGGACTGAACTGTTACTGATCGTACTGTATAAATGAACTGGATTGATTTTACTGGACTGAACTGGACTGATTCTGAGTTCACCGAGTTTTCCTAAGTTTTGTAACTGACTGAATTCTATTGATCGTGACATGACTGATACTACTATGTGACTGACCATGGCTCTAGAAAGTAGCTAAATTGTCGAGTATTAAATACCCAAAACTCGATAGCATAAATTTAAAAGACATGGCATAATCTTGTGACATGATAACTAACTACTTAGTCATCATTTATTCTTTTGGGCATTTAAGAAAACACTTGCATGAAATGAACCTGTATACATACTAATATGATATAATTTCACTATTCAACTCACATGGACAATTCATCAAACACTTGTGGGGCATAATATATGCACGTAATAGTAAAACAACATGTAGGCATTGTGATTCAATTCCAATTTCACAATTCCAAGGGTTTCAACAAGAATTCACATAATAAAGCACACATATCAATTAACTCTACAAGAATCTTGTAATAAATCATGAAATATAAACCCACTTAAGTAATAATCATGAATACACTTTAATTCAAATTATGGAAATCATGAAATCACTCTACATGAACTTTAAAAGAGTTTCTTGGACTCCAAGGTTGGAAGGAACCCTTGGATGAACACTTCACATACCTTAGTTGGTGAATTCTTAAAAATTAACAGTGAAATCTTGAGCCTTGAATTTGAAATTTAAACTCCTAGGGCTTTTGTTTTTGAGCAATTTGTGAAAGAATGAATATATTTTGCTAAAAGAGGACTAAATTTCGTGTTATGGGGGCTGAACGACGTGGAAAAAAGACTTAATTAACCTTGAGGATGCGGCTTTTTAATGACTGCAAACTGAACTATCAACGCACAGACCAACGCGCCGCATCGAGTCTGCATCATTTTATTAGAAATTGCACAGATCTAAGGGAAAAGTTATCTGTCGATGCGATGGACGATGCGACGCATTGAGATCGCGTCAACTCACTATTTTGGTCACTCAAACATGGTCTAAACGAAGTCAAAAAATTCCAAAACTTGTTCGGGAATACTTATTTAAATTCTTGATCATGAATTAAATCAAATATCAACATTTAATGAACGTAAGGGTCACAAAATAATATTTCCAACTTTCGTAGGCTAAAATAATACTAAGTCCGAATACTTAGCTAGAATTTTCTATGTCTGGGACTCCCTTCAACAAGCTTAAAGGACTGAATTATGCTAAGAATTTTGTGGGGTCTTACACGTATGTAGCATTATAACATCTTCAGTTATTCATAATGCTTCTTTCCATGTGACCTTCGGGTAAGTCTTGCACATCTTTTGTATCGATACAACTTATGGATTTCCCTTGAATTGTCAATCTTTGGATAATCTTGCGCATTATTTGATGTCGGATATAAGGCGACTTACATATATCCTTTCAATTGCTAGCTTCTAGGTGATCCTGTGTATTATCCAACCTTGGATAAGAGATGGCTTGAAGATAACCCTCCAATCGCTAGCTCTCAGGTATTCCTGTATATCATCTGACCTTGGATACAATATGACTTATAGATATCTCCCAAATTGCTATTCTTTAGGTAATCCTGCACATAATCGATCTTGGATATGACGTGGCTTATAGAGAACCCTTAGACTTATCAATTTGATAATCTCATATGTTCTCCGATAAGGATTTAGTTGCGACTTATGGATAACCTTAGGACTACCAATTTTTGGGTAACCTTGCACACTATCCGATTAGGATGTCATTGTGGCTTACGGATGACCTATGGTCTATCAACTTATTGTTAATCTTACACGCTATCCTATTTCAAATAATATGACTTATAGATGACCCTCAAATTGTCAATTTCTAGTAAATTTCATATATTACTCATCTTCATATAGCATCTTAAAGGCGTCCCTTCAAATTGCGTGCTCCTGATGCATTCAAATGCTGATTCATAAACTGATATTCTCGATGCCAATATTTGTGTCTTACGTGTCAACAAATTTTAAATGTTAATGATATCCTCAATGCCAACATTTGTGTCTCGCGTGTCAATAGATATTAAATATTAATGATATCCTCAATGCTATCATTTATGTCTCGCGTGTCAACAGATTTTTCATGCTGATGATATCCTCAACACCAGTATTTGTGTCTCGCATGTCAACAAATATTGAATGCTGATGATATCCTCAATGTCAGCGTTTGTGTCTCACGTCTCAACAAATATGAAATGATGATGATATCCTTGACGCCAACATTTGTGTCTCGCTTGTCAATAGATATTGAATGCTGATGATATCCTCGATGCCAGCGTTTGTGTCTTGCATATCAACAGATATTGAATGTTGATAATTCTTTGTGTAATGGCCCTCTTGGTAGTAAAAACAATTTCACATAAGTCTGTTTGTCTGTATTTTTTCTTTCCACATGTCCCTGTACTCAATGTAGATTGTTAGTAGACACAATGCCGCTCTCACTGGCGACAACAATCAAATTTGCAGAAGTTTAAACGGCATATACTCGGCATAATAATCTGAGTGGTTTAATTCACTATGCATCTTTTTTCAAAGAAGTATCTAAATAGCAGACCCACCATATATAAATGAATGGGTAAAATCCCTTTTTAGGGTCACTCAAATACCATTCTTTTCGCTTTAATGAATTTTGAGGAAGAATTTCCACTATTCTTCCTATTGAGTGATTTTTTTGATTGTTTTATTTACTGTGCCGATTCCTTTGAATGCACCTGCTCTCAAAGTGAATATTTAATAGACACAAAGTCGCTTATGCTAGAGACTTCTTTTATATAAAGAATTCTAAATACAATATTCATAAAGAAGATAAGGCACCTTTGTTTGTCCTTCATAGACAATTTAAAAGGACCTCGATAAATGGGTATTAAACCCGTCTTTGGGGATACCCAATAATACTGTTCTTGAGCATTATGTGCTTTGGTGTGGCTCGCAACCCGCTCGGAGATTATTTTTTTTGAAAAATATTTTTATTTTTGTGTATTGATCCCTACATCCACAGATAAATGATTAGTTTTTTGAATCAAACTACTCCGTGTTGACCTTTTTCTATCTTGGTTTTCTCCTCGCCATCTTTTGGGTACTCGTCATGTTGATACTTTCACCCTGACTCTCCATCCCATTAGATGCTTAGGCAATTACTAAGTAAGAAGATTTGTATAGATTTTCGAAAGTAATATTAATTTTTCTAAAAACTAGTTTCAAAACTTCTGTAAAAAAATTTAGGAAATCTCTGCCAGTCATGTCATGTAAAAGCCCGATGAACGTCTTCCTCTTGGTTCCGACTATGTCTGACGTTTGACAAAGGATTGCTAGGGATTCAGCATTGTTGAGTCTCTCTATCAGAAGTTTTATCATAGCCAGAGATTTAGTCTATCTAGACTTTATCACAGTTGGTGATTTTCAAAACTTAACTTTGACCTCTGGTGCTGGGGGATTTAAAATATATTCCAATATATTAGCGGAAATTTTGAGGACCTCCTCAAAATTTCTGCCCCAGTTTAAAGTTGTTTGAGATGATCTCAGTTCTAGAGGATTCGAAGTCTTTGTTAGACTTCGTTCTCTTTGTTTTTGGAAAATGATCTTCCTCTTGTGAATTTTCAAGTTTCCTTCTCAAAAATTCTGCCTCAGTTTCCATTTCCTGGGTTTATATGATCGATCCATTAGGGCACCTATGTATCCCATTGAAGTAGGAATCAGGTCAAACATAGTTCAGGACTATGCTAAGGATATATAAAAAATCTAATGGGTTGACCGAAGACGACATAGGCCGCCTACGTATCCTTTTTTTGGGAATTTAGGTCATCACATAGTTCATACATGAAAGAAAAAGGATAAATTTCTCTAAGGGGTTGACCGAAGCTGACATAGGCCGCCTACGTATCTCTTTCTTAGAAATTCAAGTCAAACGTAGTTTGTACATGAAAGGAAAGGGATTTTAGGCAATTATACATCATAAAACAAATACTATCATAAAGGCGATTACAAATAAACCAAGGAACTAAAACATCATTCAAACATAGTATCTCTTTACTGCATCAGAATTGTGCATGTTTTGCTAAGTGATCACTGATACTTTCATTATGATCGCCCGAGTTGACTACTCCAGTTTCGTCCAAGTTGGGATTCTCTTACTATTTCAAATTCCTCTATATCTTTCACTAACTGCTCCTCATCACCTTCTTCTATTCATCATCATTCTTTTAGCTTTGTTCTCTAACCCTTTTCATGACATGACATTGGCAGGTTTTTAAATTATTGCTACCAAAATAAACCATGTTAGATGATGATAATATAATAAAAGATAATAATATAATCATATTTCAAAATAACTTCTTAAATAAAGGGAGGCCTTTTGAAAAATAGATAAAAACTATGGCTCATGACTCGCGCAAATGCGGGCCCATGCCTTTTTGAAAGTTGTAAAACACGAAATGAAAATTTAAGACATAAAAGAATGGATCATGGGGCCTCCTCCAGAACATCATCAATTTTTTAAAACTACTAGTAATTGTTCTTTTATCTACCCTAATAGGAGACAAATTATGAGTGGAGTGGAGGTCCAGTTTTGCAAAGCCTCTCCTGGTGCAACCTTCCTCACCCCATCAGACTTTGGGAAATCCTCTGGTATATCATGGCATCCCTCGAGAATATTTATTATCCCATACTCAAGAACATCATCATTTGACATCTCACGCATGGAAAATGACTGGTACAGGAGCGGCAAGGGCCTAGGCAGACTCGTCTTTGGCTTATCCTCAAACTCATCCTTCTCTATCCACTGGTATCCTAACTCATATTTATATGCTTTCTCTGGGACCATAATGGTCTCACTAATTCCTTCCAGATTCTTACCCAAGATACTTAAGGCAGCCACGACTTTCTCTATCTTTTTCACTCCTTCTGTCTTTTTTAGAATTTTGTGAATCCACCTTAGTATACCCATTCGCCTGCTATTTCAATCATGCTAACTGTGCCTCTCTCGTTATTACCCAATGGATTAATGGTCACATTTGGTGATGGCTCCTGAAGAGTGATGATCTTCTGATTAATAAAGTCTTGGATCCTATGCTTTAGGTTAACGCAATCCTCGATGTTGTGCCCCACCGCTCTTGAATGATAGGCACAATTTTGATCAGAACAATAAAATCGAGGACTAGGATTGATAAGTTTTGGTTGGATAGGCTGTAAATTACCGGCGTCTTTCAATCTCCCAAAGAGTTGGGTACTACTTTCAGCCAACGGCGTGAAGTTTCGGGGAGGCCTTTTTTTGAGGTTTAGACGTGGTGGTTATAATGATTTTGCACAGAAGGAGCAGGTACTTGATGATAATTTGGAGGCATTTGGATTTTATTCGGTTATTTGGGAGGACATCTTGACCATGAGGTTGATAATTTGGCTGTGGAACTTGATAGTGGATAAAATATTTGGCTGTGGAGCTTGGGATTGGGATTAGATATTTGGAAGTGGAGCTTGGTACTGGGATTGGATATTTCAAAGTGGATCTTGATATTGGGTTGTATATTTAGAAGTAAAGCTTGGTATTGGGATTGAGTATTTGGAAATGAAGCTTGGTACTGGGGTTGGGTGTAGAAGACATGCTGAAAACTTGGAGACAGAGGTAAGGAAAGAATATTCCTTGGCTTGAATTTCTTCTTCAATTTATCAACAGAATTAGTAGAGACGGTAGTCACATCTTTTTTTTCTTCTTTGGGAACATAGAAGTCCCAGACGATGTTGGGGTTTTGAAAATTTTTCCTATTCGAATGCCTTCTTCTAGCGATTCCCTAATTTTTACCAAATCTGGGAAAGTTGCTCTGACCGCGGATGCCATCCTAGTATAATATTGTCCTTCTTGAGCGCGAGAGAACACAGACACCATTTCTTCTTCAGAAATGAGAGTTGTACTTTCGTAGTTTCTTTTCTCCAATGAAAGGCGTAGTCTCAAAAACATTCATTATTTTTTTGCTTGATATGTTCTAATGAGTATCGATCAGGGACTATTTCAATGTTAAATGCAAACCTATCAAGAAAACCTTTAGCTAATGCCCTCCAACTAGTCCATTTTTACAGTTCTTGAAATGTGAACCAATCTAAGGCTTTGCTGCTTAAGCTTAGGCTGAATAAGCGCATCAATAATGCCTTAGTTTTTCGTACCCCCATCATTTGATCACAATACCTTCTCAGATGGGCAATTGGATTTCCAGTACCGTCGTGGAACACATCAAATTTAGGAGCCTTGTATCCTTCTGGTAGATTTACTCCAGGGTGAACACATAGATCATCGTACCCTAGACCATTATTGTCCCCTGTCCACGAGATTCCTTGATCTCATAATCTCTTAATTCATAGCCAGCAACTTCATCTCATGCTCGTCCCTCCACTCTTTTTCCTTCTCCTCGTAATGGTCTATCTCGAGATTGGGAAAGGAATTATAGATGTCAGGGGATATGATGACATGAGAAGGATTTCAAATAGTAGCTTGATTTTGATGATGAGAGGAGGTTGGTGGTAGGTGGGGAGGACATTTTGGAAATTGGAAAAGTTTTATGGAATTTGAGAGTAACTTGGTGGGATCTGAGAGGGATTTTGCGAATTTGGAAATGAACTTTGGGGATTCAGAGGTGGATTTTGTGGATTCGAAGATGGATTTTGTGGATTTGGGAGCGAGTTTTGTGGATTTGGAAACAGGTTTTGTGGGTTTGAAAATGGGTTTTAGGAATTTGGAAATGAATTTTATGGATTTGGAGATGGATTTTGTGGATTTGGAAACGGATTTTGTGGGGCTAGGAAGGATTTTGTGGATGGTAAGCATCTGGATTATTTTCTTGATTGATGTTTTGGACGAGCTGAGGAGAGGAGACAGACGATATGTTATTTGGATGGTCCCCGAGAATAGGCATACTGAGGGGAGGAATTTGGAGTGGAGTCCTAAGTCCTCCTGGAGCGAGAGCGTTGACAGTGATGGCCAGGTTAGCCAAATATCGAGTACGATTCATCTCTTCCTGAAGCATTTCTAATTTTCTTGTGAGTTCAGCAATCATCTCGCTTTGTTCTGCTATTACATTGTCCCTGATGGTCAATGCATTTTCTTCATCACTTCCAGTCATGTTTGAATGACGGCTAGGGGATGGGATCTTATGCGCTTTTAACCGGGTGAAGTAAGGATGTTCTGCCATCTTATTTCAACACGGAGTAGTTTTGTGTTATCTGTAAAGTAAAATTTCTCAAAGGCAGATGTGTTAGTATCCATATGTGATAAATAATGCAAGATATTTGACAAGAAGTAACCACATAGAGTTGTTTGCGTCATAGCCAAACTGATACACGGGAGCATAGTGGATAAATTTGTCTTTAATTCAAACAAAGGCAAATAAACACATAAGACAGTTATATCATATTAAAACATAATGCGTATCCTAATTAGGGTGACCCTTTTGAGCCAAGGGTTTGGGCCTAACGAATTTTGAAGAAAATATACGCCTTTTAAAGCCAATCCATTACCCCCAAAACCTTCATAGGTGTACATAAATGACATAAATGCCTACAAAAGTTACACAAAAGGGATACAATCTTTAGGGAAAGGAAAAAAATAACATGAGAAAAAGAACAATGTCCCACGCAGGGAATAGGAAATACAAGTTCCTGAATGCTCTTCTATCGGCCTCCGTCCTCTTCGCTTTGTACATTTTTTGTCATTGGCGACATCCGTTGATGATCAAGTGATTTTTGTATAGTTGTGGCCTAGATGCAACCGTCCAAATCGATCAACTTCTTGCTTGGATTGCTTCAATTCCTCTCTCGATTGGTGTATGATTGAGTCACCTTTACATCAAAGTAAGCAAAGCAAGCTTTCTCCTGACCCCTAAAGATAATGAATTGGATTAAAGAAACATATATTTCTTCAACACATAAATATGATTCGTCAGTAATTGACTCGGGGTCAATAGATGCAGGGCAAGTTTTTTAATGGGCCCAATACCCCCTCGGGTATTGGAAAGTCCTAGGCTCATACCTAAAATAAGGTTTTGGTTTTTCTCTATCCTAGGTATCTAGAATGGGTTTGGACATAGGTTCCCAAGCAGACAACTTGAGTTTGGAAACATGAATAGTCTCCAACCGCCTAACGTGCCGATAAACTATCGTATTTCCAATATTTGATTTGGAGTTGAACTACAGGGGCCGGGACATCCACGAAACCCTAAAATAATTTAATAATCAATGCAGGACCATGACATGTAATACAATAGTTAAATTTCAAAAAATTGAAACACATAAACTTGTAAGCAATTTAAAAACCTAGTTAAAAGATGAAATCAAACATTTGGTTAGAACCTAGTTAAATATCCCCAGCAGAGTCGCCATTTTTGTTTTGCAAAAATTTTGACTTTAGAGTCACCACTTAATTTATTTGAAAAGGAATTAAGAAAACCTTTATACGACACTTTAAATGATCTAAAACGGAAAAATTGTTTAAATTTGAAGATTCTGAGTAAGCGATTCGTATAAACGTTTTAGGAAGGTTTTAAGGCACCTAAAACGTCCGCTAACTTGCGGTTATCCGGACTATTTGAAAATATCTTTTGACTAACTGCAAGAAGATTAATTGTTGAAAAGTGATTGATTTTAGGAAAAGACTTGTGTAAAATAGATTTGAATGACTTAGTAGGGATTTTAACTAAGTCTAAACAAACTAATAAAAAGCATGTAAAGGGGGAAGGAGAGAAAATAAAAGACTTAGACCATTGGGCCCAAATCAATAGACCCTGTCCTAATCTAATTAGGCTTTTGGCCCACTTGCACCTGTCCTAAGCTAGTTTTCGACCCTTGGAGGCTCAAAATCCACTTCACCTGTATTAAATTACAACTTTGGCTTCGAGGCATAAATGAATGAATAAATAAATGACTAAATGAATAAATAAAAAGAAAACAATAATAAAAATCGAGACTTTTCAAGTCTCTTAGTGACCTCATCAATGGGTTATGACCCAGTTTACTTCTTCGTCTATCTTCTAGAACCCGCACGCCATGTAGTGGACCTTAGGTTTAAACTTCGGACTTGACTCGAAGAAGTGGGCCTCATTAACCCATTACAAAATGAAAGAGGAGAGGAGTCCATTTAGACTCGAGACATTTTTTGCATGCAAAGAAAAGATAAAGAAATTAATATACGTTCAAGGCATCAAAGAGACATATTTCAAAGAAAAAGAAACTATCGAGAACCAATTTTTGAATGACAATGATAAGCACACTTTGATACAAGAAAAATAAGGAACTCACGAAGTGACTCAAAAAAGTCCACAAACACACTCCAAAATAGTTCACAAATTACTAAGATCCTTGGACTGATTGGAGACCTCTCTCGGATTCACAACACAACACTATAAAGAGAAGATAACAAGGTGTTTGACACCTATTTCAGCCAACCCAAACTAGCTTAACAACACATAAAATGAAGAACAAGAAGGCAACAATTTCAGCCAACAAGAACAAACACAAACCGAGAGTAGAGAACAAGAACAACACAACAAGCTTACAAGAATGAAAAGGATAGATAGTGAGACAAAGATCATTATAATATTAAGAATCAAGTGTATTTCAACACTAACCCCTAATGAATTTAATAATCAACACCACACTCTTACGGTGACCGCTAAGGGAACCAACGCACCTCAAGATCCACTATTTCCAAGCAAAGGTCAATACTAGCTTTTCCAAGCCCTAAACTACAGTGGTTATTCCAAGCCCTAACTAAGACTAAACTAAGGTGTTTTATTCTCAAAGAGAGGACTTTAAATATTTCATCATTCATAAACTAAAGAGAGAAGACATAAAATTTCCTACTTATAGTATATTACAAAAGAAGACAAAAAAACCACCTTGCCTTTAATGAGGGGGGCGACCATGGTGTGTAAATACACCATGTGCAATGTCCAAAATACCCTTAATGAAGGGGAGGCCAAGGTGTGTTGTAACTTGATTGAATGGCGCCTCTTCAATACTCTTAAAATCGAATATGGTTCATACTTTAAGGCTTGTGGTTCTCGGGTTAACATCAATGCAAGTATCCAAGCAACCTTCCACACATGGAATTGCTTTAAGTCGTGCTCAAAACGGTCCTTCCTTGCCTATCCTTGTGCCCTCGGGGTGACCAAGTTTTGATCTTTTAGATGTTGTCCTCCAAAGATGTCATCAAAAGCTAAGGTGGCCATTTGACTTGTATTATCCTCCCCTCCTTGAAAAGGATTCGACCTCTAATCCATACCTTGCAAAACAAGAGAAAGGACAAACAAGCACAATTTCCTCATGGCATGAGGGTTAGAGTTAGCATAATAATAAATATCACCATGCCAAGGCGGAACATACTTGAAATATAACCATGAATTCATTGTGTTAGTCATGAAAAACTTAGCAAAAACATCACAAATGGCATGGTTATGACAAGTATCAAGAGATAAAGAAACTACAGAGGACTCAATGGTATCCCAAAGTCCTAAAGGTAAGGCTACCCGTAACTTAGGGACCATAAAGCACAATTGTTTAATTACCTCTTCAAGTGACCTCATCGAACGTGGTTCCACTATTGGTCTTAAAGTCCACCAAACACACATAGCATAGTCATTAGAACAAGTGGACCAACCAACAAGTTTCCTACCTCTACATAATATAAATCTAAATCTAGCATGGATGTCATCATAGGAAAAGAGGTAGTATAGGAAAGAACTAAGTGCAAAGGTATACACGGGTGGAGACAAGGCATTTAAGCACATACCCATTCTTTCCTAAAAAAAATAGGCAACTTTGCTTCCTCAAGTTGGTATTCATGCAATGTAAGCACAAGTGTGTCAAGCAAGGATGCACATCTAGAAACATTACCCCAAGGAGTCAATGACACCTTTTCCCTTGGGTTTTCAAGAAAGACTACACATTCCTTACCCTTAAAAGTACTCTCACATTTCAAAAAGAGATTTCTATCTTTAGGAGGAATGTTGTCATACCATAGTGGGTTAGCATATCGGCTATAACTTTCAAGGCAAGCTATACCATTATTTTCACCACTAGGTTCATTAGGAGTGTTTATATCATCTTCAAACAAGACATTATACCTAAAAAGAGCATGATCTAACCCACAGGAAGATTTGGAATAAGTAAATTCTTCACTCTCTAAAAGACAACTGTCAAGTTTCAAAGAGGTTTCAAGCACAAGATTATCCCAAGAATAGCTCTCGGGTTCACTCCTCTTTTGTTGACTAATATTTTCAAATACTTCACTCACTTGAGTTCTATTAATCACATCATACACATACTCAAGTGGTGGACAACTTTCATAAATAGGTTGATCAACACCAATTACACAAGACGATGTGCTTTCATTAAACATATAGGCTTCAACACTAGGTGGACAAAAATTGATCTTAGAAGAAGAGTCAATTTGGTTATCAATAGGATCAACTAGTGAATCCACACTCACAATATGTATATCCTCAACAAAAGGAAAAGAATCATTAGACTCACAAGTAAGTAAGCTACTACTCATACTCAATGGGCTACTAGCCACACAATTATCATTCATATGCATAAAAGTGTAAGAGTTAGCTATTTTACCTTGAAGTTCTTGAGTAGACTCTCCTTTGCCAGGTTGTGAAGGTCCTCCACAAGCTTGGGCATCAACTTCACTTTGACATTTCCCTTTTTCGCTTGCCATGTTGGTACCTACATAAATGTCCTTAGAAATAAAAGGACAAACAATGTTAGCTCAGTTTGATGGCAATCCCCTCACTTTGCTCCACACAACCTCTCTTTTTTCCACTCTCAGATTACCACCTTGCATACCCTCACTCATATCAATCTTTTGTTTCTCTTCATCATTCGGATTGGAGTAGGTGAACGCTTATCTTTGTGGCCCGGGCAGAATGTACGTTATGAGGTGGTTTCTCCATCGTTCTCTTACAACATTAGGCCAATTTGTCACATTTGGGACCTTATATTATGCAAACCAATTGGCACCTAAGCATACATGACCGTAAATTAAGGGAAGAATACCACACTACACCTCCTCATGGTATTCAAATTGGGAGAAGACAACTTTTATCCTCTCGATAACCTTAAATCCCTCCAAGGAGTATGGAACAAGTAAAGTCTCTCAAAACAACCACAAGTAGTCAACCATGGATGGAAAGATGATGTAGTTTCTAGAGTACCTATCATTTAACACCATGAGGCAGCCTGGTATCCCACAAATGGTTACCTTTCCGAAGTGTACATTCCTTCTCAGATCAACATTGTAAGGCACACGAGTACCCCTCAATTTTAGAGATACATACCCTCTTCTCCTCGTAGGACAACCTCCACTAGAGATAGTATAACCATTCACACCATATCAACCTTGATAAGAAGTACTACAAGGTGAAGAATATGAATTTTCACGTTCCTCACATGCACTCTCATCATAGCTCTCATAAGCTTTGCGAATAAAAGGGTTATACCTAACACCAAGTCTAGGTTCAAAGTGGGAAGTGTAAGACTCCTCACATACCCCAACATCATCATAAGAACTATCACGAGGTCCTATATCATCTCTAAATTCACCATAAGCACTAGGTACTTCATTCCCCTCACTTTCTCCCCTAAAACCGTGTCCCTCAAATCTACCCAAGTTTTTATCATGGCTATTTTCATAGCCTTCGCAATCTCCCTCAACTTCGTAGCCATAAAACCCCTCACTACAATTATAGTCTCCCATGTTGTAGTTACAATAATCCCCGGCTATCGAAGACATGTTCCCTTTATATCACCTTTGTACCTACACAATGAACAAGCAAGATTAGTAGTAAAAACTTCTCACCAACACTCGTATACACTCACCATTGTGATTCTCACAATTGGAGCGGCGAATATTGAAAGTTGCTTATACTCCGGTAGTCAATAGGATGTCAACTGGAATATCTTCGTATGAAAGGTTGTTCTGAATATCTGAGCTTTCTAAAGGAACTACAATAGTGGAGTCATCAATGCACTTCTTAAGCATATAGACGTGGAATACAGGATGAACGGCTGACAAGATTGCGGCCAAATCAAGCTCTTAAGCTACTCTCCCAACACGACTCATAATTCTATAAGGGCCAGCATACCAGGGACTAAGCTTCCTTTTTAAATCTCTTCCCCCCTTTCATGGGTGAAATTTTCAAATACACTAAATCACCAACCGCAAACTCGAGGTCCTTTCTTCTCATATCTGCATATGATTTATGATGACTCTGGCTATTTTCAATCTTTCTCTAATCAACTTAACTTTCTCCATAGCTTCAAACACTGCATCGGGCCCAAGAAAAATAGCCTCGCCCACTTCAAACAAACCTATGGGTGATCTACATCTCCTCTCATAGAGATCCTCAAACAGGGCCATCTGTATGCTAGAATGGTAACTGTTATTATAAGCGAACTCAATTAACGACAAATGTTTATCCCAACTACCTTTGAAATCAAGAGCACGTGCTCTCAATATATCTTCTAGAGTTTGGATGGTCCTCTCTGCTTGACCATCTGTCTGAGGTTACAAAGCTGAACTAAGATGAACTTGGGTACCAAGACCCTTCTGAAAAGCTCTCCAAAACTAGGACGTAAACTGAGTACCCCTATCCGAGATGATAGACAAGGGAACTCCATGCAGTCTGACTAACTCTCTGATGTACAAATTAGTGTAATCTTCAGTTGTGTAAGACGTGTGAACTGCAAAAAATATGTTGACTTAGTCAATCTATCTACAATAACCCATATTGAATCATGTTGACGATGCGAATGGGGTAAACCAGTCACAAAATCTATATTCACCTCTTCCCATTTCCAAGTGGGGATACCAAACTCTTGCAACATACCTCCAGGTCTTTGGTGCTCTACCTTAACCTGTTGACAAGTTGCACACCTTGCTACAAACTCTACTATATCTTTCTTCATACCTCTCCACCAATAGATTTCCCACAAATTGCGGTACATCTTAGTGGCTCCTGGATGAATAGAATAACGCGCACCATGCACTTCTTCCATAATCCACTGTCTTAAGTTATCAACACATGGCACACATAATCTACTTTGCTATATAAACACACCATCTACTCCTTGGGAGAAAACCTCTATCTTTTGGTATTTAATCAACTCCTTTAGTTTGACCAAACTAGAATCCATATCTTGTTTCTCCTTCACTTCCAAAACTAGTGAAGATTGAAAACTACTCTAAACCCAAATATTCCCTTTATCTGAATCCACCAACCTAACACCCAATCTAGCCAAACAATGCACTTCTTGAGCTAACTTTTTCTTATCATTCTCCACATGAGCAACACTTTCCATAGACAATATACTAAGGGTGTCTACCACTACATTGGCCTTGCCCGGATGATACAACACACTCATATCATAATCCTTCAACAACTCTAACCACCTCCTCTGATGAGGATTTAACTCTCTCTGAGTAAATACATACTGCAAGCTCTTGTGATCCATAAACACATCAACATGCACTTCATACAAATAATGTCTCCAAATTTTCAAAGCAAACACAACAAAAGCTAATTCAAGATCATGAGTTAGGTAATTCTTTTCATGAGGCTTAAGCAGTCTAGAGGCATAGGCTATGACCTTACCTCTCTGCATAACAGGAATAAAGCCAATCCATACTAAGAATAAGATCAAAATCAACCATATCTAACTCTATCAAGTCTGCTAACATGACTTTATGAAGGACAGTGATAGGACATTTTTTATAGATTTTCTTAGCCACAACGGACTCACCTACCAGAGTAGAAACCAAGAAGGGCTCAGGGATCTTTTCAGGATTTATCTCAAAATTTACTACAACTAATGGGTCATATAAGAGAAACTTGACCCAGGGTCTAACAGACCATAAACATCAAAATGAAAGACACAAAGCATACCAGTAACAACATCTGGTGAATCATCCTACTCTTGATGGGATGGTAAAGCATAGAACCTATTTTGGCGCTGACCACTACCAGTACTGGAGGATGCACCCTGAGAAGTGGCTGGGCGACCTAGAGGAGCTGGTGCACTAGCCGCCTGAGTCTGGGGACGGACATTCCTAATTCCCCGTCTAGCATGCGGGAATTCTTTGATTCCGTGACCCATATGGCTACAACTATAGCAACCTTTTTGACCCCACAAACATTCACCCGTATGATTCTTACCACACTTAGCACATTGGGGATGATTGGGCTTCCCACTCACACTATTCTGAGATCTGGACATAGAAAACTTACCCCACTGTTCCTACCTGTTTCTGGGTGTGGGAGTGCTGGTTGAGAAAGGTGCAGGCATAGATAACCGATTCTAAAATTGCAAATGATTTCCTCCTCCAGACTTATTCTAACCATAATCAAACTGCCCTGTTCTAGCTTTCTTATTCACTCTCTCTCTTTTCTTCAACTTCTCTACCTCAATCTACTGAGTATGCATCATCAACCTATCAAGATCCATGTCTATGATGAGCATAGCAGTCCTACAGTCCTTAACTACCAACCCAGACACAACGATCACAAACTTACTCATGCTTGACCTAGGGTCAACCATCTAATCAGGGGAATACTTAGAAAACTGGTTGAACTTGAGGTAATACTCTTTCACTGTCATTGAGGCTTGCCTCAGGTTCATGAACTCTTCTATCTTAGCTTCCCTAATCTCACGTGGGAAGAACTTGTCTAAGAACGCATCCTGAAATATCTGCCAAGTCATGAGAGTTGTATTCTCTCTTCTATTTTTCCTCCACATCACCACCCAATCATATGAGACATCCTTCATCCTATAGGATGCCAATTTTACACTCTCCTCTTCAAAAACATGCATAATTTAGGTAAAAATTTTCACTTCATCTAGATACAATTGTGGGTCCTCACCTGCCTTCGACCCAAAGAACTCTGGCGAGTTCATTCTCATAAAATCTCAAATTTTGGTTGTGGCTAAGACCCCATCTTGCTGAGGTAGGACTGCAGCCTGACGGTTTCCCTGAACACCAGCTATCACAGCTTGGGCTAGTGCCTAGAAGGCAACCCGAAACTATGCATGTGAAATATTCTCATTTAAAAAATCTGCAGGCTGAGGTGATTGGTTATCGTTTTTACGTGCTCAACGAGGAGGCATTTTCTGTCACGTGAAAGCATGAGTTAGAAGCAAATAGAGACACTGAATGCATGATAGATCATGAAAGAAGAGATGATTTCCTAAGATGTTTCATAGCCTCTTGCTCATAGATATGGCACGCTTCACACTGATGATCAAGACTCTACGTAATGCGGCTTGTCTGACTCCCTAGGACTCTCTAAAACTTAGGCTCCGATACCAAGTTTGTAACGCCCCAAAATCTAATTTCTGGGATGCCACACGGTTCCCCAAACTATAAGTATTCCTGAGCTAACTCTGGATGTTTCTCTACTAAATCTGAATCTCAACATAGGAGATATATGAATATGAAAACATATTAAATGCAGAAAACTTATCTGAATCATACTAATCTCACAAGTCTTGGTAAAATAATACTGAAAAATTTGAATACTGAATTTAGTAGTACGGCAAGCCTCTACTGGCTGAATCTAGAGAGTCACTGGGACAGGCTCCAGCTAACTCAAACTGTCTGAAATAAATAATAAAACATCTACTAATAACTGAAAATATGAATAGCTAAGTCCCTGAATTATGAGGACTCACCTACTACAGGGATGTAGATGAGATGCTTAAAAATCACTCACGCTGCTGAGACTGAGCACCTGAACCAACATTATGAGACAATGTAGCACATAAACGTATATGCGGATCAGTACTTTGAGGATGTACTGAGTATATGGGGGTGAATGCAATAAGTAAACAATATCACCACAATTTATAAAATCATGCATGTTAAAGGTAAATGACTCACATAGGCTTGAGTAGTCTTAAAACTGAAGATCATAAATCATGAACAATAAAGCATATATTATAAATCTTGTGAGCCATTACCCTTAGTTCTGAAATCTGTATTTTGTTCTTATTCTCAAATCATATAGGCTAAGTGAAATCTATAAGTCTGTATAGAAATGCTTTATCTTAAAGGGTTTAGAAATCTAAAATATTATTCTTAATGGAAAATACTTTATCTGAAGGCTTTTAGAAAATACTTTATCTTTTATCTGAAGGTAGGTTCTCTTAACCGACATAAACCATGTGAGCATTCATGGAATACAACGTTTTTGTCCCCCTAAGGAGGAATCCTCACATTAGGGAGAGGAGTCATACTATTGCCAGGGAGTATAACCTATCTGAGTGATCACATATCTATCATCCACGTAGAAGTGAGAACAATCTAAATCCTACATTGGCACATAGTTCTGGGGTATGAAACCGTAGTAATTTACCCATCTCGGTGCTAAATACTACTCCCATTAAATATGTATGCTCATTCTGATGAAAATCCACTTTTAAAATAGTCTAATGGTTTATAATGACAACCAACTGTATATCTGTAAAGCTAAATCTGTAATCTAAATTCTGTAAAGTTGATTTCATGGAGGAATTTGAATTCTTGGGGAGAAAAGTTTGATAATCTAGGATTTTCTTTGAGAGTATTTTGGTAAAAAGTGAATATAATATGCTTAGGATGGGTTAAATCATCTGTAATTCACGACTTAGGGCTAGGAAAAAAAACAAAAAGCCCTTTTTAAATTTTTACTCGGAACTTGGAAAATTCCCGAATTTGGCCTACGGCGCGACGCGCCATGATCGCGGTGGCCTACTGGAAACTTCCAACTGGGACCTAGAAATACACCGTGACACAGAGCTATCGCGATGCTCTGTTATATTGCCATTTGTCCATCACCGTGAAGTGCCACAATCGCGGTGAGCCAATGGAAATGGATAGACGGGAAAAAGGGCTTCTCCGCGAAGCGGGGAAATCGCGGAGTTTCATTGGATCTTGACGAATGGGAAATTTGACCTCTACGATGTGCTAATATCGCAGAGTATCACTGGAATTTGAAAATTGTCATTTAAATTGTCTCCACAGCGCGCTAAGGACCCAAATCATGGTGTTTTACGACTGAAGCTTAAAATAACCCTAACTTCTCACTTGGTCATTAAATTTAGGCGAATCTTATATCGTTAGAAAGCTTATTAAATTTTCCACACAATGTGTGGTCTAAATTTGGAAAATTCCACACCAAATAATTCTTCTTCTTTTTGGAAGCTATCCCTTAGCATTCTAGGAACGGATTTTAGCTAGAAAAGGTACAGGGTATTACACCTAACTAAGACTAAACTAAGGTGTTCTACTCTCAAAGAGAAGAATTTAAATGTTTCAATATTTCATCATTCATAAACTAAAGAGAGAAGACCTAAAATATCCTACTTATAGTATATTACAAAAGAAGACAAAAAGACCACCTTACCCTTAATGAGAGGGGCGACCATGGTGTGTAAATACACCATGTGCAATGTCCAAAATACCCTTAATTTAAGGGGCGGCCAAGGTGTGTTATAACTTGAATGAATGGCGCCTCTTCAATGCTCTCAAAACCGAGTATGGTTCATACTTGAAGGCTTGTGGTTCACGGGTTAACATCAATGTAAGTATCCAAGCAACCTTCCACACACGGGATTGCTTTAATTCATGCTCAAAACGGGTCTTCCTTGCATATCCTTGTTCCCTCGGGGTGGCCAAGTCCTGGGCCTTTAGATGTTCGCCTCCAAAGATGTCATCAAAAGCTAAGGCGGCCATTTGACTTGTATCATACTTGCACAAGAATGAGAGTCAACAAATAAAATGCAAAGCAAAGACACCTACTTACATGCCTCATGATTTATGTTCATATAAGAATGAATAAAAGAAAAAGGAAGAAGACCATATTCAATGAATTAATGCGAGAACAAACAATGCAAGTTAGCGAGAGAGAAGGGATGAGGCGATAAGAAAAATACTCATGACTTCTAACTTGATTCTCTTTTGAAATTATGACCTAAAGAGAGACATGAATCAAGTCTTTACACACACAAAGAACACGTATAACAATCCAAAGGGGGTAAGAAAATTAGAATAAAAGTTTAGCATCTCTAAAAGTGAAATATCGTTCAACAATCAGACTATGCATGACTTGAGAATATCTAAATAATTCTATTTAGCCACAAAAATCCAAACTTTCTCATCATTTTGATAAATTAACAACATGCGAAAAAAAAAAAGAATAAACATCTTGGATGGAAAATAAAGCTAGTACTCATCTCTTATATGAGGATTTTCAAATCCATTAAAATAATTAGTAAGCAAATGACAAATTCTTGACTTAATGAATTACTATTTTTATTAAGGCGAAACAAACGAATAATAACTATTTTTTCAACATAAAAGAAAGGGAAAAGGCATCATTTCCACCCCATACTATATAAGAAAAGTCTAAGTCACACCTAAATTATATAAGTGACCTATTACACACCTTAACTATATAAAAGTGATATTATTACCTCCCCGCGAACCCATTCTAAGGCGTGTGTGTTACACTTATTTTAGGCGCGTCCAGCCTATTAAATAACAAAAATAAACGGCTAAAAACATTAAGGGAAAAGACATCATTTCCACCCCAAACTATAGTCGAAAAGTCGAATCCACACCTAAACTATATAAGTGACCTATTACACACCTTAACTATAAAAAAAATGATACTTTTTACTGACGTGGTGCTGATGTGGCAGTGCGTGTAAAACACTACACCACATGCAAGTGGTGGTGGCCTGACAGGGTGTAAATAGTTTCACTTTTTTATAGTTTAGGTGTGTAATAGGTCACTAGTATAGTTTAGGTGTGGCTTCGACTTTTCGGGTATAGTTTGGGGTGGAAACGATGCCTTTTCCCTAAAAGAAATAACTTTACATGCTAATAACAAATATATCCGCTAACAATGAATTTAAACATGGCATGAATACGTCTTTTGAGGAAAGATCAAAACTCTATATATAATAATAAAATAATAAAGCTAAAAGGCAAAACAATCAATATTAACTATGCTTTTCAACATAAAGAAAATAATTTTACATGCTAAAAACAAACATATTCACCAACAATGAGTTTAGACAAGACACGTGTACATCTTTTAAGCAAAGATTGAACTTTATCTATAATAATCAAAGAATAAAAAAGGGAGAAACAATCAATATTAACTATTCTTTTCAACATAAAGGAAACAACTTTACATGCCAAAAACAAATAGATCCATCAACAATGAATTTAAACAAAGCATAACTACATCTTTTAAGCAAAGATTGAAACTTTATCTAAAATAATCAAAGAATAAAATCAAAAAAGACATGTACAATTATTGCTTGCTCATTTTTATACCGTGGACATGAAAATAATCATACTATCGATACCACAACGTCCTATGGCCTTCAAGGTCGTCTACAGTAAATAATTCCAGCAAACAAAATTATAACTATGAACTACGAAGAAGAAAATGATAATAAAACTAAAAAAAAAAAAAAAAAGGTTTGTTCACCTTTTTTGGGGCAGCAAAAGGGGACTTCAAGGCTTTTTCGGAGTCTTGACCACCACCGAAAACAATCTTTCGAGAACGTCGATTAGCCCACGAATTTCATGAAAAAAGAAATTTTTTTACTAAAATAAAAACTCTTCTTTGCTCAAAGTTTTTTTTCCAACCTTGAGACTTCTTCTTTTTTTCACTTAAAATTTTTTAACTATTTTTTCAAAAGGTTTTCAATTCTTTGAGGCTTTGAGACTAATGATAGTATTTATAGGAAAGAATATGAATTTCATTCTTTTCATCCATCAATGTGAAAGAAAAAGCATTTAGGGGTATTTTTGGAATTTTAAAAATTGGAGATAAGGTGAGGTGGAAGATAATGTGAGGGGAAATTATACAATGTAGTACAATTTTTGAAATTCAAAATTGAAAAAGGACAAAGTTAGGGGGAAAATAGTACAATTTGAACTTATTTTTTTGTGGAAATTGGGTAGAAGTTATGAGAGTTTTTGAGAATTTTGAGGTTATTTAAAATATAACCTCAATTGGGATTTAAAATTTAGCCATATTTATTTAATTTTGACCAAATTAAAAATTAATTTACAGATTGCATTGCAATTATTGCCAATTTGATTTCAATTATGGCCAAATCTAATAAATTGGCTAAATTAAATTGAAATTCGATACGGATTAATACTTCTTTTAATTTCGAGCTTCTTGATTTAATAAAATCAAATGCATATTTATCCCAATAAATTATATTAAAATCAAGATTTTAATCATTATATTTATTTTCAAAATAATTCTTAATTAAAATCCAATATTTCATAGAATAAATATTCTAATCAAATTATATAATCTCGAATAACTGAACACGATAATATATAATCGCTACTTAAAATAACCAAATCACGTACAAAAAATATTTTAAAATTTTTTTATTCGGATGAAATAAATATTTTGATTTTATTAAAACTGAAGAAACTCAGGATTAAATTTAGTCGTGGAGGACAAAAATTAGGTGTCAACATCCACAAACAAAGCATACATCAACCATTAACCCACCTGAACACCTGCCACCATCTGGTTCCTCTTACCCGAACTCAACCCCTTTCTATTTCGCCCCTCTGACACCTCTCGTCATCACATGATTGTTCGAAGTAAAACTAATTCCTTAAAACCAAAGCTCTTATAACATCTCGACATTCTCTTTCTCCTGATCCATTCCACATTCCAGAACATACAACATATCATCAAGCCTCCAAATATCCTGAATAGAATCATGATATGCTGACAGAATTTTTAGCCCTTATGCAAAATAAGACTTGAACATTGGTTCCACCATCGCCTAATTCTAACATTGTTGGTTGTAAATGGGTCTGGGTTAAGAGTAAAGTTGATGGATCTATTGAACGTCACAAAGCTTTCCTTGTAGCGAAAGGTTTTCACCAAGAGGAGGGTATTGATTTCTTTGATACTTTCAGTCCCGTTGTTAAGCCCACAACCATTTGGTTTGTTCTACCTTTAGCTATGACAATAAGTGGCCCATTCGACAACTTGACATTAACAATGCATTCTTAAATGGTGATCTCTCCGAACAAGTGTTTATGGAGCAACCAAAAGGATTTGTTGATCCTCACAGGCCACATTTTGTATGCAAATTGAACAATGCCTTATATGGCCTCAAACAAGCGTCACACGCTTGGTTCAATAAGTTAAAGGTTTTTCTCCTTGGAATTGGCTTCCGCTTTTGTTTATCTGACTCTTCTCTTTTTGTGCAGCAAACTTCTAAGCACACAACATATGTTCTTGTCTATGTGGATGACCTTATTCTAACTGGAAACGATAGTGATTTCATCACTGCTTTTATTCGTTCTCTTGATCAACAGTTTTCTCTCAAAGATCTTGGTTCCATAAATTATTTTATTGGTATTGAAGTATCTCCAGCATCAAATGGGATCATGTTATCTCAAGGCAGGTACATTCATGACTTACTCCGTCGAACTAACATAGTTGATGCAAAGACTATCTCTAGTCCGGCTGAATCTGGATCAAGACTAACTCTTTCTGGTGATCCCTTTCCTGATGCTTGTTTATACCGTAGTGTTGTTGGTGCACTTCAATATGTTACTATCACTAGGCCAGAAATATCATATGCAGTCAATCAAGTATGCCAATTTATGCAAGCACCCACCACTACTCATTGGTCAGCTGTCAAATGCATACTTCGATATCTAAAAGGATCCATCCATGATGGCCTCTTACTATGACCTATCTCTGATTCTAGCCTTGTGGCCTTTTCGGATGCTAGTTGGATCTCTGGCCTTGATGATAGTCGCTCCCAACATGGTTTTGCATTGATTTATGGAGGTAACCTGATCAGTTGGTCTTCTCGCAAACAAAAGGCTATAGCCCGCTCAAGCACTGAAGCTGAGTATCGTGCTTTAGCTTTTGAAACTATTGAATTAATTTGGGTTCAGCAACTGCTTAGTGAGCTACGTGCTCCTCTCACTGCACCCCTTATTGTCCTTTGTGATAATCTGAGTGCAGAGTTTTTATCTCGAAATCCTGTCATCCATCAACGGTCAAAGCATATTCGTCTTGATTATTATTTTGTACGAGAGATGGTTGAAGATTAATCGTTAGTGGTTCGCTATGTTTCATCTCAAAATCAACTTGCAGATATATTTACTGAAGCAGTTGGCATGAATCGGTTCCTCAATCTTCGATCCAAGCTCATGGTTTGATCCCGAACATGATCTTGCAGCGGGCTATTAGAGTTTATTTTGAATTTAAACTGTTGTAGCTTTTTCTGTAACACAAAGATTACATTTCTTGTAGAATAGACATTAGATAAGGACTCTTATATTTATCTTCAACATGTACAAATTTATATAAAAAAGAGATGCAATCAACAAAATAAAGTATCAACACTTACGTTCTCAAACCTTCTTGTGCTTAACCTTTCTCGTTCTTTATATCTGTCCAAAAATTCAGTGCATCAACATCAAGTAGAAGATTAAAAATTGTGCAAGTGTGGTAATATTGTTTAATTCTTAATTAAAAATTTCGGAAACTATGTTTACAATTGATCAAGGACGAGTATGCAATGCTTGTGTAAAACAGTGAGATAAGCATTCCAAGGTTGTGTTGTTCACTAATCCTATTGAGTTCTCGCACTCGAATAGAATCAAATAAAACTTTGTAAACTGGCTATAATGTAGGCTAAGAAACAAGTATGAGTGTAAGACGATTATATAATAATAATTTTTGCTCACACTTTATAGACTTCATTATCCATATTACTTGTATTAACTTTTTAGGCTCTTGCTGAGTATGTGGCCGCCTTTATTAAAGAATTCTTTACCCTTATTAATGTTGAGACTTTTATGGGGCAAATCTAAATTTTGACAAATCCCAATACAAATAACAGCAAATGAAAGCCAAAAAATGAAACATCTAGAAGAGGAGGTCCTTCTCTTCTAATATATCTTTTAAGTGAAACAATTTCATGTGGGCCATTGTCCAAAATCTTGAAGAATATACAATTCATCTTCATCTTATAGCAGGTTTGGGGGATGTTAAATATTTACTATAGTAAGACCTATTTCTTGTTCTTTTCCACTCTTATATGAAGAGGGCCTGATGAAGAAATTGATGGCTTTCTACTTCAAATAACAACACTGAAAATCAACACTGATGCGACCCAACTCTAATGTGTTGTTATACAACGGAGGACAAAGGTGAATCCATTGAGTTGGTTGTGATTTATGTGAACCCAATGACTTTCATCGAGAATCATTATATATAATAAGTAATTCACAGTGAACTAAAGTATTATTATTATAGTATTAGTGTTATACTTTGTGTTCGTTTTCGTATTTTGTATCGTATCAATTCCCCCTGCCCCCCTTTATGGTTAAAGGTTCTCATATAGGAGTTTATTTCATGATAGATTAAAAAGCGGTATGGAAAGGGGTATAAAAGAGGTGGATATATTCTTAAACCTCAAGAATTGGAGAGCTTGATTGTAGACCATTCATACAATTCGATCTAAGAACAAAATAAACCCTCTAACAATTAAGCTTACAAAAAGAGATGATAGGCATCCTTTAAATTTGTAGTAGACCAAATATTAAGATGAAAGAGCCTTTTTGAATCGAATTCTAAATTTCCAAGAGTTTTTAAAGTCATTCTTCAAATTAAATATAGTCTAAGTGAGCATGTTTATAGCCTCATCGAAGAAAGAGTTTTTTTAGTACTGCTTGCCAAATTTGCAAGAAGAGCAGTCGTGGTGTTGCCTTTTCACAAAGTTTGAGGATGAATTAGAATTGATCTTGAGATTTCACAGTCAAGATTTTCATTAGTTCATTAGTCATATAATATAGACCTTGAGATTTAAAGTTATAAAATTTATGGTCAAGTTTTAGATTTAAAAAGATTTGAAATCACAATTTGAAATTTGAAATCCTACTTTTTAGAGAATTAGTGATTTGAAATCATAATATGAAATTAAAGTTTGAAAATTTGGACAGATTTATAAATGTTAATTTCAAATCGAAACTTGAAAGTGCAATCCCAAATCTTAATTATGACATAATTAAACGCCTACTAGCCCGTTTGGATAGGATTAAAATTCGGTCAAATCAACTTTTAATCTCTTTTGTAGCTTTTTTTAGGTGTTTGGTAAAATTAAAAAGTGTTTAAAAAAGCATAAAGTGACAAGCTGCATACCCTCACCTTTTTGCTTTTTAGATTAAAATTCTTTTAGATTTAACCAAATATTTACCTTTTTATCTATTATATTTTCCTCCAGTTCAGTATTTCAAACAATACTCTAAACTTGTAGCCCTTAAAAATATGATTTTTCTTTCTTTTTCTCTTTGCCGCTTCTATTCATCTTTCTCCTTTGTTTTCACCGAATCCATCATTACCCTGGAGGTTTGCTCAAAATTTTTATTTCAGAATTAAAAATTATAAATAATTTGCCTTATTGATGGTGTTAACAACTTTATGGACATTTAAGTTATTTTAACAATAAAAAAGTGTTTAGCATCACTTGTTTACCAAACACATCAATAATTTTTTTAGTTTTAACACTTCTATCCAAACATTTACCTGTTTAATTTATAAGCACTTATTTTAAACTTTTAATCACTTAAGCTAAAAAGCTATTTTTTTTAATCATATCCAAACGGGCTCTATATATCAAAGATGTTGCTCTAACTTTCTAAATTTTATCTCTTAAATATTAGAAAATTGACTTTATTGTTTTCACGTAACAATTTAATATCCTAGGATTTTTTTATTAGCAGATAAAATTATCCTAAAATTATATATTTTGGATTAATTTATCTCACTTCTCAAGCAATACAAAAAAATAAGTTTAATGAGATAAAATAAAATATTCGAGATTAAGTTTGGAATAAAATTTATATTGTGTTTGTTATAAATGTATTTACATTATAGTGAATATCTATATAGATAAGATCTATGATCTAGTTGATATCTATCAGGATTTGGAGTATCTGTCTTCTAGTCAAAGACTAGGAGTAAATTTTCCCTATAAAGGGCATCCTTCATTGTAAATCATCCCTTAACAGAAATAACAATTACTCTCTTTGTTTTTTTTCTTTATTTATTATTGTTTTATAACACGTTATCAGCACGAAACTCTGTCGTTTCAAATTTGAAGGCTAAGGTATTATTTTATTTCTTTTCATATGACTAGTAATCTTACTAAACTTGAAATCATTGCCTCGAGCAAGAACTACCTCTCATGGGTGTTGGATGCTGAAATCCACTTAGATGTTATGGGTCTTGGAGACGCCATAAAGAAAGAAAATACAATATCTAATCAAAATTGTGTTAAGGCTATGATTTTCTTGCGTCATCATCTTGAAGAAATTCTGAAAATTGAATACCTTACTACTAAGGATCCACTTGTTTTGTGGAATAGCCTAAAAGAAAGATCTGACCACTTGAAGATGGTCATCCTTCCAAAAGCACGATATGAATTCATACACTATGAAAATAAGATGTTGGGTTCAAACCCCATCGATTTATAGCCTAAAACGCCTTTATAAAGATAAGACATTGAGTTTGAATCTCAATGCACCATATTGGTGATATTGTGATGGTTAAGGCAAAATAATGTATTTTTGATAAAAAGACATAAATCTGTCCCATTGAATATGCTCCATTCCAAGAAGAGAATGTAGTAGCAATATATGATAAGTCAAATTGCTTCATTCTTGAAGTGAATTCGGTAGCAATATATGATAAGTATGAAATATGACAATTTGCTCCAATCTTGAAGTGAATGTGGTAGCAATATATGATATACTCTAAAAGATATGTTAAGAGAAAAAATTTTCTACATTATATGTATGTCCCGATGTGCTACTGAAATAGCAATATCATTCAAAAAGGCTATAAGCTATCACAATTTGATAGACTTAAGGCACAATTATATTCCATTCCTGTGGAATGAGTATTTTGATTGTTTCAATACAAACGTGCACTTGATTGTGGCGGTATCACAACTCACCTCTGAAAGAGGCAAAAAAAATGAGAAGAATTATTTTGAAATCTACTTCTGAAGTAGTAAATTCAAAAATTTATTCATGTAATAGTAAATCTAAAATTTACTAAAGTAAAAAAGACACGTCATGATAAACTTGGAGTTTACTAGTATAAAAACTCATAAATTGACATGAAGGATTCCTATATTCCGAAAATGTTCATATTGAATATTAGACATATGTTGAAGAAATAGAAGATTCTTCAAAAATTGTTTATGTTGCTTGTTCTCATGACAAGTTGGTTGGACCAACTAATTTTGGGATTGGATCCCTTAAAATTTAAAAAATATAAAAGGTGACTATGGGTCCATTCACCTATCATGTGATATATTAAGATGCATCGATATAAGATGATCACTTGTACGTGTATTGTCAACTACAGTTTGACATTCATAAAATTGCTTGCTTAGTAAAATTGAGTTAAAAGCATAATTTTCAGACTGTGCAATCAAGACAATTCATCTTGATGATGATGTTTTGGCATTGAATGCCTTCGATAAATAGCTAAACCATTGTTAATGAGAACAAAAGCTTTATGTATTGGTTTGAATATTATATACAAAAGTACTTGTATACATCAAATCAATAAATTATGATTAATTTCCCCTCACAATTGGTTCAAGGTCAGGAACTAACTATTTCAGCCAATAATTTTGATGTGTGGTATACGATTAATGAATATACCAAGATGTACAAAGATGGAATCCTAAAAGAATATAGAGGATGTATGTTAGTTTTCCTAACATAAGGGGGAGATTATAAGTAGCTATGAAATACGTTAGGAATTATCACCAGATCCTCATTCAAAAGATAATTCAAGTCAAATGCCGAAAGCACTTGCTGACTCAAATTTAATCTCATATTTAAGCTGCAAGTGCTCCTATGGTGTGTCCCTAAGGACAAAGTCTACGCATACATGAAGCATGATAGACCAATCGGTTTCAAATAAAATAATCCTTAAAAAGAATAAGGAGCGAATAATCATAATAAGAAGGCAATATGCTCTTGAAGAGCCTACGATATAACACTTCTTGAAACCCTATAAGAGGTTCACGGAAATAATGAAGTGGTGAGATCTCAAAATATTATGTCAAACTGTGAACCGATACGAAATGATATATTATCAATATTTTTGATACAATATTGGCGCAATATTGTGAAAGGTTATGAGAATCCGAATTCTACGTTAATTTAAGCATGCTGATGTAGAAACATTTATCAAGTGACATGAAAGGATGCATCTTGGTAAGTGTAAAACTTATTTGATTTGAAGTCCAGACACTTGAAAATATCGCACATGATACGCTGAATATTTTCATTTGACAAAAGTTATATCAAAACTGTTTAAGGATTCAAAATGTTTGAAGCATATAAAAGTTTCTGAGAAACTTATTTATAATCCTTATATTGTATAAGCTTATAGCTTGAAATTTGTTGAAACACTTGGAGAGTTTTCAAAAGCAATAAGATTATTTGCTGAAATGAGAAATATGAAGTATCATATCTTAGTGCAATTGGTACACTCATGTATCTTGCAAATATTTTGATTAATTTGTTAGCAAGGTATAGTTTTGCTCCTACTAGGAGGCATCGAAATGAGATCAAACACATGATCTTATTTTATTCTAAAGATTGCAGTCTCGATCTTGTTAATTATGCATGATGTTAGGTATTTATTTAATTTGTATAAATCTCAGTCTCAAACATGTAATTTGTTCACATGTGGGGATACTGGCATATCTTGGAGATATGCAAAGCAGTCTATCTAGTCATTTCATCGAACCATGCTGAGATAATAGCTATTTATGAAGCAAGTCGAGAATGTATATGGTTGAGGTTCATAACACTTCTCATTCGAGAAAAATGTGGTTTGAAATACGACAATGTACCCACAATACAGAGATAATGCAGCATGCAAAGCATATCTTAATGGAGAATTCATAAAAGGAGATGGAACGAAGAACACTTCATCAAAGATTTTCTACATACATGAGCTGCAAAAGAATGGTGATATCGCTACTAAAAAAAATGAAAAAACTAACCACAAGAAACCGACCACAAAATATGGTCGGAAAAAACCAACCAACCAACCACATGTGGTCGGTTTTTTATTTTTTTTAAGAAAAAATAATTTTTTTTAAAAGCGACCACAAGTGGTCGGTTTTTAATTATAAAAAAAGAAAAAATAATAATTTTAAAAAACCGACCACAAGTGGTCGGTTTTTAATTAAAAAAAAAAGAAAAAAATAATTTTAAAAATCAACCACTTGTGGTCAGTTTAATTTTTAAAAAATATAATTAAGAAGTATTTTTAAAAAGCGACCACATGTGGTCGGTTTTTAAATTAAAAAATAAAAATAAAAATAATTTTAAAAAACCAACCACTTGTGGTCGGTTTTATTAAAAAATATAATTAAAAAATACTTTTAAAAAGTGACCACTTGGGGTCGGTTTTATTTTAAAAATTAAATTTAAAATATTTTTTAAAAAGCGACCACAAGTGGTCGATTTTGGAATTAAAAAATAAAAAATAAAATAATTTTAAAAACCAACCACTTCTGGTGTATTAAAAAAAATAAAATATTTTAAAAAAGAGACCACTTGTGATCGTTTTTTATTAAAAAATAATTAAATGTAAAATCAAATATATAATTTTTCACGTATTCGATAACCAATATAATAATAATAATAAAAATATATCAAACTTAGATTTTATATAAAATATTATACTAAAAAATATAATAAAATAAATAAATTACGTTAATCATAATCTTTATCTTTTACTTATTTTCAATATATAAAATAAATATTTTCCTTTGTATATACTTTAAATGACGTTAAACATAATCTTTGTATAATGAATATGTCTATATCATACAGTTGAGGTAATGATATTATATGCTACTATTGCAGTTATAATAATGTAACGTACATATATAACTGATAATTCATCGGAATATAATGAATGTGTTCTATTATGAGGTAATATAATTGTGGACGTGATGTATATAGTACGTATTCAAGAGCTGATATATATATAGTAGTGATCGATCGATGAATGATGTAGTCAAAAACTAGCAGAATCTATCCAAACATATTGAATACCTTGATTTGAAATGATAGACGTAATAATATACTGTACGTTGAAGTTATATTAATGTAAGCTAATCAAATTAATCGATAACTCATCAAAGTGTGTATATGAAATACGTCGCATTATATTACGGGACAATATACTCGTGTACGTATGTGATGTATATAGTGCGTATTTAGAACTTGATATAGTCGATAGTGAGTATATGTGTGTGTATGTATAGGTATATATATAGTATATATACATGTTATGTAGTGAAGGTATAACCACATAAGATAAACTAACTTATAATTCATCTGAGTATATGTGAAATACGTTGTATATTATTATGGGATAGTAAAATCGTGTATGTGATGTATATAGTACATATTTAAGAGTTGATATATATATATATATATGATGTAGTGATCGATCGATGAACCATGTAGTAAAAAACTAGAAGAATCTATCCAAACATATTGAATACCTTGATTTGAAAAGATAGAAGTAATAATATATTGTACGTTGAAGTTATATTAATGTAAGCTAATCAAATTAATCGATAACTCATCAAAGTATGTATATGAAATACGTCGCATTATATTACGGGATAATATACTCGTGTATGTATGTGATGTATATAGTACATTTTTAGAACTTGATATAGTCGACAGTGTGTATATGTGTGTATGTATGGGCATATATATTGTATATATACATATTATGCTGTGAAGGTATAATCACATAAGATAAACTAACTGATAATTCATCTGAGTATATGTGAAATATGTTATATTTTATTATAGCGTAGTAAAATCGTGTATGTGATGTATATAGTATGTATTCAAGATTTGATATATATATATATATATATATATATATGATGTAGAGATCGATCGATGAACGATGTAGTAAAAAACTAGCAGAATCTATCCAAACATATTGAATACCTTGATTTGAAATGATAGACGTAATAATATACTGTACGTTGAAGTTATATTAATGTAAGCTAATCAAATTAATCGATAACTCATCAAAGTATGTATATGAAATACGTCGCATTATATTATGAGATAATATACTCGTGTACGTATGTGATGTATATAGTACATATTTAGAACTTGATATAGTCGATATTGTATATATATGTGTGTATGTATGGGTATATATATAGTATATATACATATTATGTAGAGAAGGTATAATTACATAAGATAAACTAACCGATAATTCATCTGAGTATATGTGAAATATGTTGTATATTATTATGGGGTAGTAAAATCATGTATTTGATGTATATAGTATGTATTCAAGATAAGACTGTCTAACGGTCCGGGCCGGTTCAACCCGGAACCGGCCCTCTCATTCTTACCGGGTTCCGGGCCGGTTACGGGCCGGGTTTGGCCTTAATCGGTCCGGGCCGGGCCGGGCTGCACAGTAAAAATATTAAAACCCACCCGGAACCGGCCCACTTAACCCAATCCGGTCAAACCCACTAAAACCCGGTCAAACCCGGTCAAACCCGGTTAAAAACCGGTCAAATATACACTATATACGCTATATACATAATATATACATTAAATATACACTTTTATAGAAGATATATACACGTGTATACATTAAATATACACTTGTATAGAAGATATTAAAATTATAAATCGTTAAATAAAAAAAAATAAAAAACAACGACTATACGTTAAATATACACGTCTATAGAAGATCTATTAACATTCATACACTCTATTCTATGTATATGTAATACTTTAAATGAGATATACTACAATATATATACATTACAATATATATTTGTATAGTTATATACTAATTTATAAAACATATACACATGTATACGTTAAATATACATGTCTATAGAAGATCTATTCACATATATACACTCTATTCTATGTATAGGTAATACTTTAAATGAGATATACTACAATATATATACATTACAATATATATTTGTATAGTTATATTCTAATTTATAAAATATATACACATATATACGTTAAATATACACGTCTATAGAAGATCTATTAACATTCATACACTCTATTCTATGTATATATAATACTTTAAATGAGATATACTACAATATATATACATTACAATATATATTTGTATAGTTATATACTAATTTATAAAACATATACACATGTATACGTTAAATATACATGTCTATAGAAGATCTATTCACATATATACATTCTATTCTATGTATAGGTAATACTTTAAATGAGATATACTACAATATATATACATTACAATATATATTTGTATAGTTATATTCTAATTTATAAAATATATACACATATATACGTTAAATATACACGTCTATAGAAGATCTATTAACATTCATACACTCTATTCTATGTATATGTAATACTTTAAATGAGATATACTACAATATATATACATTACAATATATATTTGTATAGTTATATACTAATTTATAAAACATATACGCATGTATATGTTAAATATACACGTCTATAGAAGATCTATTCACATATATACACTCTATTCTATGTATATGTAATACGTTACATGAGATATACTACAATATATATACATTACAACATATATTTGTATAGTTATATACTAATTTATAAAATATATACACATGTATACGTTAAATATACACATCTTTAGAAGATCTATTCACATATATACACTCTATTCTATGTATATGTAATACTTTAAATCCACTAAAACCCGGTCAAACCCGGTCAAACCCACTAAAACCCGGTCAAACCCGGTCAAACCCGGTTAAAAACCGGTCAAATATACACTATATACGCTATATACACAATGTATACATTAAATATACACTTCTATAGAAGATATATACACGTGTATACATTAAATATACACTTCTATATAAGATATATAAACATATACACATGTATACATTAAATATACACTTGTATAGAAGATATTAAAATTATAAATCGTTAAATAAAAAAAAATAAAAAACAACGACTAAGGAGTGAATGAATTTGTGGAATTTTATTGATTGCAAAATGATCCAAAATTTATAATTTACATGAATGAAAAATCTATAAATTATGCATCATTTTTTCCAACTCATTCATGTTAATATTAATTGGAACTTGCATAGGGTAGTCGAAGTCAACGGGGGAAAAACCATGCATTGGACTTGATTCTGCTGAGTTCTCCCGTGAAGTCATAATTTCTTCAAGTTTGAGGTCGTCGTTGGGCTCTGGTTCCATTCCTTGGTTTCTTCTTTCTGCTCTAATCCAATCTCTGAGGCGAACTAAAACATTCATTGCGTTGCTTCCCAATGAGTGTCGGTTGTCTCCAAGCTGATGTCGTCCCTGACTGAAGGCGCTCTCTGATGCAACGGTTGACATAGGAACATTCAAGATATCTCTGGCTAATCTTGAAAGTACAGGATATTGTGATTCATTATTCCTCCACCAATCCAGCGTGTTGATCCGTCGTCTGCGATCCTCTGGTGGCGTCCGCAGATAATATTTCAGCTCTTCCCGATAAGTTGATGTGTAAGCTCTCTCATCCACACTGTTCCAACAAGTTAAATCATAAAACGAATCAGGAAAACCACTATGTGCCGGCCTTTTAGAAGCTGATGGCTCCTCGGGAGGATGAGGAGCGACAGTTGGAGTGATATTTGTAGGTACGGCTAAATCAAATAAATCAGCATAGTGATTATATAATTTTTCTATGTACTCCTTTGCATCAGTCGTAGCCGTCCACAAATCAGGTTGTACTTGTTCAGAATCATGGTTAGTATTTATTTCTAAGTTAGTATAAATAAGAGTACTAAAGTGACACATATGATTATATTTCATGCACGGATTTAACATAGCAGCAACCAAGTAAATAGGGGGAATCGGGAAGAAATATTTTTTAAATTTCGTAAACATAGCGCCAACAGCTTCTTTATAACCTTCTTTATCTTTATATTGTCGGAGCAAACCAGAAATATCGGCTATATATGCCAAAATATTACAAACAGTAGGATAGTATGCACCGGAAAATTCAACCGTAGCTACATAAAATTTTTCTAAGAACTTAACAAGATCATTAATTATAACCCAATCAGAATTATGTAGCATGCAATCAGCAGAATCAGCAAATAAACCACAATGTTGGTTAAAAGCTAGTGTAATAGGAATTCTATATTTATAACAAGTTTTTAAAAATTCATACGTAGAATTCCATCTAATATCAATTTCCTCAGGCATCAAAATCGGTGCAAGTCCATTTTCTTGACATTTAACTTTAAATTTTTTAATTCTAGATCTACGATTATTTTCTTGAATAAAACCAACAGCAAGACGAATTTTTTCAATATAAACCTCAAAAAAGTCAAGACCATCTTTTACAATTAAATTATATATATGACATGCACACTTAACATGAAAAATTTCAGGAAAGGGCGGAGATAGCGTAGATTTTATTTTTGTTATAGCAGTCTTGTTGTTAGAAGCATTATCAAAAGCAATACATAAAATTTTATTTTCTATACCATAATATCCGGCAATTTTAATAATAGAATCAGCAATAAATTGTCCAGTATGTTTCCGATCTTCATCATATAAAAAAGCAAGAATACGTTTTTGCATTATGAAATTACTATCCATCCAATGACAAGTAACGGTTAAATAATCATTTTTATTTACAGCACGACCAAGATCGGAAGTTAGGGACAATCTACATTGAATATTTTTTAAGAATGTTGATAAATAAAAACAATATTGTGAATGGAGTCTAAAAATATCAGACCGACAAGTAGTTCTAGGAATACCATTAAACATAGGATTATAAATTGCTTGTATATAACGAATAAAGGCATCAGAAGAAGGAAAACTAAAAGGCAAACAACTCACAGCTACCATTTTAGCTATTTCTTCTCTGTCCCTCAATTTATTATACTTTTTCACTACTTGACCGGTTGTTGGGTCCATTCTAGTTTGCGTTGACCCACCAACATCCCCACCACCTTTTGCAATATTGAACTCTCTAGTGTGATCTTCAGCTATATGTCTCATTAACGTACCCGTACCCCCTTGCTTACCGCCACTTCTATGCTTATATTTTTGTTGACAAATATTGCACTGCACCTCAATATCTGATATACGTTCAAAAAATTGCCATGCAATACTAGTTCTTTTACGGGGTTTTGGGGCACTGGGAGGACGGGAAGGGAGATTAACTGATTCAGATCTAACGTTAGCATGTCCTACTGCGGGTGTTTCAGCAATATTTTCATCATCTTCGTCTACATTAACTGCATCTACTTCATTTTCTTCTTCTATACCGTAATTTTCCTGAAATTCTACATAATCCATATCGTGAGCACCTACACCTATTTCTTCCTCAAAAGGTGTACCAAGCGGTACCGGAGGCGAAGTCACACGGGTATATCTATTACTTGAACTACCTCTACCGCTAGTAATTCGCTTTTTACTACCACTACCGCTTTCGGGACAAAAATTTCTAACACCTTTAGTAGCGAGATTTTTTAATTTATCCATAATATAAATTAAATTAAACTAAAAATATTCAAAATACACAAATATAATAAAATTAAATATTAAACAATTAATACAATAAATAAAAATTAAACGTAAGAGATGGAACGACAATACCAAATTTTGGAAGTATCCGAAGATTGCGACTTTAGAAACTTCCGCTCGTACTTTGTAAACGAAAAATTAAAAATTTAAATTGAACACTTTAAGAAATTAAATATATTGAATATTTGAGAATTGAGAATTGAGATTTGAGAGAGAATGAGATTTGAGAGAGTGAAAAATTGTGTGAGAAATGATTTGAAGTTGTAGGGTATTTATAGATTTATTTTGGGGATTAAAAAATATATTTTTTTTTTTTAAGTTAATGGGCCCAAACTAGCCGTTTGGACCCAAAAACGGTAATATAGCCGTTGGGCCAACGGCTAGTTTGGCCCAATAATTAAATTTTTTTTTTTTTTAATGCCGGGCCGGGCCGGTTAACCGGCGGGCCTGGACCGGGTTGGTCCGGGCCGGGTTAACCGGGCCCAGTTTTAAAAAAAAATCGGACCGGAACCCGGAACCCTAAAGCCCTAGGGCTTACCGGGCCGGGTCAAACCGGTCCGGTTTGATATGTAGGGCCGGTTCGGGCCGGGTGGCCCGGCCCGTTTGACAGGTTTAATTCAAGATTTGATACATACATATATATATATATATATATATATATATATATAAATATACAATTTTGACCTCCCGATGCTCTCTTAGGCTGTTATTTTTATCAACATTATTTAACCTTTAATATTAATATTTTTGTGCATTATTTTGGTATCAAATAATTTTCGACAAGCCATATTCATGATTTAAGAAATGTACAAATTATTTTATTATTTTTCGGTATCACTTTTTATAATTTATTAATTCAAATATGATATTTTACATAATTTTATTAATATTTATTAAATTATTTTTCACGTAAATATGCACACTCATAATTTATAAATACATTGTCTATTATTATTATTATTATATTATTATTATTATTATTATTATTATTATCGTTGTTGTTAAAATAGAGGCCACTTTGATTTAATTTACTCTTTTTGTATTTAATTTCTAACCAATTTTTGATCAATTAATATCAATTTTAGCCATATTTTTCCTTAGTTCTTTTTTTTTTTCTTACACAGCCTAAACTTTAAACTCAAATTTTAATCTCAGCCATTGATCAAAATTGATCTAATGGCCGAGATTAAACCAACCTTCTTTTTTCCTTTTTCAACAATAGAAACTCTAATCCCTCATTTTCTCAAAAAATTAGCCGACCCCCCTCTTTCTACCTTCTTTCTATCTCTCTCTCTTTCCATCCATGGCTGCCGCCGCCGACCACCACCACCCCACCAAGATCCGTCTCCCTCCATTCATCCCTCCAACAGCAACCTCCCAGTGCCACCATCCATTCACCCGTTCTCGCTAATTGGGAATTGCAAATGGAATAAAAGGGTACTTATTTTTAGTGAAAAAGAGTGATTTTGCTAAAATGGGAGCTTATAGGATGTGGGTTGAGCTCAAAATGGAAAAAGATTTCAGCTTTAAGTTGTTTGTTGTAGTGTTATTTTTGGGGATATTTGTGGCTTGTGGATTGTGTTTAGAGAATGTAGATTCAGATGTTGATGTGTATATTGTTACTCTGAAACAAGCTTGTATCCAAGAATCGTGGTTCAGGAAATGTTAATAGACTGGATAAACCAAGGTATTTGTTTGTTAACTGTATTTATTTTCATGTTTCTTTAAAAGAGCTATCACTTTTTTTGCTAGTTTGTTTTGTTCAATGAATGATGGTTGGTTGCAGTAGTGACTTGGGAATCGATTGTTGAAGTCTTTTACTGGTATAACTTAGCTTTTGTGATGCCCAAGTGTCTAAAGTTTTAGATTGTGTATGCTAAAAGAGGGAATTATTGTAATTTATGCAATGTATTATTAGGTTAAGATTCTGATAGAGTGAAACATAATTGATAAAGATGGGAAATATGTAACAGTCCCTCTCTCATAGATAAATTATTTGAGTTGTCCAATTGTAATTGTGAAGTTTTAATCTTACTAAATTACCACATTGTGGTCTTGTCCTTAGCTGACATTTTTGTATTTCTTGCATTAACAGACTAGTGTATTTGCGTATTGTTTTGAATTTAGTAAGTTTTGGTAACTTGTGAAGTGAATTAGTGACTTGAAAATATTGTAGTGTGGTCATTTGAGAAGTGAATAAGTGAGTTGAAAATATTTAAGTGTAGGTACTTGAAAGGTGAACTCGGATTTTGATAGTTAAGTGTGGTCACTTGAGAACTGAATAGGTGACTTGAAAATATTTAAGTGTAGGTACTTGAAAGGTGTACTCGTGTTTTGATAGTTAAGTGTGGTCACTTGAGAAGTGAATAGGTGACTTGAAAATATTTAAGTGTAGGTACTTGAAATGTGAACTTGTGTTTTGAATTTAGTTAAGTGCGGTCACTTGAGAAGTGAATAAGTGACTTGTGGTTTGAATTTAGTTACTTGAAAGATGAACTTGTGTTTTGAATTTAGTTAAGTGTGGTCACTTGAGAAGTGAATAAGTGACTTGAAAATGTTTAAGTGTAGGTATTTGAAATGTGAACTTGTGTTTTGAATTTAGTTAAGTGTGATAACTTGTGAAGTGAATTAGTGACTTGAAATGTTTAAGTGTAGTTACTTGAATTATGAATTAGTGACTTTGTTTGAATTTAGGTACTTGAAATGTGAACTTGTGTTTTGATTTTAGTAAAGTGTGGTCACTTGAGAAGTGCAGTAGTGACTTGAAAATGTTTAAGTGTAGGTACTTGAAATGTGGACTTGTGTTTTGAATTTAGTTAAGTGTGGTCACTTGAGAAGTGAATAAGTGACTTGAAAATGTTTAAGTGTAGGTACTTGAAATGTGGACTTGTGTTTTGAATTTAGTTAAGTGTGGTCACTTGAGAAGTGAGGTAGTGAGTCGAAAATATTTAAGTGTAGTTACTTGAAAGGTAGACTTGTGTTTTGAATATAGTTAAGTGTGGTCACTTGAGAAGTGAGTGACTTGAAAATGTTTAAGTGTAGGTACTTGAAATGTGAACTTTTCATTTTGAATTTATTTAGTTTGGTAACTTGTGAAGTGAATTAGTTAATTAAAATGATTAAGTGTAGTTACTTGAATTATGAATTAGTGACTTGAAAATGTTTAAGTGTAATTACTTGAATTACGAATTAGTGACTTTTGTTTTGAATTTAGGTACTTGAAATGTGAACTTGTGTTTTGATTTTAGTAAAGTGTGGTCACTTCAGAAGTGAATTAGTGACTTGAAGTGTTTAAATGTAAGTAATTGAAATGTGAACTTTTCATTTTGAATTAAGTTTAGTTTGGTAACTTGTGAAGTGACTTAGTGACTTGAAATATTTAAGTGTAGGTACTTGAAATGTGAACTTTTCATTTTGAATTTAGTTTAGTTTGGTAACTTGTGAAGTGACTTAGTGACTTGAAAATGTTTAGGTGTAGATACTTGAAATGTGAACTTTTCATTTTGAATTTAGTTTAGTTTGGTAACTTGTGAAGTGAATTAGTGACTTAAAATGTTTAAGTGTAGTACTTGAAATGTGAACTTTTCATTTTGAATTTTGTTTAGTTTGGTAACTTGTGAAGTGACTTAGTGACTTGAAAATGTTTAGGTGTAGGTACTTGAAATGTGAACTTTTTATTTTGAATTAAGTTTAGTTTGTTAACTTGTGAAGTGAATTAGTCACTTGAAAATGTTTAGGTGTAGGTACTTGAAATGTGAACTTTTCATTTTGAATTTAGTTTAGTTTGGTAACTTGTGAAGTGAATTAGTGACTTGAAAATGTTTAGGTGTAGGTACTTGAAATGTGAACTTTTCATTTTGAATTTAGTTTAGTTTGGTAACTTGTGAAGTGAATTAGTGACTTGAAATGTTTAAGTGTAGTACTTGAAATGTGAACTTTTCATTTTGAATTTTGTTTAGTTTGGTAACTTGTGAAGTGACTTAGGGAATTGAAAATGTTTAGGTGTAGGTACTTGAAATGTGAACTTTTCATTTTGAATTAAGTTTAGTTTGTTAACTTGTGAAGTGAATTAGTCACTTGAAAATGTTTAGGTGTAGGTACTTGAAATGTGAATTTTTCATTTTGAATTTAGTTTAGTTTGGTAACTTGGGAAGTGAATTAGTGACTTGAAATGTTTAGGTATAGGTACTTGAAATGTGAACTTTTCATTTTGAATTTAGTTTAGTTTGGTAACTTGGGAAGTGAATTAGTGACTTGAAATGTTTAGGTATAGGTACTTGAAATGTGAACTTTTCATTTTGAATTTATTTTAGTTTGGTAACTTGTGAAGTGCACTAGTGACTTGAAATGTTTAAGTGTAGTTACTTGAATTATGAATTAGTGACTTTTTTTTTGAATTTAGGTACTTGAAATGTGAACTTGTGTTTTGATTTTTAGTCTTTGTTTATGTTTTGTAGTTTGGATTTGGAACCTCCATAAATTTTGTAAATAATTTGATTTTTAATGTTTGTATTCTTATGGTGGTTGATTGTATATTAAATGATTGGTGGGCTGTATTGCATAATGGAATGTAGCATAGCTATATGTTGTTATTTTTTTTACAAAATTACCAGAAATTTTTTCATTATTTTTTTTTACAAAATTTCCTGAAAAACCGATCACATGTGGTTGGTTTTTTAAAAAATTTATCAAAAAATCGACCACATGTGGTCGACTTTTAATAATATTTCCAAAAAACAGACCACATGTGGTTGGTTTTTCTAGTAATTCTTTTTAAATACAGAACACATGTGATCGTTTTAATATAATTAATTACAATTTTTTTTATTAAATAAACTATTAAATACATTATTAAATACAAAAATCGACCACAAGTGTTTGGTTTTTTATTTAAAATAAATAATTAATTTATAAAAAAACTGGCTACATGTGGTCGATTTTTTATTTAAATTAATTATTTAATTTAAATACAAAACCGACCACATGTGGTCAGTTTTTTATAAATTAATTATTTAATTTAAATAAAAAATCGACCACTTGTGGTCGATTTTTTTGAAAAATAATTTTTATTATAAAATTATTTTAAAAAAATAATATTGAATTTTAAATATATATATATTAAAAAAAAACGATCAGACGTGGTCGGTTTTAAAAAAGCTACCATGTTTTTACCGACCACGTATTTTGGTCGGTTTTTTGATCGGAAATGCAGAAAAATCGACCTCCTGTGGTCAGTTTTTGTGGTCGATTTTTCTGTTTCTTTAGTAGTGTATTAACGTGCAACGGATTCGTTCAAGTGACAATGTGGCTGATTTATTCACCAAGTCTCCTCCAATTGCAACTTTCAACAATACGGTGCACAAGATTGGGATGTAAAGTTTCAAGGATGTTCTCATTAGGGGGAGTTAATACGCGTTGTACTCTTTTTTCCTTGCAAGGTTTTGTCCCACTGGGTTTTCCTTGTAAGGTTTTTAATGAGGCAGCCTATATGTGTATGGTTAGAGATGTGTACTCTTTTTCCTTCACTAGATTTTTTTTCTCACTGGGTTTTTTCTAGTAAGGTTTTAACGAGGCATATTATCTATCAATTAGACATTCAAGGGGGAGTGTTATAAATGTATTTGCATTATAGTGAATGTATATATAGATAAGATCTATGATCTAGTTGATATCTATCAGGATTTGAAGTATCTGTCTTCTAGTCAGAAACTAGGAGTAAATTTTAGAAGGATTTTCTTTATTGTAAATCATCCCTTAACAGAAATAACAATTACTCTCTCTGTTCTTTTTCTTTATTCTTTATTGTTTTATAATAGTGTTAGATTAATAATATAAATTTATTTCAAATGAAATTTATAATGTTATCTCAAACGCAATATAAATTTTATCTCAAACTTAATCTTAAAATATATCACATTATTGTGTGTACCTTATATGGGTCCACACACTCGACAAACTCATTAAACTTCCGAATAAGATCATTTTCGTGAAAGTCCTTGTTCCCCTCCTTTTCCAATTTGCTTTTTGTTTTTTGTTTGGATAAAAAGATTTTTTTTGAATTTTTCGTTCGGTGTTTGCATTGGAACTCCGGCTAATTTGAAGCGCGCGTTGTAGGGTTCATTATGGGGGTAACGCTTCCAAATGAAAATTCTCCATACCCAGAGCTCGAACCCGAGACTTTTGATTAAGGATGAAATAGTCTCACCACTGCACTACAACTCATGTTGGTTGTTTGGACAAAAGTTATTTGTACATAAGATGATGTGGATAGGGAACAAAGGACCCAATAGTTTTAGGAATGCTACTCACTGTAGTGAACAGCTTCATGTGAGTGAAATAATCAATACTGTGTACGAAAGTATACCGTGTTCATATCGCATTTATAAAAGATGTGAAAAAGATTCGCATCTTAGGGGTGTATTTAAATATGAAATTTACTTTGATGTAAGTATGAATTGATTTCATGACTTGAACACACAATCAAACTATAAGTCAAATAAATAATTTTATTGTTGCTTCAAAATTCTTTAATAATTTTGTGTGAGCCGGTAAAAAATAAAAATTTAGGTCTAACTTAAATCAAAAAGCTAGTTTAGAGGAAGGTTTACCTAAGATCATAAAAGAAAATTGCCTTTTTCTTTTTATCCAATGTCGGACTCTTCAATACCCACCTCATGCCCTGAACATTTGGGGCGTGAGCAATTTAATATAGGGGCCATCGGTGGACGATAATTATACAAGACTTGCTTTACTATCATGTTAAATGAATCTTGGACTTAACTCATACACTTAAAGTTAGCACAAAGAGATAAGAATTGTACCACCAATCCCTTTTTTATTCAATGTAGGACTCTTCAACGACGACATCATCCAAAATCTTGAAAATGTCTAGTTCATATTTATCTTTGAAGAGTGTTTGTAAGATATTTCATGTAATTTTTCCCTCCTATATAAAGATTTTTTAATTTCCGACAAACTCATACCATCTATTTTGATATATAAATATCAGTGACTGATTTCGTAATCACTTAAATAAACACACAATCAACCTACAAGTCACATATATAGTAGTACAGTTGCTCTAAGGTCCTCATCTAAGTGTGCTAGAACTTGTTTTATAATTTTTGATTCCACAACTTTACTCAGTTCAATGTTTTCTCAGTTCGCTGTTGAACAAAATGGAAAGTAGTAATTTATTTCAGTGAATAACATCGACTTGTGTAGGCGTACACCCAACAACAACTATTTCGTTATTAACTTAATTATATTAAAAATAAATAGCTAAATACTACAATAAGATAATCAGCTAACAACTAGTACTTTTATTTAGAGATAGGATCAGCAAGACTTTTATTGTGTGTTGGCTTGTTACTTATGAGCTGATATTGTAACCTTTAACACTCCATCATCTTGACACCAGTTTTCCTCCTTGTAGTCACTATATTTAACTGATGAGAAAAGTCTTCAAATTTGTTGATATGCAAACCTTTTGTGAACAAGTCTGCTACTTTGGCGTGGGTTTCAATATGCTAGTTCTTAATTAAGAAGAGAAATATTATATCAGATCATCATGAGTCTCAAACCAATTGAATCAGTCAAGCAATAACAAATTTTGAGTGTAAAATGTCAACACAACACATGGACCCAATACGGATGGTTGAACAGCTCAGTAATTTATGTATGGTATCACGTTTCCATTATCGTCAATACCTAAGATATATATTTTTTTGCTTCCTGATAATTATTATAATTATAATTTGTAGTGCTTTTTATACTTCTTTTGCTTCAGTATAATAATACTCATCCATGGGATAAAAATTGAATTTGTTTGGGTGAATCGGAAAATGACACATGACATGCAAGGATAGATCGGATGCAATTCAACAGAGATAATATCGAATCTTATTCTTGAAAGTGGCTGGTAAAAGTGATTCGGCCATCGTGTTATAAAGGCCAGGTTCCATATCATTAGCTCATCTAGCTCCGGAGTTCAATCATTCCCAAAGAATTCGAGATTTATTCGATCCTTGTGGTATGCAATTCAGTTTTTAATGGAAGTAACATGTAGATGGGGGACATTATGAGGGTGAGATTCACAGATAGTGTTCTTTAGGATTAGCTATTATAAATATCATCTTATCCCTCAGTTATGGGTGTCGAGTGGGCTGGGCCGACCCGGCCCTAGTAACTAACCCGGCCCGATAAGCCTTAGGGTTTCGGGTCTCGGACCGGTTATTTTTTTGAAATGAGCCCGGTTAACCTGGCCCGGTTCAGGCCCACCGGTTAATCGGCCCGGCCCGGATACCACTTTTTTTTTAAAAAAAAAAAGGTTTTTGGGCCAAACTAGCCGTTGGCCGAACGGCTATATAGCCGTTTTTGGGTCCAAACGGCTAGTTTGGGCCCATTTATTAAAAGAAAAGAAAAATAACTTTAAAAAATATTTTTTAATCCCAAAAAAATTTCTATAAATACCCTACAACTTCAAATCAGTTTTCACACAATTTTTCACTCTCTCAAATCTCAATTCTTAAATATTCAATATATTCAATTTCTTAAAGTGTTCACTTTAATTTTTTAATTTTTCGTTTACAAAGTACGAGCGAAAGTTTCTAAAGTCGCAATCTTCGGATACTTTTAAAATTTGGTATTGTCGTTCCATCTCTTACGTTTAATTTTTATTTATTGTATTAATTGTTTAATATTTAATTTTATTATATTTGTGTATTTTAAATATTTTTAGTTTAATTTAATTTATATTATGGATAAATTAAGAAACTTCGCTACTAAAGGTGTTAAAAAAATTTGTCCCGAAAGTGGTAGTGGTAGTAAAAAGTGAATTACTAGCGGTAGAGGTAGTTCAAGTAGTAGATATACCCGTGTGTCTTCGCCTCCGGTACCGCTTGGTACACCTTTTGAGGAAGAAATAGGTGTAGGTGCTCACGATATGGATTATGTAGAAGTTCTGGAAAATTACGGTATAGAAGAAGAAAATGAAGTAGATGCGGTTAATTTAGACGAAGATAATGAAAATATTGTTGAGACACCCGCAGTAGGAGATGCTAACGTTAGATCTGAATCGGTTAATCTCCCTCCCCGTCCTCCCAGTGCCCCAAGACCTCGTAAAAGAACTAGTATTGCATGGCAATTTTTTGAACGTATATCAGATATTGAGGTGCAATGCAATATTTGTCAACAAATATATAAGCATAGAAGTGGAAGCAAGTAAGGGGGTACGGGTACGTTAATGAGACATGTAGCTGAAGATCACAAAAGAGAGATAAATATTGCAAAAGGTGGTGGGGATGTTGGTGGGCCAACGCAAACTAGAATGGACCCAGCAACCGATCACGTAGCGAAGAAGTATAATAAATTGAGGAACCGGGAAGAAATAGCTAAAATGGTAGTTGTGGGTTGTTTGCCTTTTAATTTTCCTTCTTCTGATGCCTTTATTCTTTATATACAAGCAATTTATAATCCTATGTTTAACGGTATTCCTAGAACTACTTGTCGGTCTGATATTTTTAGACTTCATTCACAATATTATTTTTATTTATCAACATTGTTAAAAAATATTCAATGTAGATTGTCCCTAACTTCTGATCTTGGTCGTGCTGTAAATAAAAATGATTATTTAACCGTTACTTGTCATTGGATGGATAGTAATTTCGTGATGCAAAAACGTATTCTTGCTTTTTTATATGATGAAGATCGTAAACATACTGGACAATTTATTGTTGATTCTATTGTTAAAATTGTCGGATATTATGGTATCAAAAATAAAATTTTATGTATTGCTTTTGATAATGCTTCTAACAACAACACTGCTATAAAAAAATTAAAATCTACGCTATCTCCGCCCTTGCCTGAAATTTTTCATATTAAGTGTGCATGTCATATATATAATTTAATTGTAAAAGATGGTCTTGAGTTTTTTGAGTTTTATATTGAAAAAATTCGTCTAACTGTTGGTTTTATTCAAGAAAATAATCGTAGATCGAGAATTAGAGAATTTAAAGTTAAATGTCAAGAAAATGGACTTACACCGATTTTGATGCCTGAGGAAATTGATACTAGATGGAATTCTATGTATGAATTTTTAAAAACTTGTTATAAATATAGAATTCCTATTACAGTAGCTTTTAACAAACATTGTGGTTCATTTGTTGATTCTGCTGATTGCATGCTACATAATTCTGATTGGGTTGTAATTAATGATCTTGTTAAGTTTTTAGAAAAAATTTATGTAGCTACGGTTGAATTTTCCGGTGCTTATTATCCTACTGTTTGTAATATTTTGGCATATATAGCTGATATTTCTGATTTGCTCAAAGAATATAAAAATAAAGAAGGTTATAAAGAAGTTGTCGGCGTCATGTTTACGAAATTTAAAAAATATTTTTTTCTGACTCCCCTATTTACTTGGTTGGTGCTATGCTAAATCCTGTGCATGAAATATAATAATATGTGTCACTTTAGTACTCTTATTTATACTAACTTAGAAATAAATACTAACCATGATTCTAAAAAAGTACAACCTGATTTGTGGACGGCTACGGCTGATGCAAAGGATTACATAGAAAAATTATATAATCACTATGCTGATTTATTTGATTTAGCCGTACCTACAAATATCACTCCAACTGTCGCTCCTCATCCTCCCGAGGAGCCATCATCTTCTAAAAGGCCGGCACATAGTGGTTTTTCTGATTCGTTTTATGATTTAAATTGTTGGAACAGTGTTGATGAGAGAACTTACATTATCGGGAAGAGCTGAAATATTATCTTCGGACGGCACCAAAGGATCGCAGACGACGGATCAACACGTTGGATTGGTGGAGGAGTAATGAAACACAATATCCTGTGCTTTCAAGATTAGCTAGAGATATCTTGAATGTTCCAATGTCAACCGTTGCATCAGAGAGCGCCTTTACTTAGGGACAACAGCTTCTTGGAGATAACCGACACTCATTGGGAAGCAATGCAATGAATGTTCTAGTTTGCCTCAGAGATTGGATTAGAGTGGAAAGAAGAAACCAAGGAATGGAACCGGAGCCGAGCGACGAGCTGAAACTTGAAGAAATTATGACTTCACGGGAGAACTCAGCAGAATCAAGTCCAATGCATAGTTTTGCCCCCGTTGACTTCGACTATCCTATGCAAGTTCCCATTAATATTAACATGAATGAGTTGGAAAAAATGATGCATAATTTATAGATTTTTCATTCATGTAAATTATAAATTTTGGATCATTTTGCAATCAATAAAATTCTCCAAATTCATTCAATCCTTAGTCCTTGCTTTTTATATTTTTTCATTTAACGATTTAAATTTTTAAATTGAATTTCTAGCTTTCTACTTTAAATTAAAAACTTACTTCTAATATATTATTTATTTACTACCAAATATTATTAATTTATTATATTAAGTAGCATATGTTTTGAATATTTGTGTATATATCTTCTATAGAAGTGTATATTTAACGTATACATGTGTATATGTTTTATAAATTAGTATATAAGTATATCTATATATATTGTAATGTATATATAATGTAGTATATTTTATAAGTAGTAGTATATATACATTGAATAGTGCGTATACACGTGTATATATCTTCTATAGAAGTGTATATTTAACGTATACATGTGTATATGTTTTATAAATTGGATATCTTCTATAGAAGTGTATATATGTGTATATATCTTCTACAGATGTATATATTTAATGTATACAAGTGTATATGTTTTACAAATTAGTATATAACTATATATATATATACATATTGCAGTATATATATATATGTATATTGTAGTATATATTTTATTTAAAGTAGTACATATATATTGAATGGTGTGTATATATGTGTATATATCTTCTCTAGACATATATATTTAACGTATATAAGTGTATATGTTTTACAAATTAGTATATAACTGTATATATATACATATTGTAGTATATATATAGGTATATTGTAGTATATATTTTATTTGAAGTAGTACATATATTTTGAATGGTGTGTATATATGTGTATATATCTTCTACAAATGTATATATTTAATGTATCCAAGTGTATATGTTTTACAAATAAGTATATAACTATATATATATACATATTGTAGTATATATATATGTCTATTGTAGTATATATTTTATTTAAAATAGTACATATATATTGAATGGTGTGTATATATGTGTATATATCTTCTACAGATGTATATATTTAACGTATACAAGTGTATATGTTTAATAAATTAGTATAATATAACTATCTATGTATTGTAATCCATGTATATTGTAGTATATATTTTATTTTAAGTAGTACATATACATTGATTGGTGCGTATATATGTGTATATATCTTATATAGATGTATATATTATACGTATACAAGTGTATATGTTTTATAAATTAGTATAATATAACCATCTATACATTGTAATACATATATATGTATATTGTAGTATATATTTTATTTAATGTAGTACATACATATTGAATGGTGCATATATATATGTGTATATATCTTCTATAGACGTATATATTTAACGTATACAAGTGTATATGTTTTATAAATTAGTATATAACTATATATATATATATATATATACATACATAGTATATACATATATATTGTAGTATATATTTTATTTAAAGTAGTACCTATATATTGATTTAAAATAATTTAAAATGAATTTCTAGTTTAAATTAAAAACTTACTTTTACTATATTATTAATTAACTATCACACATACACACACACACACACACATATATATATATATATTGTTGTATATACTTTATTTAAAGTAGTACATATATATTGAATGGTGCGTATATATGTGTATATATCTTCTATAGACGTATATCTTTAAAGTATACAAGAGTATATGTTTTATAAATTAGTATGTAACTATATATATATACATATTGTTGTATATATATATATGTATATTGTAGTATATATTTTATTTAAAGTAGTATATATATATTGAATGGTGCATATATATGTGTATATATCTTCTAAAGTAGTATATATTTAACGTATACATGTGTATATGTTTTATAAATTAGTATATATATATATATATATATATATTGTAGTGTATATATATATATTATACTATTATAGCATATGTTTTATTTAAAGTAGTACGTATAGTCATATATAATTATATATTGAATCGTACGTATATATGTGTAATTATTTATATATTTTTTTAAAAATATATATTGTATATTGGAGTGCATATAGTGTATATTGGAGTGTATATAGTGTATATTGGATTTTTTATTTATTTTTTAAACGGGTTTGACCGATTTTTAACTGGGTTTGACCGGATTTTGTTGGGTTTGACCGGGTTGAATTAAGTGTGTCGGGTTAGGATGAGTTTTAATTTTTTTACTGTTTGGCCCAGCCCGACTTGACTAGCGGCCAAACCGACCCTTAACCGGTCCTCAACCCAATTAAAATGAAAGGGCCGATTCCGGGATGGGGCGGGCCGCCCGGCCCGTTTGACACCCATACCATCAGTTGTACGACATTTGATTCTTATCATTCAAAAGCAATTATATACACTAATGTTTACTCAGAAGTTACTGTTTAACCAATGTATCCAATAGTTTGGTCATTTCAATCTACGTGTCGCTGAGCCACGTCTTCAAACTTAATTGCAACGTTTAATGGGTAAACAACTCCCTTCGTCCTAATTTATGTACATTTTTAGCCTTTTAATTCGTCTAGAAAAGAATGTGATATTTTTATAATTAAAAAAAAGCTATTTTTAATTTTTTTCTTTTACCCTTAATAAAAAGGTATGTAGCCACGCAAATGTCTGAAATTTTGTTTTAAAAACATAAATTTTATGTCTCTTCTGCTCTTTCTTAAAAATTTTATGGAGTCGGACGGTGTTACATAAATTAGAACAAAGACAATAGTACTTTATAAGTAACTTTTACGTAAGTAAATTTGGTTTCAAAACCATTAAAAATTCATGTCTAAATACATATTAAAAGCAATTTATAACTTGACCCTCGCACTCTGAATTCAAACCCCACAAATGCAGCAAAAGGGAGTAATAGATAAAGAGAATTTTACGATTCATTAATGATACAACATGGTTGCAAGTTGCAAGCATATGGAATGGACCCTATTGGCCTATTCTTAACATCTTAGAAGTTTCATTTGCTTGTTATTTCAGAGCTATAAATTGCCTTTCCTAAACTACTCTTTTAGAAAGCAAAACAAATCTTACTACAATTATCACCTTACCAAAAACATATATATTCAACAACTCTAAAATGGGAAAAGAAAGAAATCGCAATTGCATGGTCTTGCTTAAGCGTATCATGAGAAAGTTCAAGTCTCATCTTCAACTAACTCCCAAATATTCCAATTATAGGCATCAATTTGATATTGTGGAAACCCCAAGAGCAAATGAAGAAGTTGTACCAAATGATGTTAAAGAAGGTTACTTTGCTGTATTTTCTGTGAACAAAGAGGAAGAGCCAAAGAGGTTTACTGTGGAACTACATTGGCTCACTAATCCATCATTCTTGAAATTAATGAAACAAACTGAAGATGAATATGGATTTGGACAAAAAGGTGTTCTTGAAGTGTATTGTCTTGCTGAGGAATTGCAGAAGATTTTGGAACTCACTTCTATTGCAGTATAGCTAGGTTAAGATAGTTCCCTCTATGTTTAGTTTAGAGGTTTATGTTATGATTTGTGATGTTAAGTTGACATTGTCCTATAACAATATGTAACTTTCTGGGCCAGTATGCCAAAAGGACACTTTTGAAAACAATTTTGCCAAAGAGACAAAAGTCCTGAAAAATTTGTCAAAAAGGATACTTAAATCCACATCATCATCAACTTTTTCAACTTAACAACTTCACCCACAAATTTTCTTATAATTCACTTTAACCCAAAACTTCCAACTTAATAAATTCATCCACAAATTTTAAATAATACACTTCAACCCACTCCATCATCAAGTATTATATATACAAAAATATCTAGGTTTTCAAAAATATTAAATAAAAAAAATCCAAAAAGCTAAAAATAGAAGGTGATTGTTTTTTCCTCCAAAAAGCTCCGATTCCGACCACTTTTCTGGCGTTATTTTTCGGCGATCAGCTCTAAATCAGTCCACAAACATCATAAGCTTGTCCATTGCACCCATTGTTACCCCATTTGTTTGGTATCTTCTCAAACACACTTTCTACCATTGTTAAAAAGCTTGAAACCACTCACATTACTCAAAAGCACTTTAGAAAGTACATTACAGCAGCTCAGGCGACTCTAAGTTCATTTCTCTATTCCATAAACCCAGCGATCGTTGATTAGAAGCAATATTTGTAATTTCAAGGTTTTTGTATGGATAGTTGTCCAGTCATCGACCATTGAGCGTCATTCATCGATCGTGCATATAACTCGACCTAGACCATAAACATAATCTACCGTCGACCAAAGCTTAATTCCAGAATGTCTATTGCAGAATTTGTTCTAGTATCTGGTGATTTCATGGGAGAATGGATGGAGACTCACAAATGCTGGAAATGAAGATCTTTTACCAAGATGACAATCCCCGTTGTTGTTCGCCGCAACAGTTCGTACAACGAATTGGTTGCAAGCATAATACAGAGCGGGGATCTAGATTGCACGTCGGACGACGTGGTGATTAGTTATCTAATATATTAGAGGGAAAAGGTGAATCCTACAATCATAAATAATGATGTGCGTGTGCTGATGTACATAATGGATGTCGATACAGATGGCTTTAGGCCTATTTTGAGGATAAATGTAGTTGAGAGGTCCTTCAAAGGACCGATAAATTCATCAGAACCCCCACCTCTACGCTCGGCAGTCGACGACGATTTCAGTGACTACGAGAACGATGGAGATCATTCTATTAATACAAAAGATGATTCTATGCATATAGAAGACGTTTTATCGGACTCATAAGACGATGAAGAAGACCGTGGAACGGGATCACAACCAGGACATTCCTTCACCGACGGAACCAATTTCTATCTCGATCAAACATTCATCGACAAAAAAGAGCTCAAAATACAACTAGACGCAGCAACGGTGAGGCAGTCTTTTGATTATTGTTTGGAGAAGAACTACTCCAAATTCTTGAAGGTGAAATGCTTATCTCGTGGTTGCGGCTGGTTGTTAAGGGAAATGAAGTACGAAATCTCATGTAGATTTTGCATATACAAATATATCGGGTTGCACACGTGCAGTGTTGAACACGCCACCCACATGCATAAGAGATTGTCCTCCGAATTGATTGTTTCACTATGCGTAAATCATTTACGGGATGGTAAGGGTCCAAGCATAAGAGAAATTCAAATGATTGTGTTCAAGGAGTTACATTGCTACGCAAGCTATTGGATGTGTTGGAAAGAAAGTGTAATTGCGAAGAACATCATTTGCGGGACACCGGAGCACGGATATGCTTGCTTGTCGGCTTTTTACCACATGGTGGAGTTGTTAAATCTAGGGTCTTCTTACTGTATCGTGTTTAACCAGATTAATGGATCATTTTGTTACTATTTTTTAGCATTCAGAGCTTGCATACGGGGATATACCCACACGAAAAAGGTAATTATCGTCAATGACACATATTTATATGACAAGTACGAGGGTGTGTTGCTGAGTGCGGTTGCACAGGACACCGAAAATCACATTTTTTCAATTGCCTTTTATGTCGTCAATAAAGAGAATAATACTTCTTGGACCTTTTTCTTCCAGAAGTTGAAGTCTATCATAGAAGATGAACCAAATCTATGTGTCATCTCCGACAGGCACATCAGCATTGCCAATGCCTTCTCCCATATTTACAATCGTGCACATCATGGACTTTGCATGAGGCACCTCGCTGAAAATCTGCGTGTAAATCAGTACTGTGGAGAACATCTTTATCTGTTCTACCCCGCGAAAAAGGCGTATATTGTTGATGAGTTTAACGAGCATTTTGTCGAATTAAATAATAATAGCCTCGAGGTAGCACATGTCCTTGAAAATGTGCTTGGTTTTAAGAAATGGAGTACAGCACACTTTCCGGACAATAGGTACGATGTGATGACCACAAACATCGTCGAGTCGCTTAACGTTGTGTTGATGGATGAATGGGAGTACCCCGTGTCACACATATTCAATTCAATTGTTAGAAAATTTGATGAAAAATTTAGGGAGCGGCATGCCTTTGTCGATGGTAAAAATAATAAATTTGTGCCTTGTGCGGAAAGAATCCTAAGGGATAACATGAATGCGAGTGATTCTTTGTATGTGACGAATGCAAACAGAGCTCTCGACCAATTCACAATGTTTGACAACGGCGTTGCTGCCAAGGTCAATCTCTTGGAGAGGAGTTGTTCTTATAAAAAATTTGACCTAGTGAAAATTTCGTGAGAACATGCGATGGCAACTTTGCGAGCAAAGTATGACAATGGCGTAGGTTATGGTAACTCCATCTACGAGTAATTTTGCCAATTTATAAAGCTGAAACTTACCTCCTCGCATACTCAGAAGCTATTAATGTTGTTCCTCCAAAGGCTGAATGACTGTGCTACAGGAAGTGAAAGACAGTAAGATTTCTCCACCCCTCTACGATCACAAACTTGGAAGGAAGAAAGTCAAATAAGTTAAGGGCGTCGGGGAGACATTCAATTCCAAAAAGAGGAATAGGTGTTCAATATGCAAGAAATCCGAACACAAAAGAACCACATGTAGCATGGACAATAAATCATAGATAGGTTTTTTTTACTTCAGTTGTAAATCTACTGGTTTGGGGGATAAATGTGCATTTCTGTAGAATTTAACTTCAATTGTAATAGACTTAAATCCTTGTCTACGATAGACTACGGAAATTCTACGGTATATCTTTCAGAAAGTCTATAAGATATTATGTGTTGTTTATATGATTATTCATCAAACACCCTATGTTGGTCTTTTTACCGCCCAATCTCTCCATTCGATGCATTGAATCATTGTTACTTGTTCCCATTTAATGAAAAGTTGTTGACACGTCTGTTTTCAAGAAAAAACACTAGTATACGTTAAGTAGGCCTTTTCTATTTCCACACGCGTCGACTCACCATTGGGTGGGAATTTGAAAGGCCACATTCTATAGGTCTATAAATGCAGCGCCTATTTCTATCTAACCCTTCAGTTGTACGTAAACCCGACACACCAGAAACCCTCTTTTTCTTCCTTAGCAAACTGAAATAATACCGCCCATAAAGATACCCCTACGCCCCATCCGACGTGTTTCCCCAAGAAATTACGATCTCCTCCTGCTTAGGAATGATTTCGATTTTCTTTTCTTTGTCCTGGGTCAAGACCACATCTACTTTGAGCGTGAACTCCGGCGAATTGCTCGTTTCTTGCAAGCAATTCTTGAACGGCTTGGAATGAAAGAGCCTGACTACATCACCCCCCAGCATCCCCCTGAAATTAGTTTTAATTTTATTTTATATTTTTAAGTTTTTTTTTGTATTGTTCATTGCTGAAGAAGCTTTCATAATAGGATATGGTTAGAAGAAAGCTTCTTCAATTTTTCTTTTTTTGCTTAAAATCCATGTAATGCAATGAATAAATTCAATCAATATAAGTATTTTCAGTTTGAACATTATGTTTTTCCTTTTTTCTGTGACTGTTATTTTTTATGGTTATTCGTCTGTGCAGACAACATTTCAAAAATTTATGCATTGTTAGATCGTATAGTCTATCATCGATTGTATACTCCATCAGTCCTCGACCTAACATAGTAGTCGATCGTCGATCATGTGAATCGATGGGCCATGTTTTGGGGTTGGTGGAGTAAAATAATTAAATTAAAAATGATATAAATAGATAATAACATGTATTGGGGCTGGTGGAATATAATAATTAAATTAAAAATAATATAAACAGATAATAACATATTTTGGAGCTGGTGGAATAAAATAATTAAATTAAAAATGATTTAAACTGATAAGAACATGTTTTGGGGATGGTGGAATAAAATAATTAAATTAAAATGATTTAAACTTATAACAATATGTTTTGGGGCTGGTGGAATAAAATAATTAAATTATAAATAATTTAAATAGACAATCTTGAACTGTTGGTGACGCTTAATAGACTGTCATCGATGTTGGTCCATGTCAAATATCAATAAAAGATATACTTGTTCTTTGAGGGTCCATCGACTCGCCCGGTCTATCGTAGACCTACACTTTTAGGAGTGCATCGATGGATCTCTTAATTGTGCGTAGACCACGGTGATCTATGTACACTGCTATAGACCAACACTTGTATGTTGTTTAAAAGAGAATAAAAAAATTAAAAAAAAAGTAGGGTGGGTTTCTACACATGTGAGAGAGTATAAACAAGTCACACAATCATATTAGAGCTTATACAAATTAGGAGTGGTGTATTAAGGAGTGTGTGGATGGGTAGTGGTTGAATGTTCAATATCCTAAGAGTAATGTTTGCCAAAATACAAGTATGTTTTGAGGATATATTTTGTATTTGATGACTACACATTCCACATATTCCTTCAATCACCACCCCCAAATCAAAAGAGTATGTGAAATGGATAGTGGTTGAACAATCATCATCCTCAATAGATACTTATGCTTTGAGAAACATTACTCTTTGGAGATTGAACATTCAACCACTACTCATCCACACACTCCTTAATACACCACCCCTAATTTGTATAAACTCTTTTATGATTGTGTGACTTGTTTACACTCCTTCACATATGTAGAAACCCACCCTACATTTATTTTAAATTTATTTATTCTCTTTTAAACAACATCCAAGTGTTGGTCTATAGCAGTGTACATAGATCACCGTGGTTTGCGCATAATTAAGAGATCCATCGATGCACTCCTAACGGTGTAGGTCTACGATAGACCGAATGAGTCAATGGACCCTCAAAGCACAAGTATATCTTTTACTAAAAAAATTTAACATGTTATTGAGGGTCCATCGATTACGCTTGTCTAGGGTAAACTTTAGTATCTCGTTGATGGCTGACATTGGTCATGATCTACGACAGTCTATTAAGTGTCACCACCAGTTCCAAAAAATAAAATTACTATTCCAATGGTAACAAACGGCTAATTTTGTACTTAACACATTTTTTTTACTTCATATATCAAGTCGTCACTCCCTCATTATTTTATTTCATCAACATTATTTTTATTAAAAAATTCTACAATGTCTCAAGCATCTCAAACATCCAATTCTAAAAAGACTCTAATTTGTCATTGTGGGAATGCGGTTGTCTTGAGGATGTCACGCACGGACTCAAATCTAGGTCGCAAATTCTATATCTATGCAATTGCGAAGGTGAGTCGTGTATGTCTTTTTTATAATGTTAAGTTAATCGTTATGTAATTATAATTTATTTTCTAGGATAATGGCATATGCTCATTTTTTTAAATGGCTCGATGAGCTATCACCTTCAAGTAGTCCATCAACGTTGAGTCCAGGATCCGAGACATCAAATTTTCGTGGCTTGGTAAAATTTAATCTACTACAAAGGCTCCAAGAATGCGAAAAAAATATAGATTTTCTTATGAATTTGTTCAAAGAAGCCGAAAACAAAGGGATCACCTTAAAGTATTGCTACATGACACCCAAATAGAGAGGGATCAATTAAAATAAAAATTAATTTTGACCGAAGAAAGAGAGAATGGCCTAAAAATGATGTTATGTGCTATAATGCTAGTATTCGTTCTTTGAAAAAATGTAACATAGATGTAGTGATATTGAATAAATAATAATACTTCTATTTTTCTACAATGTTAACACTGTTTTTGATAGAATCATAGTCGATCAATCAACACATCAACTTAAAATGGAGCAGCATGGTAATGATAGACTATGAAAGAAGTATACGAAAGATTAAATAAATATTTTATGAAATAAAAGAATGTTTCAAATATCCTACCAACAGATCATTCAACACATTAACAATATTAGCATTCAAATGTCTTTTTCACTATTTTCTTCCTCATCAGCATAGGTGTTGTTGATTTAATCAACGATATCCATGAACCCAACTTATTTTTCTTCCTCAGCTTCTTTTTTTCCTTCACCTTCAACAGTTGCTTCTTTCTCATCTTTCTTTTCTTTCTCAACTTCTTTTTTTTTCATCACCTTCAACAGCTGTTTCTTTCTCACCTTCCTTTTCTTCCTCAGCTTCTTCTTTTTCTTTACCCGTTGCGGTTTTATCAGCTTCTTCTTTGTCAGCTTCTTATTCTTCTTCTTCATCAGCGGCAGCTCCTATTTTTTAGCTTCTTCTTTTTTCTTGTCTTCTTCAACTATAACTTCTTCTTTTTCCTTGCCTTCTTCAACTGCGACTGCTTTTTTTCAGTTTCTTCTTCTTCATCATCTGCAGCTGCTTCTTTTTCAGTTTCTTCTTGGCTCTTATCTTCTTCCATTTCTTCTTCTTTATCCTTCTTTCCTTTTTTTCCCTCTTCTGTCATGGTAGTGGCCAGCACATCCATTTTGCTCTTATTTTCTCCTTCTTCATTCCTCTCCAATTCACGAAGATCCACATGCACTGTATCATCATATTACAAATAGTTGCTGATATTTAAAGCTGAAAATTCATCAACAACATCAATTGTTGAATAAAGTTACCTCGCTCGAGTTGTTGCTCATCTTTTTTTCTTTTTCTTCAGTCTTTTCTCGCTGATATAGTCAGCAATGTCCAACAATGCTTCCTCGAGCACAACAACACACTTATGAAGATCCCCAGGGGATGAGTCTCCCACTACATCTTTGGAGGTGCTCAGAGAAGCATCATCACTAACGCGTACTCCAAAGGGTTACCACCCAAATTCCTGTCATAATCACTGTCCTCATTTGAAGTAAGGACAGTCACCCCTTCTAACTCTTTCTTCAAGCAGTCGAGGACGTTATTCTTCACCTCATCCATATATGGCTTAAACATAACTATGTAATTCATCTTCATCTCACGAACAGTAGGAATGATATATGGGTGCACGTTCTGCAAAGTATCAAGCAACAATTACATAACATTCGATACAATAATAGTATTATTGCATAATAAAAAATAAGTTCATAGCTTGGTAACTGATACAAGAATAATCACGGATATGGTGTGCTCCCGAGACTTGGTGTGTGCAATTGAAGTGTAGAAGAGGCCCAAAACACACCAAAATCAGCCCATAACTTACACTTGATGGGCAGCTCACTCTTTGAAGGCCCTTTTGGTTATTTTAACTTATATCCTGTAATAGTATATAAAGAACAATGTAGGATTTTATTTACTTAGTCTATGAATGAAGTTGTAAGTCTTACAATACAAAGAAACACAAGTCCTCTTTCCTTAAGGAACCTAAAATCGAAATTAGGGCTTAGACAAGTGTAGAATCACTTGTGTTTGCATTTGCTTGAAAACATTGATGCTTGAGAGGTGGATTCCGATATTGTGTTTTTGTAAGAGAGAGGTTTATTTTTGTGCGTAGTGTTAAGGGTCCAAGAGTTACCATTCTTGGGTTCTTAACATTATACTTTCATGTGGTCTATCTATCTATTCTTTTTCTTTTGTAATCTTGTATCCATTTTGTATCTTGTATTGTGAAGCCGTTTTTGTTGTTCTTCTTCTTCTTCTCATTGTTGTTTAATCTTGTGTTGTTAACTTAGTTTGTTTTTGGCTGCAAAAGGTGTCAAACACCTAGTTATATTGTCCTTCTTGTATTTCATTCTTGAATTCGAGAGTGGTCTTCAAAAGGGTCCTCGATTCTTTGAATTAGTGGACTATTTTTGGAGTGTGTTTGGACTATTTTGAGACAATTCCGTATGTTCCTTGGTTTTCTTGTATCAGTAACTTTTTTTTTGTACTTGAATGGGTCGCCTTTGATTATCTAGTCACTTTTTGTAGTGTTCCATCTGAGGATGCGGGGAATAGGAAAGGGCTCATCCATTGATTTCCCAGCAAATTTTTCAAGATGAGAAAAGGCCTCATAGATCCAAACCTATAAGCAGTACAACAGTGAAAAAAGAACTCAGAATCTATGATAAAGTATAAATAAAATAAGAATCTACGATAAACTCACTAAAGGGTTTATGGTAGATACCATGAATGCCCAGGGAAATCCAAATAGAGCATAGGATGCCTTCTGCTTCTCATCAAATACTTCCATCTGCTTCTTCAGGTCATTTTTCTTCTTCAGATAGTCCAGGGTCAATTGAAATGTCTCTTTCCCCCACGGATAATTCTCGAAGAAACTCAAAGAATCGACTATTCGAATCAGTTTAGTGTCGACAACTTTCGTCGAATCTTTTGCAAACAACATGGTGTGAAAGAACCACAGTAAACAACACTTAAACTTCTAGTCGCCGTTCATCTTATTCTCTTTGATCAAGTGTAACAAGTTGTCCGCTGTAATGTTTTTGTTTTTCGTTACCTTAAAGAAAAAATACTCCTCCTTGTCTAGCACCTTCTTCATTTTTTATTCACTGGGGTATGATGAGCAGTTCAACCCCGTGATCAAACAAAATGCTTTCAAGCCAAAATAGACAGGCTTGCTGTTAACGCAGAACCACATCTCATGATGCATCTTATCGCTCTTGACGCATTGCAACAGCAAATAATAGACCAACTGCCCATTGAACTTGAGATGTTTCAACAGGTTTCTCAGGTGTACAAAACAGAATCGCTTGAATCTTTTCTTCAACTCCTGGTCAACAAAAACTTGTTTAAATTCTCGATAAGCAGTCATTCTTGATCTGACCGATGTCTTCGTCGGAAAAGATCCGACCTCGTCCGTTATCGTTCGAAGGTCATACCTCTCCACGAAAATGAACCTTGACAAATATGGCACGGAAAAGGGATCATTATCCCCATCATCACTGTTTCTTCCATTTTCATCGCTCTCTTCACTATCACCACTAACATTGTGCTCGAGAAGGACATCTTCACTAGACTCGGCGTAGTTGCTTATCTCCTTTAACTCCGGATCTGATTCGGACACTTCCTCGTTAAAAAAAAAAATTGAGACATTTTTAACTACCTCGGCTTTTCTTTTTCTACTGCTACCAGTGGAATCAGAACCAGTACCTTCTTTGATTTTAGGATGGATGGTTTTTTTACCCATTTTTAACACAATCTACACCTGCAGAACAAATCTCCCATTTTCAGTTCATAGACCACAAGTCTATCAAGAGAAATAAGTCAATGCTCAAATGAACTCCCCCCCCCCCCCCCCAAAAAAAAACAAAGAAATACCCCACCAAAATCCAACATGCAGTATTAAAATCAAACTAGTGCACCTAATCAAACTAATTAGCTATTAATCTTTCAATTTTTACTATTTCAGCCATCATATTTTAAAAGAATTTCATACGTCTAAAAATTGATTTCAATCTAGGGCATTCTCATTTCATAGACCACAGTTCTACGGACAGGAATAGGTCACTGTTCGAATTAAAATGCCGAAATAACTCTTCCACCATCTAACAGCTCACTCCACACATCAATAACTGAACCAAAATCCAACATGCAGTATCAAAACACAACAATTGCTAAAAATCAAACTAGTGCACCTAATCGAACTAATTAGCTATTAATCTTTCAATTTCCACTATTTAAGCAACCATATTTTAAAAGAATTTCATACGTCTAAAAATTGATTTCAATCTAGGGCATTCTAATTTTATAGACCATGGGTCGATTTCATAGACCACAGGTCTACGCACAGAAACAGGTGATTGTTCGAATCAAACTGCCAAAATAACTCTTCAAATAACAATTATCCCATCATTCAACACTTCTTTGATAAGAAAAATGGAACTAAACCAAAACTCTTTAATCAATCAAATTCGGAAAAAAAATTCTACATAACTACGAATCAATTAGCAAAGAAACCTATTTAAATGGATCTACAAATGATCGAAACATGAATTTAACTAACCTTATGAAGCAACAACGAGCTCTTAGCAGCTGCAGAAGAAGAAAAAATGAAAATGGCGTTTGGGGAGAAGAGTTCTTGAAAGCGAGAGTTGGGAGACAATTTAAGAGGAGAGAGAAGTTTTTTTTTTATATTGGAATAAGTGGATGGGTGTTAGTGTATTATGTTAGATTTGTAAAGTTAGAAAAATGATACAATGGTTCCTTGGCCCACATATGGGCCTACTTTTTTAACTTTTCCACACTATTTACACCCTAACCCTAAAAAATAATTCAAAAAGAAATTTAGTGTCCCTTTGACAAAATAGTTTTAAGAAAGATAGCTTTTGCCAATTTTTCCCAACTTTCTGTATCGATTCTGTTATTCATAACATGAAAGATATACATTAGCTAATTAAACTTCAAAATGTCTAATATAATATCAATCCCATTCACAATAAAAGATGAGAGCAATGTTAGGACAATAATATTATGTCATTTTTAGCTCGTGAAGGAAGGATTGTCCAAGTCATATAAAAAAGTCCTGATTTCTATAGCATAAGTGATGTGGGACTCCAACACTCCCGCACGTCCATGATTGAACATCTAGAGAATGGATAGAAAATGACGAGGGGTACAATATGGAAAACAATGAATTGGGATGAGTTTTAATCTAGTACCATGATAAAGAAATGAACTTTGGGCCTAATTGGTTTTTGCATCTCTAATAACGAGAAAATTACGCTTTCAGAAAGCAAAGCTAACTCAACTCCATAAACTTGCTTATGATTGAGGAGAGAATTATTCAAGATTGTAAAAAAGATATAGGGTGTATTCAAGATCATAGAATTATTTTTTGAAAAATATTTTCTTAATCTTATGTTTGTTTGGTTAAAATGAATACCTAGTGTTAGAATTGTAGTGATGATAGAAATTGACTCAGATTATAAATGACCAAAGTCACCCCTATTTATCCCGCCTTTTATAAAAATAATTCCAAGTTTGAAAGGATAAAGTGAGATATCGAAAATTAAGTTTGGGACAAGTTTTATGTTATATTTGGTTGACGACATAAATTTAATATAACAAAATTTTACTAACCAAACACAATTATAAATTTAACTTCAAACGTAATCTTGAAATATTCCACTTACACTTATCAGTCCACAATCGACAGGCTCATTAAACTCCAAATAAGATTGTCTTCATGAAAGTTCTTACTCCCCTCCTTTTCCAATTTGCTTCTATTTTTTATTGGGACAAAAGTTACGTTATTTGTGGATAAGATGTGGATAGGGAAGAAAGGACCCAAAATAGTTTTAGGAAGATGGTTGAACAAAATAGCCTCCTCCCCATTGAAATAAACATAGACTTCCTAGAAATTATATCTCTGTTAACTAACGACAACCTCCACTATGATACTTTGATTTTGGATTGCAGGTCAAGACTAAAAAAGCTAAGAAACCTGGAAGTCATCCATTGCTATAGGAAATAGAATGGAGTGGCAGATGCATTAGCTAAGGATGGAGCAAGGGCATGCAGGTTTAATGAAACCATCTTTTTTGAAGTTTCATCAATGTGAGCAAAAAATGCAGTTTGAACAAATATCTCGGGAACTTTTTTTTAGAGAACAATTAGTTTTAGTGTTAATGACTCTAGCTGGCCTGGGCCATGCTTATTCCTTTTTGAACGCTGATTATATATAGTACTCATTCAACAAACAAGAGTCCCCCTCCATTTTTATCAACTTTCCACTTTCCTTAGATTTCTTCTAGTGAAATTTAGGCATAAAAGATGTGAATTAAGATGCAGTTTATTTTGATGCAAGTATTAATGGCTGGCATCATAACTCAAACGCACAATCCTCCTATAAGTCATAAGTAATTTTATCATTTCTCTAAAGTTCCTCAATAATTTCATGTAAGGCTATATATAACTAAACTGTAAAATTTAGCTCACAGGGAAAAGATTGTTCAAGACCATATAAGGAAACCACTCCTCACTTTTGTATCCAACTTCTTAACACGCATCTTCACATGTAGGCCGGGTTTATTATATCCTCGTTCAACACTCACACCCTCACATACAGACCTGATTCTCAAACGTAGAATGAAACTAAAATTTGAAATCTTTACCTGCTTTGATATTCATATTAAACCGTATGATCATTACCACATTTAAAATTTAAAGTTTTAAAAAGGACACACTTGTTTAATTCCTTAATTATATTTCCAACAAAAGCAAAGTTGTTCGTGAAATCCCTTTCACCTTTCCTATAGGCACACAATGGAAAAAACTGAAGTCCATATTCCAATCCTCGAAATTCAACCGCTCCATAACAAGAAGATAAACCACTATTTGAAGTACCAATTATAATACTGTTGAGTAAAATAATTTTATTTCTTATATAAACATGGTGCCTGAATTAATTTGCATGAATGCAATATTCAAGTGGGGGTTTCATCTAAGACTATTAAATTGTGGTAACAAAAAGTATGTCTTAACTATAACTTTAAAATGTATAATAAATTCAAGGTTAAAAAATATTAAAGATCAAGTTAATTTAAATATAAATTTTAAATCTATCTGTAAATAAAATTAAAATACAGTTTTCTTGTATGTAATTAATACATATATTACCAAAATTAATTTGTGCGTGTTTCAATTATTTCATCAAGTATCTAGGTTTCCTCCATTTGGTTCATATTTTGAGGACATAACCATAGAGTGGATAAGTGAGTTCGATTTTGATACAAGAAAGATCACGGAAGGCACAAAAACTACACAAAACAGTCCACAAATTGAGAGCAACCCGAGGACCCCTTTGAGTGCTAGTTTTGGCCAACAATAATAACACAAGTATCACAAGTTTACAAGATGTTTTAACACCAAAACAGCAACAATACAACAAGAACAAGATGAACACAATGAACACAAGATTCGAATTCAACAAGAACAAACGATTACAAGATACAAACACTAACACAATTGCAAGAAAGGTAAAGATAGATAGTGAGACATAGATTATTACAAAGATTAGGAACTAAACTCAAATTTTCCTAATGAATGTAACAACAATACCACACTCTTACGGTGACCGCCAAGGGAATCAACTCACCCCAAGATCCACTGTTTCCAAGCAAAGAATAATATTGGCTTTTCCAAGCCCTAAACTATAATGGCAAATCTAAGCCCTAACTAAGAACTACACTAAGGTAGTCTACTCTCAAGAGAGAGGATTTTCAATGTTTCATACATTCATCATTCATAAACTAAAGAGAGAAGACCTAAAAGAGACTATATATAGCCTTATTACATAATCAGTGACAAAATGACTCCAATGCCCTTAATGAAGGAGAGGCGGCCATGAAGTGTCAAATGGATAAGGCTAAGTTACCAAAATGCCCTTAAGACTAAGTGATCAAAAAATCTCTTAATAAAGGGAACCAAAACTGTGAACCATCAAATGTGGTCCAAACCCGTGAGTCCTCAAGTCTTCAAGGCTCCAAGCAATCTTTCACACACGGTTTTGTTCACTACAAGAAAATAGTTAAATTGTGACGGAATATTTGAGACGGAACACTTCTGTCACAATTTGTGACAGAATTTTGATGAATTTATGATGGATTTTTTTTGCATAAATATAAAAAATTTAATTTTTTTATTTTCACATAAATATTAAAAGAGTAACAAATTAGTGACAAATTTAAATATAAATTTTGTGATCGAAATATTTTTGTCACAAATTAAAGCTGATGAGAAAAAATAATAACGTTCTGTCACAAATCCGTTACTAAATTTGTGACAGATTGAGCATTCCATCACAATTTTTTTTTAAAAGGTAATTAATGTTATAAAAATTTGTGACGAATTTATTCCGTCACAACAAAAATTAAAAAAAAAAAATATTTGTGACGGATATATTTCCGTCAAAAGCAGAATTGGGTTCCCTCTAAAAAGTTTTTCGTTTTCCCTTTTTTTTTTTGTTTTTACATCGTCTTTTTCCAATTAGAAGAACAAGGCATTCTAATTAAGGATTACACTCAAAACCTTTGATTTTTCATCTCCTTAATTTCTTTACAGGCATTCAATTTCTTTCACAAAGCAGTCGCATTCACTGAGAGCATCCGCATTCAATTTCATCCACAAGCAGTTAGTTCATCTCAATTTTGATTCTTCTTCAACTTATTGAGGTAATTTATCTCAATTTCTATCCTTTTCAATTTATTGAGGTATGGATTAGGTCCTTTTTTGCTTGTTGAGGTATGGAATAGATTGATTCCAACAGAATTACCCTTAACTAGTGATGTAGCGTGAGTTTGTGTTGTTTCTTGGAACTCATGGGGGTTGTTTCTGGGGTTGTTTTTGTTCACCAAAGTCACCCTTTCAGCTCTCTCTGACTCCCTGGCCATAACATTCCGTCTAAGAATTTTAATCAGCTGAACAACTTCACTTATGTGCCTTGGATCCTTAGAACGAAATGAAACCTCCTTCAAATAAATAGAACTCTGACTCTTAACAGCATTTGCATCGACAGGTGTAAAACGGGTACCAGGGACGTTGAAAACCATTCATGCTTTCTCTACCTTATCATTCTTAACATTAATGATCAACCCGGACTCCTGTAACTCGAGACCAATCCCAGTCCCAGTTGATTTTTTCAGGTTGCTAACAAATTCAGAAGCATCCCTCTCAACCACTGCAAGATCTGTTTCACGATTCATAATAAGATGCTTATTAAAATATATATACACATACGAGTGTTGATAGTTGGTGGGCCGTTAAATGTTTTCTAGTAATGACAAAATAAAGACTAGGTGTCTATCTTTGTTGTGCTATTAATGTGTATAGTTTGATGGAAGGGTGTCCTTTGCTTCTCTTTCTTGCTGTGTTTTCCTCTATTTTTGGACTCCTTCGTGCCAGTGCTGGCGATGCCAATCCGATTTATAGGAACCACTTTATCTGAGATGGAAATAATGGGACTGCCTTAGTGATTGTCCTTACCATTGTATGCTTGCCAGAAAGGAAGAACGGAAGAAAGTTGGTCTTAAGCCTGTCAAATATCATGGAAAATGGCCTTTCCAGCGTGTTAATGGAATCCAGGTTCTTCACACAATTAGGAGTAGCATTCCTCCCTTATTAAGCATGCTAGTTCTAGGCTGTATTATGGTTAGTATCCTAAACTAAGTCTTTCATGGACAGGAACATGTTTTTATAGCTCTTTCCGCTCTTAACCTTGCTGTACAATTACATGGATAGGTATCCTTTTTTATTTTGGTGAATTACAAGCTGCCCTTTAGGACAAACAGAAAGCCATATTATGAGTTCACGGGCTTGTGGCATATTTATGCTATATTCTCTCGAGCCATATATAGTTGTGGCCATATTTTTCTAATTTCTGTATCATATTGTTCTATCCTATCGATCCATATATACGTGTAACCCTTTGTTCTATCCTATCGATCCATATATACGTGTAACCCTGTTTTCTCTAATTTCTGAATCATACTGTACTGGAAATTTTCTAATGGGAAAAATAAGTACATGATATTAATGCATGTATATGGTCTTTCTGAAACTTTAATCCTCTAGCCTGCTTTGATTTATGTCCAAGTCTACCTTTTGGTGTCTTAGGCCATCACTTGGCTTCACTAATATGCACAATATGGGTTGAATACCAAAAATAAATTCAAGTATCTGTTGTTAATCTATAACACTTCCTTTTGATGTTATGTTCACTTCATGCTCTTTAATCTTTGAACTACTGGTTTTACAGAGCTTGTGTTGATCAGTGTGAGGCCGGGGGTCTATCAGAAACAACCTCTCTACTTCTTTGGATGTAGTGGTATGGATTGCTTATATTCTACCCTCCCCAGATCCCACTATGTGGGAATATACTGGGTTTGTTGTTGTTGTATTAATGTGTATAGTATCTTACTGGTCCCTTATATGGTACACTTGTTGTTAATCTCTTTGTTTTATCATCTTTACCTAATGACGCTTGAGAATAAAAAAGACATGAATTTTTGTCCTTTTGCAGAATGAGCTAGTAGAGTATTAGTATTTAGATGATATGAATCTCCAAGGTATACATGTTTTTAGTGTTATCATTAGATCTTTTTAGCAAGCTTGATCATTGTTTTGACTCTATTTTGATTATATGCTGATCTAACATTTGGTATATGCATGTATTTAGAATGGATAAGGATATTCTGAATAGCAAGTTTAAAATAGAAATGGTAACATTAACCTTTTTAAGGTACTATTTCTACTTTACCTTTTCATTGATTTCTGGTTTTGAACAGTTGTGTGAAAAACATAATTTTCATGTATGTATCATGATGACAATGACAAGTCTTGGTGTTTTTTTTCCTTTTTGTTGTATTAGTGATTAGAGTACACATGTCATCTCCGTTTATTATTTGGCTAAGTGAAGAAGATACATCCACTTAATTTGGACGACAAAGTGTCGATCCTTCAAAAATATACTATTTTTAAAATATTCAATACATCCACTTATTGCTTATGTCCCCATGAATGTTGTCGTTTAACATATTTATTCTATTTCAGAGTGCATGATATGAATAATTCTGACCGTTAGTGGATATATGATAGATTGTTGGAAGATAGATTCATAAATCCTAGGTTTATTGATGGGGTTGAGAGCTTTGTTGAATTTGCAAAAAGTCATCCAGAATGTATGGACGGTGAAAAATTAAGATGTCCTTGTAATCATTGTAAGTGTCAAAATAAAAATATTTTGGATGAGTTTACAGTTATGACACATCTTGGAAATAATGGCTTTGTACCGAATTATTATCGTTGGCATCATCACGGAGAAAGTTATATTCCAGGTCTAAGTGTGTTTGGTAATCATCAAGAAGAAGCTTTAGCTTCAGGTGAAACCGTGAATTCTCAGTCTCATAATGAATTTCGAGCTATGATTTTTTATGTTGCTAGTCCTTATTTTGATGGTAACATAGAAGAGGATCCAAATCCCACAACACAAAATATTTATAATTTTCTCAAAGCATCGGAACAAGAAATTTGGCCGGGAAATTCACAATATGGCTGTCAAGTGGGTCGGGCCGGGCCAACCCGGAACCGGCCCGTGTTATTTAACAAGGTTGAGGGCCGGGCCGGGTCCGGGTTGGGGTCTAAGTGGGTCGGGCCGGGCCGGGCCCAACAGTAAAAAAATCAAAAACCACCCTAACCCGGCCCACTTAACCCAACCCGGTCAAACCCACCTAAACCCGGTCAAACCCGATTAAAAAGTCGGTCAAACCCGGTCAAAAATATTAAAAAAAAACTTTTTTTTAATATACATTATATATACCCACCTATATACATTATAAATACGTTAAACAATATATATACACTATATATATAGTATATACTACATTAGAATTTAAAAAATATATACACAATTACACATATATACACACCATCCAAATATATATATACTAATTTATAAAACATATGCACATGTATACGTTAAATATACACGTCTATAGAAGATCTATTCACATATATACACTCTATTCTATGTATATGTAATACTTTAAATGAAATATACTATAAAGTTATACATTACAATATATATTTGCATAGTTATATACAAATTTATAAAATATATACACATGTATATGTTAAATATACACGTCTATAGAAGATCTATTCACATATATACACTCTATTCTATGTATAAGTAATACTTTAAATGAGATATACTACAATATATATACATTACAATATATATTTGTATAGTTATATACTAATTTATAAAATATATACACATGTATACGTTAAATATACACGTCTGTATAAGATCTATTCACATATATACACTCTATTCTATGTATATGTAATACTTTAAATGAAATATACTACAATATATATACATTACAATATATATTTGTATAGTTATATACTAATTTATAAAATGTATACTCATGTATACGTTAAATATACACTTCTATAGAAGATCTATTCACATATATACACTCTATTCTATGTATATGTAATACTTTAAATGAAATATACTACAATATATATACATTACAATATATATTTGTATAGTTATATACTAATTTATAAAACATATACACATGTATACGTTAAATATACACGTCTATAGAAGATCTATTCACATATATACACTCTATTCTATGTATATGTAATACTTTAAATGAAATATACTACAATATATAGACATTACAATATATATTTGTATAGTTATATACTAATTTATAAAATATATACACATGTATACGTTAAATATACACATTTATAGAAGATCTATTCACATATATACACTCTATTCTATGTATATGTAATACTTTAAATGAGATATACTACAGTATATATACATTACAATATATATTTGTATAGTTTTATACTAATTTATAAAATATATACACATGTATACGTTAAATATACACGTCTATAGAAGATCTATTCACATATATACACTCTATTTTATGTATATGTAATACTTTAAATGAAATATACTATAATATATTTGTATAGTGATATACTAATTTGTAAAACATATACACTTGGATACGTTAAATATATACGTCTATAGAAGATATATACACACCATTCAATATATATGTACTAGTTTAAATAAAATATATACTACAATACATATATATATATACTACAATATTTATATATATATATATATAGTTATATACTAATTTATAAACCATACATAACATATACATTAAATATACTCATCTATAGAAGATATATACACACACATATATATACCATTCAATATATTCACTACTTTAAATAAAACATACACTACAATATATATATATATATAGTTATATACTAATTTATAAAACATATACACATGTATACGTTAAATATATACTACTTTAGATTTAGTAGATATACACACACACATATATATATATATATACCATTCAATATATACACTACTTTAAATAAAAGTATAAAACATATGTTACTTAATATAATAAATTAATAATACTTGATAGTAAATTAATAACGTATTAAAACTAAGTTTTTAATTCCAGTTTGTGAAATTCTGAATTTTAAGAAAAAAAAAAAAAAGCCTTAACCGGGCCGGGCCGGTTAACCGGCGGGCCCAAACCGGGTTGGGTCCGGGCCGGGTTAACCGGGCCCAAATCAAAAACCCAACCGGCCCGAGACCCGGACCCCTAAAGCCCTTAGGCTTATCGGGCCGGGTCAAACCGGGCCGGTTCGGGCCGGTTTTAACCGGCCCGTTTGACACCCATAATCCACATGGACACACACAACTATCTGTTGTTGCTCGTCTGTTGAATGTAAAGGTGGAACATCATTTTTCTAAAAGATTGTATGATGAGTTATGTGAATTTATATCAGAATTGATGCCAACTGATAACATAATGATAGATAGCTTTTATAGTACCAAAAAGCTAATGAGAGGATTGAGCTTGCCGGTTGAAAAGATTGACTATTGAAAAAAATGGTTGTATGCTTTATTGATGGGAGGATAGTGAACTTGTCAATTGCAAGTTTTGTTCTCACCCTCGATTTAAGAGATCAAAACATCAACGCTCCAAGAAGAAAACTAATATTTCTTATTAGAAGATGTATTATTTTCCTTTAGCTCCGCGTTTACAAAGATTGTATGCATCCGGTGCTACAACAAAACATATGAGATGGCATTCTGAGCATAAAAAGGATGGTGTGATGCGTCATCCCTCTGACTCTCCTTCTTGGAAACAGTTTGATCAGGCACACCCTTCTTTTGCATCTGAAGTGAGAAATGTTAGATTGGGTTTGTCAACTGATGGTTTTCAACCTTTTGGTTAATTTGGCCAATAATATTCTTCTTGGCCTGTGATAGTTACACCATATAATTTGCCACCTTGGATGTGCATGAAGGATGAATACATGTTTTTGTCTGTGATTATACCTGGTCCCAAAAATCCAAAACAAAAAATCAATGTCTTTTTCCAGCCTCTCATTCATGAGTTAAACAAATTATATGAGGAGGGAATTCAAACATATGATGTTTCAAGTAAGAATAATTTTCAAATGAAAGCTGCACTGATGGACAATAAGTGATTTTCCTGCGTATTCAATGTTATCGGGTTGGAGTACAGCAGGAAAATTAGCTTGTCCTTATTGCATGAAAGATTTTGATGCTTTTTCACTACCTAATGGTAGAAAGATCTCATGGTTTGATAATCACAGAAAGTTCTTACCACCAAATCATCCATGGCGAAGAAATAAAAAGTGGTTCAAGAGAGGTCAAACAATACAGAAGATTGCATTTACCGAACAATCGGGTGTACAAATACTTAAGGAGATTGAGGACTTGGGACTCATGAAAGTGATAGAACTTGGTTCTGATGCGATAAATGCCAAAATTTTAAAGAATAATGCATGTGGTTGGAAGAAAAAAAGTATTTTTGGGACTTGTCTTACTAGCCAACAAATCCTGTTAGACATAACCTTGATTCTATGTATATTGAAAAAAAAAATTGATAATATCGTCAATACTGTGATGAATGTGAAGGGAAAAACAAAGGACAATGCAAAATCTAGAGAAGATTTAAAACTGCTTTGCCATCGTCCGTAGTTACATCAGAATGAAAGTACCAAAAAGTATCCAAAGGCTTGCTATATGCTAGATGATAAGGCTAAAGAATTTCTCTGTAAATGGTTGCAAGAGTTGAGATTTTCTGATGGTTATGTGTCTAATCTGGGAAGATGTGTTGTCTAGTGAAGCCGTGTGTGGCCTATTTCGATTCACTAGTATTGTTGTTGGCATCTTGTTGTTCTTGTTGTGGTTTGTTTCTTGTGTTTGAATTAACTTGATCTTGTATTAATATGTATGTATGCCTGTAACATTTCCCTATAATGATCTTTCTGCTTCTGTTTTATGGTTCTTAGCATCTTGTTGCTTATGTTCACGTCTATTGTCTTCTAAACTAAGGCTGGAAATAAAGGAACATGAAGATAACATGAACAATACGTTTAGCATATTATGGTCGAATGCATTATTTGTAGTTTTTTTTTAGAAGTTTGTTGTGGTGGTTATGCTCTTACTTCTAAAAAATTATTGGAGCATCTGTGTTGTGTTGCCTGTTTTCTCAAGGTTAGACGAACCAGTTGTCATTTATTCATGTTCACTGTTTTTCTTCTCTTCTCAATTGCGAGTTGGAGTCAATAGTTGCTAAGAACGCGGGCCATTCTATTAAGCGTGTGTCTATTAATCAAATGAGTTGGTGGCAGTCAGTGTAAACATCAACCTCGTCTATTGGTAAGTGTGATTGGAGAATAAGAGTACGACATGTCTCAGTAGATTCTTGTGGAGTGGCAGCACAACTGGTCTACTGTAAAATTCCTAGGGAAGAAAAAAAACATTGAAAAGGGTAAATGTGCCATGGTAATACGCTACAGAATCATCACAACTAAATTTTCCAGAAGCATAAAAGGAGTCAAAAACAGGAATCTTTTTACACACAGATGCTGATTTATTTCTGCAATCAGAAACCAAAATTGTCTTACTACTAGAAACAAGAAAAGGAACATCATTAGTTTTGTAGGTATATGTTTAGAATCAGTGGTATTAACAGCGGGCTAGAGTAGGAAGAGTCAATCACTTTGCTTTGCATAGTGGTGCATAGGCTGGATCATACATTTGTAGCCAGGATGCATTCACGAGGGCGGGTCCAAATAGCAGTCCTTCTCGATCTCATTGAAAGAGGAGTTGGAACTTGATTTTCCAGTATTGATGCAACTGGGAATTCTCACGAAAAGTTGGACTTAGATCATTCATGCAGGGATAATCGTTCTTTGATAATTCCCCTTTCTTGAGTATTTCAACAAGTTCCTGCAAGATTAGAATAGCTTAGATCAGTTAACCAACTCAGAAGTAGTATCTTCAGGTCTATGAGTCACCCCAACAGTCATGTACAACTCAAGTTCATAGTATTCCCACAAAGGTTGTTCCTTTCTTCTTTCTTTCTCTGTGGTAGTTATTATTATCATTATCGTTCTGTTTTTTGCTGATGTGCAATTTGTGATATAAAAAAGGCTTGGGGTATTGTCTTACTTAAAGGTTATGCTCTTACTTCCAAAAAAGTTTTAAGTGTTTTTTGCAGCCTAAACTTGAAGGTCTAGCTAGGTAATCTTTGTCTTTCTGTTTGTGTGAATCATCAAAAATTTGCCTCTGTTGTTTTATGTGAATGTTCCAGCATGATCATAACACTCTCTATTGGAACTTGAATGTAGTTTTTGTCTTTTTTTTATTTGGTTTGGTGTTTTCAGTTCATCTTGATGTTTCTTCTGCTGGCTTCTTCTAAATGTTGTTCACTATCTTTTTTCTTTCATTGTTGTGTTAGAAAACTAGTTTTTAGAAGGGTACCGTAAGATTAGTTAGTTAATTACCTGGATTCTATATATTGAGTCGATGGTCTATCGGGAACAACCTCTTTACCTTTGAGGTATAGGTGAGTTTTGTGTACACTTTATCCTTCGCATATTTGATGGTATTCCCAAATGGCTGTTTTGATAGGAAAAAATTCCTTTTTTTGTAGTTGAATGTTGAGAATTTTATTATGTAGATCCATTACTTTAGATAGTTGTTTTTCCTTGAGGTTGAGAGGTTTTTTAATTTGTACAGTTAGATCATTTGGAATAATTATAATTCATGCAGTATATTCTTTTACTTTGTGTGGCTCATTGTGATGATTAAATATTTGGTGGCTGATTATTTGTAATTTTTAGGATAAAATGGAGGCCGTCATAGCTACTACTCTTTTGGGCCCATCAGATGATTCTTCAGAAGATCAAGAACTCGATATAAATAGCATGTATTTTGATGTTGCGGGTGAAGCAAAAAGATGGTGTGTGTATGGATTGGGATCTCAAGCTTCAACCTTGTATACAGATCAAAATTTTGTCAAGTCGGCAAATTTAGTGTTCGATCATGTTGTCGAAGAGCGCATCAAAATACTTGAGAAAGAGGTGTCGCAAATGAGAGAAAATCAAGAGAGAGTTCTTCAAGAACGTGTAGAAGCGGAAGTGCTACATCGAGTAGAGCAGGAGGTTTCCCATTTGAGGCAACAAAGTGATGATTGCTTCAAATCTATGGAGAGCAATGGTCTCTGATAATGAGCGATATGGCATTATCTTCTCGCTCATTTAGTAATCCTACTCTCTCTAATAGGGACTCATCTAATGCTTAAGTATTTTATATTTTGAGACTTTAGTTACTTGAGGTGTCGACTTGAACATTGTCACACTTTTTTGGATAGTTATATGCTTTAAATTTTAAACGTTGGTAGACTTTTGCTTATTGAAGTGGTGATTTTGCATGTTGTAATTAACTTCAGACATTTTTTTATTATAAATCTTGTATTATGTTTTATATATAGTGTGTGAGAGAGAGAGCATAGTGTTTCTTAATTATTATTTATTAAAATAAAAATTCAAAAAAAATTTGTGACAGATTTAATTTGTCACAATCTATCCTAAATTTGTTACTAATACAGGTAAGAGAGTCATATTGTGACTAAATTAGTCCATCACAAATTATTTGTAACGAAATATATTGTCACAATTGTGGTGACTAGGTTTAAAAATTTGTTACGAAAATTATTCTGTCACTATTTTGTAACAGAATATTTTGTCAAAAATCTGTCACAAATTTGTGACGGAATTTAAGTCAAATTTAAGAATTTATACTGTGACGGATGATCTGTCACAGTTCCGTCACAATAATTTTGTGACGAAAATTAAATTTGTCACAATGATTTTATGACCAAAGGTTCTGAGATGCACATTTTTCCGTCACAAATCCATCACAATCAATGATTTGTGAAAAAATTGTGACTAAAATCTCTATCACAATTTCGCCATTTTTTATAGTGGTTTGTTGGCATGCTTAAAACGATCCCTCCAAGTATGATCCCATGCCCTCCATGTGACCAAAGCTTGATTTTTCACATAGTGACTCTGAATGATGTCATCGAAATCTAAGGCAGTCATTTGACTTGTAACATCCTGCTCTTCTTGAAAAGAATTATACCTCTAATCCGTATCTTGCAAAACTAAAGAAAGAACAAACAAGCACAACATCCTCATGGCATGAGGGTTAGGGTTAGCACAATAATAAACATCATAACGCCAAGGTGGTACATACTTGAAGTATAACCAAGCATTCTTTGAAGGGAATATTAAAAATGCAAGGAAAGATGTACAAAGAATTTGGTTATGGGATTCACCAAGAGTGATACTTTTCTTGTCATTTAGACAAAGAAACAAGTTGGGTACACCAACATCACCATTTCTATATTTGGCATCAGGGTCAAATGGGAAGAGTGGCCATAGACACGGGTCTATACAACACTCCCCTTTCCCGTGGTTTCCACCCAGACTAAATGGTATACTCTCTACAATAGCATACACATCATCCAAAGCAAATAGAGAGTAGAGAAAGGTATCACTCAAGTCGACTTCTACTAAGGTGCCTTCTTGTGTGTACTCACTACTAGTTTCCCACGCATCACCATAAGTACTCTCAACAATAAAGTCACATAAAGCAGAAGAAGGAGTAACTTCTAAGACTACACATTCCATACCCTTAAGAGTACTCTCATCTTCCAAGAAGAGATTTCCATCTTTAGGAGGAATGTTGTCACACCATAGTGGGTTAGCATATAGGCTATAGCCTCCAAGGTAAGCTATACCATCTTTTTCACCACTAGGCTCATTAGGAGTATTTATATCTTCTTCAAACAAGACATATTATCGAAAGAGTACATGATCCAACCCACGAACAGATTTGGAACAAGAAAGTTCCTCACTCTCTAAGAGATCAATATCAAGTTTCAAAGCAGTTTCAAGAATAAGATTGTCCCAAGAATAGCTCTCGAGTGCACTTTCCTTTTGTTGACCAACATTTTTAAGTACTTCACTTACTTGAGTTCCATTAATCAGATCACACACATACTCAAGTGGTGGATAATTTTCACAAATAAGTTGATCAACAGCAATTACACAAGTTGATGTACGTCCGTTCAACATATAGGCTTCAACACTAGGTGGACATAAATTGATCTTACAAGAAGAGTCAATTTGGTCATCAATAGGATCAACTAGTGTATCCACACTCACAACATATACATCATCAACAAGAAGCAAAGAATCATTAGACTCACAAGTAAGTAAGCTACTACTCACACTCAATGGGCTACTAGCCACACAATTATCATTCACATGCACAAAAGTATAAGAGTTAGCTATTTTACCTTGAAGTTCTTGAGTAGACTCTCCTTTGCCGTGTTATGAAGGTCCTCCATAAGCTTGGACAACATCTTCACTTCTGCATTGCTTTTCTTTATTTTTCATGTCGGTACCTACACAAATGTCCTTCAAAATAAAAGGACAAATAATGTTAGCTTAGTTTGGTGGCAATCCCTTCACTTCTCTCCACACAACCTCTTTTTTTTCCGCTCTCGGATTACCACCTTGCACACCCTTACTCCTCTCAATCTTTTGTCTCTCGTCATCATTCAGATTGGAGTAGGTAAACACTTCCCTTTGTGGCCCAGGCAGAATGTACGTCAAAAGGTGATTTCCCCATTGGTCTCTTATAATATTAGGCCAATTTCACACATTTGGAACTTTATGTTGTGCAAACCAATCGGCACCTAAGCATACATGATCATATTTCAAGGGAAGAATATCGCACCAAACCTCCTCATGGTATTCAAATTGGTAGAAGACAACTTTGACCCTCTCGGTAACCTTAAACCCATTCAAGAAATATGAAACAAGTAAAGGTTCTCGAAACAACCCCAAGTAGTCAACCATGGATGCAAGGATGTAGTTTCTATAGTACCTATCATTTAACACAACGAGGTATCCCAGTATCCCATAAATGGTCACCTTTTCAGAGTGTACACTCCTTCTCGAATCAATATTATAAGGCACATGCTTACCTGCCGATTTTGGAGATGCATATCCTCTTCCTCTTGTGAGATAATCTCTACTATAGCTAGGATAACCATTCACACCATGTCAATCTTGATAAGAAGTACTACAAGGTGAAGAAATGAATTTTCACACTCTTCATGTGTACTCTCATCATAGCTCGCATAAGCTTTGTGAATGAAAGGGTTATACCTAACACCAAATCTAGGTTCGGAGTGGGAAGTGTAAGATTCCTCACATACCACAACGTCATCATAAGAACCATCACGATGTCCTATATCATCTCCAAATTCACCATTAGCACTAGGTACTTCATTCCCCTTATTTTCTCCCCTAAAATTGTATCCCTCAAATCTTCCCAAGTTTTGATCATGGCTATTTTCATAGCCTCCGCAATCTCCTTCAACTTCATAGCCACAAAACCCCTTACTACAATCATAGTCTCTCAAGTTGTAGTCACAATAATCTCCGTCTATCGAAGACATGTTCCCCTTATATCACCTTTGTACCTACACAATGAACAAACAAGATTAGTAGTAAAAGCTTCTCGCCAACACTCGTATACACTAACCTTTGTAATTGTCACAATTGGAGCGACGAATATTGAAAGTTGCTTATACTCCAGTAGTCAATAGGATGTCAATTCTACTTGGAGATCGGAATGTATTTTTGTTTGATTGATTCAAGACACAAAAAGAAAAAGAAAATTTACTTACGAACTTGAAACAAAGAAGTTACTACGAGTTAAAAATAAGAAAAGCACAAAAATAACACTAACATGAAAAACGTACTCAAAAACTAATTTACAACTTAGTAGGTATTTACTAGTTGCCAATTAGTATAAGAGTCAACAAAGTTGAAACCAATGGAACAAAGAAAAGAAACTAGGAATTCCAATTCTTGAGCTTATGATGATGTGGCACTCGACTATTGGTCTTTGAAATGTTGTTGAAGTTGAAAATTTTTTGTTTCAAGAATTTAGTTGTTTACTTTCACATTTGGAAGAAGAAGTTTCGGCTAAGGTATAGGCAAACAAGGTCTTAGACTACCTTTTCAAGATTCAAAAAGTCTTTCACCTACTTGCACTAATTTGGCAAGACAACCTTTTTGGATGTCTTGTCCCCTTTCCACTTTTGGACAACCTAGAAAAGTGGTCTTACTCTTTTGTAGTAACTAGAGTTTGGGGATGTCTTTTGTTGTTTTACCACTTTAGTGATATCTTGAGGATATTTCCAAGACAAAAAAAGTCTCACTCTTCTTTCTTGTTTGAAGATCAAACAACACCCTTTTGAAAATACTTTTTCAACACAACTCAAGAACACAAGAACAACAACAAGCCGTCCAACAATTACCACCACACAACTTGAAACTTAGCTCAAGAACTTTGATTAAGACTCAAGGAGTGTTATAGATAAGGAAAACCAACAAAATAAACAACAAAGACAATCAAAACACACCTAGATCTAGGCAAAAATCTCGGCCAAAACAACAACAACAACACAATTTCGGCCAAGACACAAAAATGGACAGATTTGCTTCTTTTTTATTTTTCAGTTTTCTAACACCTTTTTTTTTATTTTCAAGTTTACGAGCCCAAGATTGATCTTGTGGGAACAAGATAAAATCATGTTCTGATACCAAATGGTACAAGAAAGACCACGGAAGGCACAAAAACTACACAAAACAGTCCACAAATTGAGAGCAACCCGAGGACCCCTTTGAGTGCTAGTTTCGTCCAAAAACAACAACACAAGTATCATGAGTTAACAAGGTATTTTAATGCCAAAACAACAACAATACAACAAGAACAATATGAACACAATGAATACAAGATTCAGATTCAACAAGAACAAATGATTACAAAATACAAACACTAACACAATTACAAGAAAGGTAAAGATAGATAGTGAGACATAGATTATGACAAAGATTAGGAACTAAAGAGTATATTAAATTCAAAAACCCCTAATGAATTTAACAACAACACTGCGCTCTTACGGTGACCGCCAAGGGAATCAACTCACCTCAAAATCCACCGTTTTCGAGCAAAGAACAATATTGGCTTTTCCAAGCCCTAAACTACAATGGCTAATCTAAACCCTAACTAGGAACTACACTAAGGTGGTCTACTCTCAAGAGAGAGGATTTTCAATGTTTCATACAATCATCATTCATAAACTAAAAAGAGAAGCCCTAAAAGAGACTATATATAGCCTTATTACATAATGAGTGACAAAATGATTCCAATGCCCTTAATGAGGGGGGGGGGGGGGGAGGCCATGGAGTGTCAAATGGATAAGGCTAAGTTACCAAAATTCCCTTAAGGCTAAGTGACCAAAAATTTCCTTAATAAAGGGAACCAAAACCGTGAACCATCAAATGTGGTCCAAACCCGTGAGTCCTAAAGTCTTCAAGGCTCCAAGCAATCTTTCACACACTGGCTTGTTTGTTGGCATGCTCAAAATGACCCCTCCAAGTATGATCCCGTGACCTCTATGCGACCAAAGCTTAATTTTTCACATAGTGACTTTGAATGATGTCATCAAAAGCTAAGACAGTCATTTAACTTGTATCAGATTTGCTTTTATTTTGCATTGGGACAAGTTAATTGTACAAAAGATGTGGATAGGGAACAAAGGACCCAATAATGTACAGCTTCATGTGAGCAAAACAGCCAATCAGGTATACAAAAGTATACTGCGTTCATGAAATATGTGAAGAAGGGCGATCCTCGAGGGGTGTGAGTTAGGCATATTACAGTGTATTCTAATGCAAACATCAATGAATAATTTTGTGACTCGAACGCACAATCAACCTATAAGTCACATAACAAGTTATCCTTACTCTAAGATCCCTCATCTAAGAATTCCAGAACTTTTATAATTCTTGATTCAATATATCCTAAGTTTGCTTTATTGAGGGAAGCAAAATGTATCACTATTGAATATTTTTCTCCAAAAATTCAGTGCATCAACATCAAGTAGTAGATTATATTAAAAATTGTGCAAGAGTGGTAAATATTGTTTAATTCTTAATTAAAGATTTTGGATTCGAAAACTATGTTAGCAATTGATCAAGGACGAGTATGCAATGTTTAAGTGTAAAATAGTGAGATAAGCATTCCAAGGTTGTGATGTTCACTAATCCTATTCAGTTCTCAAACTCGAATAGAATCAAATAGGACTTTGTAAACAGGTTATAATGTAGGCTAAGAAACGAGTAACACGACTATACAATAATAATTTATGCTCACACTTACAGACTTCATCATCCATATTATTTGTACCAACTTTTTCGCCCCCGTTGGATATGTGGTCGACTTTGTTAAAGAATGCTTTACCCTTATTATCTCGTAGAAGAGGAGGCCCTTCTCATCTAATATATCTTTAAGTGAAACAATTTCATGTGAGCCATTGTCCAAAATCTTGAAGAATACACACTTCATCTTTATCTTATTGTAGGTTTGGGGGGTGTTTAACATTTATTATAGTAACATGACATATTTCTTGTTCTTTTCCACTCGTATGTGAAGAGGGCCTGATGAAGAAATTGATGGCTTACTACTTCCAAAATCAAAACTGATGAGACCCAGCTCTAATGTGTTGTTATACAATGGAGGACAGAATTTTTCAGAACTATTCTTATGAGTCCTCCAGTAGTGAATAAAAAGATAACCCTACAGCAAATAGCATGGGTGTTTTGTATTGTATCTAAATCCTCCCTCCTCATGGTAGCGTTCTAACTAAAGATTTTGATTCCAGTAAGAATTGCTACAATCATAGTTTTTGCAGTTACGTAGCCACGGTTATCAACATCTATGTCCAAAATAAATATATGATGAGCCCAAACAGTATACCAAGAACATCTATACTGACCATGCCTAGATACCCAAAAATCATCCCCCACCCCCCACCCCCAAAAAAAAAAGTAGAAATAATATAACTTATTTAAATTATAAATTGTAATAACTACAATATCTAATCAAATAACATCACAGGAGTAAGCTAAACCTCATTTGCTAGTATCGTCACAGGAGTATTATTAATGGATTGCTCCTGTTTTTGTGAGAGGATGTCTTCATCCTTTGTGTCGTATGTCTCGGAGGTAAGGTTTATATCCTCCTCCTGTTAATAAGATATAATACAACACCCCAGTAAAGTCGAAAAATTATAAAAAAAAATAACATCACAAAATCTGAAACGAAAAAAATAGTCAAAACCGAAAGGTTCATTTACTAGCCCATTTGATATAGTACCATACTGCATCCCATGGACAGTGAGAGTAGGTTTTACGTATTTATTTTTGACAACTTTATAGCATGCATTATTTAGGCTTAGGTTACCCATAAGACATCGTGTATAAATGTTCAAACCCATAATAGATACTTCCTCCTCTTCATATTAAGTACTAGTATATGATATTTTTAGCGTGAATATATATGTTTTTAGAATGATAAAATAAATAAGTGTAGATAAGAATAAAGTGGGAACGTGGCAAAGACATGGACGTTTGTACAATTATTTCTAGTGTACGGACTTGAGGTACAATAGGGAACTGGAAGGTTGAACAGCTCAATCATATTGTGGTACCGCGTTGCCATTATCGTCAAAATGAAATTTAATATGAGATCCAAACTTATATTGTAGTACTAGTTTAGTGTACGCGCTTTGTGCGTGTATTTATGTCCAGTAAATAATTTTTTTTTAGAAAAAACGTCAATCAATATTTTAATTAGGAATTTAACTATAATAAAGAATCCAAATATTTTTTAATATAAAATAAAATTCATTTAATGCAAGATTGAGAGGTGATTGACGTACTCTTTAAATTCCTTTAAGTTTCTCGATCACTATCATATGCAAGCTTATTACCTAATTTGTTGACATGAATAACTAAATTGGCTGCCGACATTCATTTCGTAAGATACAAATTTAAAATAATAGTATTTTAATATAATACGTGACTTAAAAGAAAATTTATCTAACTTATGTGTAATAAAAATGAAGCTTGCGGCAGATGCAAATTCCAATTTTTGAAAATAACTAATTTATTATTTGATCTAAGATTATCCTTAATAACAAAAAGTACAATAATTCTCTAAGTAACCAACAAATGTATCACACCGACACAAAAAAGTTACATATAAAAGTATACATGTGTTGAATATATGTGTAGCGTTAATCAATAAAATATGCAAAACAAATATATTTTATAAAATAAAAGTAAATATTATATTTAATATCGTTATTTTAAATATAATAAAGAAGAACAACATATCCAATTTAATTTTAAAATGAAATTCAAAAAATACAGAGTTTAATTTGAACATAATAAAGAAGAACAACACATCCAATTTAATTTTAAAATGAAGCTTGAAAAATATAGAACGTACGCAGATTTTACCTTATATATTGTGAGGTAGAGATATTGTTTTTCATAGACCATCGACTCAAAAAAAAAAAGAGTGAGACACATAATTACAAAAAAAGAAAATAACAAAATAGCAAAATACTAAGATCTAATTAACCAAATAATTCTAGATAATCATATTTATGTTGTACAATGTACATAAGTTTGATTGTACCACAAAGTCATTCCTTAGACAGCAATGTTTCAACTTTAAAAGTGAAAAAGAAATCAGCTGCCCTTAGAAACTACCTTGTAATTTTGTATTTCTATATTTCTATTTATGAGTTTAATTATTTTATGTCTAACGTGTCTCCAAAAAAAAAATTTGCACCAACTACTTCATATTGCCATTAATTACCCTTTAATATAATATATTTTATAAATTCTTAATCTTTCATGGTTTAAGAGTCTTTATTTTATCACAATTCTTTCTACATATTTTAGGAGAAATATTATAAAATAATTAAATAAAAAATTGAATAAAAATAGTAAATAACAATTTTATCTATTGTTTTAAGGACCTTCAAATTTTATTAGTTTATAATTAAGATTAATAATCTATTAATATAATTCAAAAGAAAAAAAGAAAACACTTTTATTATAACTCGTAACTAATTATAATAACATAAACTGAAATTAAAAAATTAAACAAAAAATTGAGAAAAATAATAAATACCAATTTTATTTATTGTAGTATTTTTTAAAGATTCACAAAAAGTTCTTTCTAAGGACCTTCACACTATATTTATTTATGTTTAATATTAATAGTTTATTAATATAATGCCAAAAAGTAAAACACTTTTATCACGACTCCTAACCAATTATAATAACAAAACTTAAAAATTTAAATTTAATTATATTTTCTGAATACGACAAAACTTCAAATCTTACTTGAAAATTTCGGTCTCGCTGCATTCTTCTAGATCAGGTCACAATCTAATGAACATAAATTATGACAATTAAATAATATAAATCAATTTAAGATATATTAAGCATAAAATCTCAAAATACCACAAAATATGCACAAAAGTCACACAATTAGGTTTAAAAAAAAATCAAAGCAACACCTAAAAACAATGAATTTAAACTGAAGGTAAACGTGTGCATTTTATGAATCAAAAAATTAAAATATTTTATTTTATTTTCTAAATACAATAAAGCTTCGAAGCCTTGAAATTTTTTAGTCTCGTAGTATTGTTTTGAATCAGGTCACAACCTAGCAAACATAAATTATGACAATAATAGTATATGAACTAATAAACATTAAAGATACGGCAGAAAAAAATATAATAATAGGAGTTAGAAAAATAAAAATAGAATTTGAAATAAAAGAAGAAATGCAAAAAACAGATATAATATTAGGAATAAAATAGTTAGAACAAGTAAAACCATACAATATAGAACATACACAATTATCTATAACATATAATAAAGAGAAATTATTCATAAAAACAACTTTGACATGACATGAAAATATATGTACTTGTAAAAATAATAGAAGAAGACAAAGCATTAAAGATAGGAAAATGACATATGAAGAAAAAGCTCAACTTCGTACGTAAATTATTGTAAAGTCTTAATAGCCTTTTTGACTTTTCTTTTCATTTATTAGGCTTTTTGATTTTTTGGCCAAAAAACTATTATTAGTTTTTATTTTTTTAGTTAGCTTTAAGTCTTTCTTTTCAGAATGTAAAGACTTCTTTGTAAATTAGATAGAATACGTGTAAAGTAGGAACAGTATAGAAATAGTATACGCGTTTTCATTTTTTAGGTTATAAATAGAGAGTGCACTTGCTCAGATAAGGGCAAGTCTTCATGAGTTGAATCAAAACCCTCTCTTGTACACAAAACTTAGATCTATTTAAGTTACCCAAGTTATCCGCACCCCATTACAATTGGTATCAGAGTTTATGTTGTTTAAAGTTACGGAAGTAGTATATATTTAGACTTATTTGATTAATTTATTAATTATGATAAAATTAGATTTAGATATCTACCAAAATATTATAAATATTGTTTAGATGAATAACGTACAAAAAACACAACAATATAAAGAATTAAAAGAAATAATATCTGAAAAACGTAAAGAATTAAAAATAAGGATAGAAAGACTACAGTATAACATAATTGTCGGAGTTAGTAAAAATTCAATAAATGCACAAAAGGAAGAAATATCAAATTTAGAATCAACAATAGATAGTCTAGAATATATATATCAACATAAACTATATACATTTAAATAAAATGAACAAAGAAGAATTTATAATAGACGAAAAAACATATGAAAATCACGAAGGATTAAAAATAAAAATAGTATTCTCTAATTTAGAAAGAAGATATAAGAAAATAGGTGAACATTTAATACCAAATAAGATATTAAAAATAAGACAAATACAAGGATATAACTACTTTAGTAAATTTAACTGTAAATCAGGATTTTACCACTTAAAGTTAGATGAAGATTCTAAGGAATTAACCGCATTTACGGTACCACGAGGATTTTATGAATAGAACTTATTACCATTTAGATATAAAAATGCACCAGGTAGATACCAACATTTTATGGATAGTTACTTTAAACAATTACCTAATTGTATAGTATACATAGATGATATACTACTATATACAAAAACTAAAGAGGAACATTTAAAAAAATTAGAACATCATTGTAGTTATAATAGATCTAGATAGCTCTAATGGATCTATTTTTGTTTGTGCGTGGATATTTCTTAACTTCTCTAAACATTTTTATTTTTAGTTTATTTATTTTAATTTTATTAATGCTCATATCTTGGGGGATGATTGGATGGTATTTGATTAAATGCTTTACTGTAATATTCTTTAGTTTTCTCTCTTAGTCTTTGCAATTCTTGTATATTATTTTGAAGGTATTCTAAATATTCTATATCCTTTGTTCTGAAATATTCAATTAAATTCTCTTTCATAAGTATTTCTGTTAATCTTATTTCTTCCATATCGTGTCTCTAATATTTTAAATACCCATAGTCTATTATTTTATCCTAAAGTAGTTGTAATACTGTAAATTTCTTTGTAATAATTTATTCTAATTGTACTATATCTGATATTAAATTCTAGGTTATCTATTTCGTTAATTATCTTGTCTTTTTCTTCTATGAATAATTCTATGTCTAAATTATATTCTAAATTGTCTTTTAATTCTAGTTGTTTTATGTTTTTATTTATCCAAATTAATCTTTCTTTCAGTTGTTCTCTTCCTTTTCTAAGCTGGTTTCTATAATTAATTTCTTCGTATAGACAACTTTGTTTTTCTCTAACTCTTTGAATATATTCTAGCATTTTTAATCTGTTTAATATCCATCTGAATAATAACTATCTGAATAATAATTTCTACCATAGAAATCTATATTTTCTAATCCATCTTCTATCCAATTAGTACTTAGTAACTCATCTTCAAATCAGATATTTTTTTCCATATTATTTTATTTATGTCTTCTAATTCTAAGATATTTATGTCTTCTAATTCTAAGACTTTTATGATATATAAAACAAGTATCTTAGTTTCATCAGATATATAACTTGTCATATTATTCATATTATGCTTAGGTTTCTACGAATAACTTGGATAACTTGGAATTGAATTCTAGTAATTAATTGCTTTATCATAGTATTTATTAGTTGTTTGTTTTAATCTTAATAATTCTTGTATATTTTCATTAAGGAATTCTATATATTTTATATCTTTAGTTCTCATATATTTTTCTAGATTGGTTTCCATTAGTTTTTCTACTAATTGTATATTTTTCATATCCATTTTTCAATATTCCAAATATACGTAATTTATCATGGTTGATGTGTAGGTTTGGTATGTAAGTAATTGTAAGAGTAGGTAGGTAGGTGTGGTATGTAATTTATTCTAGTCTTAAAATATTTACCAAATATTTTTTCCAATATGATTTTTCTTATATCTACAATTTCTATATCCTTAAGTACATACAAAACAAGTTTTTTAAATTTATCTACCATTTCGTCAGATAAATAAGTATTCACTTTTCATATGATGCTTTTTTCAAAATATTCCCTTCAATCATACACATAACAAAATATGATCATTTTAGATTACTATATACTAGATTATTCTTAAATAGCATGTTCTTCGGTCACTATTAGCATGGTAATCTGGATACTTTTCCTTTAAACAACGCCTCTACTCTGGCTACTCCTCATCACGACTTTCTTGCCTCACCGGTTTCACCTTTAGGATGGCATAGTTCTTAGAGATTTTTCTCCTTTTCCACTTTGCTAATAAACTTTATAACATATTATTCTTCGAATAATTCTACTATAAAGTAACTATCATGAACTTATTTTATCATATCATGATTGTCATGAATTTATGAATATTTAGCTATTCATAATCGTAAATAAATATACCGGTTCTGGTAGGTTTGATAATTCTGGGCTTTGTTTATCCATAGCTTTTCCTTGGAAATATATGTGTTTTTTATTAAATATTCAAAAAGTTTTTTGTGTAAAAAGGAGAAGGCAAGACTTTCAACACAAATTAGGTTAAAGAAGAAAATCAAAACAACTTCAAAGTGTCAAGAAGTAACCATTAAATTATATAGATAAAAATAATGAAGATTTCTACAACTATCTTGATACTTGTTTGAATAATTAAATCACTTTAAATAGGACTTTTAATTTATTTTGTCTTTAGGATGAAGATTTCTACAATTATTCAAATAATTGTTTGAATAATCAAATTTCACCTTAAATAGGATTTCTAATTTATTTTGTCTTTAATTTGGTTTGTCCAGTTCGTACATATTTAATTTGTTTGTTTAGTCTATTTATGTTTTTTATTATAACCAAAATTAAAAGGATACTAAAATATTAGGTTTTCTTATCTAGTTTAAATAAAGAACTATTAATTTATTACATTTAAATTTAAGTGATTTTAAATTATTAAATATAAAAATTAGTAAATGATAGTTTTGTCTATTGTGATAATTTTTATTGAAGGACAAAAAGTTCAAATTACTTTTATAAGGGGGTCCCACTTTAGTATACATTATTATTATTATTATTATTATTATTATTATATAGATATATAGACTATAGATATAAATATATTTTTTAAATCGACCTAAAAAGTTAAATAATATATTTGCAATTTGTGATTTAAAATAAAACTTAAATATTCATGAAATTATAAATTATTTCATTAAAAAATTAAAGAAATAACTAAAGTCAATCTATTTTTAGTTATACAAAATTACCAGATTTTAATTAATTTATTTTTTTAAAGTAAAGAAAATGGTTAGTTTAAAACTGCTTTGCTACCATAAATATATGAGACCCGCAGTAAGGCTTTAAATTTATTTTGCCTTTGATGAAGATTTCTATAATTTATTCAAATAATTGTTTGAATAATCAAATTTTACATTTAAATAGGACTTCTAATTTATTTTGTCTTTAACTAGGTTTGTTTAGTTTGTACATATTTATTTGTTTAATCCATCTATGTTTTGATTGTGACCAAAATTAAAAGGATACAAAAATATTAGGTTTTCTTACCTAGTTTAAATAAAGAGCTACTAATTTATTACATTTAATTTTTAAGTGATTTTAAATTATTAAATATAAAAATTAGTAAATGACAGTTTTGTCTATTGTGGAATTTTTTAACGAAGGGCAAAAAGTGCAATTCACTTTTCTAAGGGGTTTCACACTTCTAATATATTATAGATATAAATATAGATTATAGATTATAGATATAGATATAGATATAGATATAGATATAGATATAGATATAGATATAGATATAGATATAGATATAGATATAGATATAGATATAGATATAGATATAGATATAGATATAGATATAGATATAGATATAGATATAGATATAGATATAGATATGGATATGGATATGGATATGGATATGGATATGGATATGGATATGGATATAGATATGGATATGGATATGGATATGGATATAGATATAGATATAGATATAGATATGGATATGGATATAGATATGGATATGGATATAGATATAGATATAGATATAGATATAGATATAGATATAGATATAGATATAGATATAGATATAGATATAGATATAGATATAGATATAGATATAGATATAGATATAGATATAGATATAGATATAGATATAGATATAGATATAGATATAGATATAGATATAGATATAGATATAGATATAGATATAGATATAGATATAGATATAGATTATAGATCATAGATTATAGATATTATTATTTTCTATAAATACATCAATTCAAACTAAAGATCCTAAATAGTAGAAGTGTTACAACAAAAATTCACGAATTACTATATTTTTTACATAGATTTTTTTCCTTTATTTACAATTTTACTAACCTGCTCCTCTACCTACTGCAATTTTGAGTAATTTCCATCGATAGTCATCCATATTTTTATAATTGCCTACAAATATCACTTTTGTTTCTTTTAGGACAAGAATATCACCCAACTATTCCTATTTTCCTCCAAAAATACTTGACACTTCAAAAACATTTCTTCTCTCCTAGTTTGCATGACATTTCATTTAAAATTTCTTTTTTTATATATAAAATATAAGAAATAGATCTATTTAACTTATCAAACTTATTTAACTAAAATTTGATCTTATTTCTTTTTTAAAAAATAAATACACATGATATATTTATTATTGAAGAATAATTTAATTATATACTTTAAATTTAATACTTATTTTGTCTTTCTTACAGACATAAATTATATTTATTCTTTATTCGATATGAGAAAAATTACATCACATGATAAAAATATTAGATAATCACACAACTTAAAGGAAAATAATTCCTCTGGTAATGCAATGGACATTACTCATCAATGAAGTAGTTGATGTGTCCAAATGTATACATAAAACTAAAGGATTGAATTATTTTATTTGGTACTTTTCAAAGTTTTTTAAATTTATTTATTTAATCACTTAATAATAATATTTTTAAAACTCAAGGTATTTATATGAATTGGTACTAATTTAATATTTTTTTTGTTATTTATTTCATATACTAAAGATTCTTAAAATGTAAAAGAAATAAAAATGATGACTTTCAGATTTTCATATATGTATTAAATGTACTATTTTGTAGGAATACAAAATTATTTAGTCATGAAATAAATTAAATTTTTAAAAGAAATATTAAAAAAATAATCTAATATTACAAATGAATCTTTGAAATAGTACCAACCAAAGATCGCTTGCTTTTTGTGAGTTTAGTATGAGGAAAAGATATAAATTGATGTTTATTTATATAATAAGAAAAAATATAGTATAATAAAAATAAAAATAAAATGAAAAAACGAAACTAAAAATAATAGATTTCTATTTAATAAAGTTTTTGCCTTCGTTAACTTTGCGGATTTACTTGATTTGTTTATGAAATTTACTTGGGAAAAATCCGCAAGAAGAATTCATTTTTTTAATCATCTTTTTATCAAAAAGGTATTGCTTAAAATTTTGCAGGTGATCTACATAAGAATTAAAATTTTCAGGTGATAATTATCTTTAAGATTTTTCTATTGAATTTTGCTTGACAAAAAAAATTCTAAAATTTTATCCTTCAAGTTTTGTTAAAAATTTGTAGGTTTTCCATCAAATTAGTTTGGTTGAAAAACTTGTAGAGAATTAGATTACCGGTAAATTTTTTTGATTTTTTTTTTTTTTAAATAAAATATTACGTATAAGGTTTTTAAAGTGTTAAGTAACTTTTGAGGAAAATAGAAATAGTTGGGTGATATTCTTATCCTAAAAGAAACAAAAGTGATATTGGTAGGCAATTGTAAAAACATGAATGACTATTCACGGAAATTACTCCTGCAATTTTACTAACCTACGATCTTCTTTTTCCTTTTTTGTCATGATTTTTATATTTTTCATGATTTTATATTTTTCATGACAGGTGTTGGGTGGGGTGAGGGGGCTGGGTGGCGTGTGGGGGTGGGGACGTGCTAGGGTGGGGTGCGGAGGGAAAAAAAAAAAAAAATTAAAATTTTTTAAAAATATTTTAAAATTAAAAAAGATGGAGGGAAAAAAAGGATCCTTTTTTATTTTATTTTTAACTTTAACATTTTTTTAAAATTATTTTAATATAAAATTGGCCAAAAATTAACCCCCACTCGCACCCCAGGCGAGTGACTACACTCTCTTTGTCCTAATCACCATTTCAATGCCACATATGCAACGTCAACGGTCAAAGGGTGCAAAATATTGCTTTTTAATGGGTTAAAGGGTCCAGATGATAAACATGTAAGTAGAAGTATCCAACTTACAAAACCGACATAGTACAGGGGTCCAGAAAGTCATTTTACCAATATAAATTGAAACATAGAAAGTACTTGATCTATATGTTCGATTTTGTGACTTATAGTATTTTATGTTTTTTTATTTCTATTAATTATTATTAGTGGTAGTACCTTATATAGTTTTTTTGCTTTAAAATCACTAAAATTTGATATTTAAATACATATTAAAAGTAATTAATTTGACCCCGCTCTCCAAATCCCAAAAAAGAAAAAGAGCGTTAGATGAAGAGAAAAAAAAAAAAAAGGTATACTGATAGGAAAAGATTCATTAGTGATGCAAAAAAATTCCAAAGTTCCAAGCACATGGAGTGGACCCCATTGACTTTTTCTCACCATCTTAGAAGTTTCATCTCCTTCAGCTTCATGTATAAATTCCCTTCTTCTTAAGCTCTTTTTAAAAAGCAAAACAAATTCCACTACAATAATCACCTTACCAAACACATAAATATTCAAAAATTCCATAATGGGGAAAGAAAGAAAAAGCAATTGCAAGGGCATCATGATTAATCATCTTATGTTAAAGCTCAAGAGTATTATTCATCTTCAATTAATTCCCAAATATTCCAATAGGTATCAATTTGATATTGTGGACACACCAAGAGCAAATGGGGAAGTTGTACCAAATGATGTTAAAGAAGGTTACTTTGCTGTATTTTCAGTGAATCCAAAGGAAGAACCAAAGAGGTTTATTGTGGAATTGCATTGGCTTACTGATCCATCATTCTTGAAATTAATGAAACAAACTGAAGATGAATATGGATTTGAACAAAAGGGTGTTCTTGAAGTTCCTTGTCTTGCTGAGGAATTGCAGAAGATTTTGGAACTCAACATTGGAAGTAATGTCAGTGCTAATTTTGTAGTTTAAGTGTTGATGTTATAGTTCCTTGTAGTTATAGCTAGGTTAAATTTATAAAATTTACATTTTGTTGTCAATATAACAATATTTCTAAAGATTAATCAAATTATTTTTGATTGGTTAAAATTTTTTTGTTATCAAGTACTTTGATTACTTTATGACTTTGTAGAGTTTATTCTTGATTAATTCCTTTAACCTCCTACAAGCCTCTTTTCTATTGGCCAAGATAGCTAGAAATGTTTATTGTTTCAGTGACGTCCACTGCCTCTACCCCTTAGTATATATTAGCTTCCAATTATATTTATTTAAAAAAAAAAAAAAAAAACATTCTTCTTACCCTCCCTTCTCAGGTTCTCACTAGAGCTGTCAATACGGATTGACCCAACCCATACGAATTTTGAGTTTGACGGGTCAGACCGGACTGACCCATTTAAATAATGGGCCAAAAAACATCAAGCCCACACTATTATCCTGTGGGCTTCACGGGCCAGCCCACTTTGTGAAAATAATATTTTATAATTTAATTTTACACTGTTAATAAACATAAATATTTATCACACAATAACACATAGTATTAATGCTTTTTAATCAAATCTCCAACACCCCAAAAATAATCCTAATAACGAAATTAAATAACTTTTGACATGAATATAAATAAACCGCAAAAAATATCAATATTTCATTCACTAAAAATAAAAATGAACTCCTCAAGAAAAGCTTTCATGACATTCATTATGTTAACATCACCACTTTATTCTTCATCAAGCATCTCTGAATCATCTTTTGATAAAGTTGTCTCATAATCTTCATTTTCATCTATAATTTATATACATATTAATTAATTAAACATTAAGAAATAGTAAAATTTCATAACTACTAATATTTACATGTATGCAAAAACTATTACCAATTTGAGAGTAATCGTGCAACCAATTTCGAATGGTAACAAGTGTTTGGACATTTTCATGATGGATGCAGTTTCTATATTTGGTGAGAATGCGCCCTCCAATGCTGAATGATGATTCTGATGCTACAGTAGTAATAGGCTCATGGGCTAGCCCAACCCACATTCCTCAAGCCTTACGGGCCACAGGCTTATCCGGGTAGGGCTAAAAAAACCCTGTTCTTAAATGGGCTGCAAAAATTGAAGCCCACCCCATTAAATTATAGGTCGGGCCGGCCCGATCCAATGGGCCTTGGCTCATATTGACGGCTCTAGTTCTCACCCTCTCTCTTTGTTTTTTATTTACAATTTTAATTGTTTATGGTTTTGTTATCTTTATTCCCTATTTAACTTGTTGGTTTGTAGTAGTAATAACATCAATATCATTTTATAATTGAGATTAAATTTTACGATTGGTTTCCAACACATTTTCTGTTTATGTAGTTTTGACGTCGTTATTATAGACAGAAAGATTTTCTGAATAACAACTTTTCTCTATTCAATAATGCATAATGAAATACTTATAGCTATACAACTGTAGATTAGAGTTCTATTCTAGGAAATAATATATATTATTATAACTACACAATCTGTAATTAAATCTTATTCTAGGAAAGAGAATATTTTATTTATATAATTATAATATTGCCCAACATCCCCCCTCAAATTGATACCGGTGATCATACAGTAGCAGTTTGTAGATAAGATAGCTATGTCGTGCGCATGTCATAGCCTTTGTAAACAAATCGACAAGTTGATCATGAGAAGAAATGTGTTGTAGAGTGATAAGATAGTCAGCAACTAGTTTCCGAATGTAATGACAGTCCTCCTCTATATGCTTTGTGTTTTCGTGTTGCACAGGTTTTGTGGTTATTTTAATCGCACTAGTGTTATTAGAATGTAACACCGTAGGAGATATAATAGCAACACCAAGCTCAGATAATAGACGTCGTACTCAAACAATTTTTGAACTTGTTACCGACATAGCCCGATATTCAACCTCCGTTGATGATTTAGATGTACGAGATTGCTTCTTACATTTTCAAGATATCAAGGATGTGCCTAGAAACATGCACCAACCAGTAAAAGAACATCTAGAATCGGGACAACCGACACTACTAGAAAATTATAAATTAACTGAAGATTTTACTTGGGGATTTTATTCGTAGAAATTTGCTACGGATTTTCATGCAAAAATATGGAATTTCTAAATTCTAAAACCTTTTACTTACGAAAAATATTTTCCTAGAAAAATTAGTAGGAAAATTTGGCGCCATTTTTGCAAAATTATTACCTAGGGATTTATTTGGGGCAACTAATCTGCAAGTACCATTTTCATAGGTAAATCTGCAAGTAATGAACAAAAGGTATTTTTTATATAGGTTTGCAAGAAAATTCCTAGGTAAATTTACTTGCGAATTTAGCTAGAAATACTTACTTGGGGATTTATCTAGGAATATTTTTACATGCAGTATTACCTGGAGATTCAAGTTCTATGAATTTGTTGGGATTTATTTCTTGAGGATTTACTTAGGAATTTTTTTACTTTGAGAATTAATTGGGGATTTTATTATTGTTAGTTTAATTGAAGATTTCTTTTGAATTTTACTTGGAAATATGCATACTTGAAAATTTTATTATTATAATTTTAATTGGAGTTTTTTTTCTGGGAATGTAAGATTTTATTTTTATTTAGAGATTTAAAAAGGATTATTTCCTTTAAAATATATTTAAGAAAATTAAAATTATATATAACAAGGATAATGACATTAGAAATAAATTTATTTTTAAATCTTTATTTTGTTCTCAGGTTAAATAAATTATTATATAAAAAATTAAATCAAATAAGGTATCCGAACATTACCCCAAAAAATATAATAGAAAGGGTCTAAGCCATCATTTGAAATTATCATAATTAGTTAATTTATATTACATATTTGTAGAAATGCCATGCGTATTTTTCAATATTTTTAACTTACATATAATTAATATTTTATCTCATATAAATATGAGTGACGGTATTTTTTTGGATTTGAATAATACAAATTATTAAAATTTGATGGCTAGTTATTTATCCAATAGAAAAATAACTATCATAAATATAATGAATGTTGATTTAATATTATTTAAAAAATATGTTAATTGTCTATTATGAAAAAATTAAGCCCAATTTTTAAGTATAGAAAAATTCAATTATATACATAATTAATGTGAAGTTTAACTATCCACCTCAATGATAGAATTGTATTAAATTGAAATTTTACTTTTTGCCTTATATATATATATATATATAAAAAAAAAAAGTATTAAAATGATATAGTTTCTCTTTAGTAAGTTATCAAAAGATATTTATTTGCTTATACTATGCAATTAAGTATTTTAAAATATAATTGTTAAAGATAAATTAAAATTATAAGTACCAAAAATATGCTAAGTTAAGGATATAATCTCACACGAAGTGTAAACATAAAATTTTCATAATATGTAAGGTGGAAGTGAATTATTTTAGAGCACATAAATGGTTATTATGTTTCACCTTTAGTCAAATAACATGAACTTTGATCAATATTTTAAAATATATTTTCTCATTTTATTGATATGTCATGATTTGTAGATAGAGTACTTTTTATGTAGTTTATGATTATCTAAACTGCATTTTAAAATATTAAATTATTTAATGCAATGTAACTTTAAACATTAGTTAAATTGATTCTCAAAAAATGATATATGACAACTAAAAAGGAATGAAAAAGTATTATAAAATTATTTAGTTATATTAATCTAAATATATATATATATATTAGAACAATATTTAATTTAGTATGAAGAAAATTGGGTGCAATTTCACTGATACCTTTTGTACCACATCGGTTGAGAACATCAAAACATTGATGCCATATGCAAACAGAAGTAGAGTGGAACTTCAAGAATTGGTGGGGGTGGAGCCAGCTGGGTGAAGTTGTACAATTGTAAGGGTTGATTGATTAATGGAGGGTGGGGGATGGATCAAGAAGAAAAATGGAGTAAAATAAATTAACAAGGAGGATAATGTTAAAAATAAATGGGTATATACTGCATAAAAATAAATTGTTCCCTAGAAATTTATTAAAATTCTTTGTGCGGCTTTACTTGCGAATTCAAAAAATAAATTACTTAAGGATTATGAGAAATTCAAATCTCCAGGTAAATTACTTAGGAATTTTTTAAATTCGCAGGTAATACTATCCACGAAGGTTTTACCATCGAATTTTATTTGGTAGGCAAAATCGCATAAAATTTAGTTTCCTGCGAATTTTTTTATAAAAGTTGCAGAAAAATTTCCATGTAATTCACATTTTTCTTGTAGTGCGGCTAAATCTACATCAGTATATTCCTCAAGATGTAAAGGAGAATCAAAACGGAAGAGAACACCTTGATTCATAGAACCGCAGACATATCAAATGACACGGAGTAATGCAGTGTGATGTATACGATAAGGATTAGCCACAAACTGACCTAGAACTTGTACCGCATATGAGATGTCCATCCTTGTCATAGTGAGACAAACTAATGATCCCACCATCTGCCGATACAATATGGGATTACTGAATGGTTCACCATCAACCTCCTTGTATTTCGTATTAATCTCCATAGGGATGTATACAACCTTGTCATCGGTAAGACCGACTGCAGTAACAAGATCACTAGCATACTTTTGTTGTGTAAGCATGATCCCAGTAGACATCTATAGAACCTCAAGCCCAAGAAAGTATGTCAATCGTCCCAAGTCCTTCATCTTAAATGAGGTATGCAGTAATTTTTTTAATTTAGTAATATTCTCTTAATCATTTCCTGTGATAATGATATCATCAGCATAGATGAGAAGTACTGTGATACCTATTGGAGAAGTATGAAGAAATAAGGAATAATCTGAAGAACTTTGAGAGAAGCCTGTAGTTTGAATCATGGATCGAAATTTGTCAAACCAAGCTGTGGGAGCCTGTTTTAAGCTATAAGAAATTTTCGAAGACGATAAACTACATTTGGTCTTGGCAGAACACAACCAGATGGTGGTTTTATAAACACAACTTCTTTCAGATCACCATGAAAAAATGAATTTTTTATATCCAACTGATGTAAGGTTCAGCCTTTAATTGAAGCAAAGGCCAATAATGTTCATACCATTGTCATCTTAGCAACAGGTGAAAAAGTCTTCTCATAATCCACCTCATACTGCTGTTTGTACCCTTGAGCAACCAACTGAGCTTTGTAGAGATCAATCGTACCATCTGCCTTCATTTTAATAGAATACACCCATTTACTTCCAATAAGAACTCCATCCGTGGGTTTATCAATAAAGTCCAAAGTTGAATTTTCATTCAGTGCACAAAGCTCGTCCGACATTGCCTCTTTCTAACAGGTTTGTGTAGAAGCCTGGGAGTAAGATGTAGGTACCTATACATTATGTAGTGTGGTATGCAAGGCATAAGACTAATAAAATTTTCCTAGAGAGTAACTAATCCATTCGGAAGCATGGTGATTTATTCTGTTAGACCGACATGAATGAGTAACTGGATGAAAGGATCCCTCTTCTGAAGATGAAAATGGCGATGTAGAGTCAATACCGGAAAGAGATTAGGGTTGGAGAGCATCATTACCATTGTTCATGGGCTATTCTGGAGATTCAAGCGGAGGGTCAGTACTTGAAGGAGATGAGGACTGGATATCACCATTATCATAGTCCACGGGTTGTTTCAAAGAGTCAAGCTGAGGGTCAGTGGCTACCACATCGTCATCAAAATTTGTACAAAAAAAAGAAATTCTGAAGCATGTTTAGAATTTTTTTTGCAAGAAAATTGATCCTCAAAGAAAATAACATGTCTAGATATTCGAAGCTGGCGACGAGGTGCATCATAACAGAGATGTCCCTTTTGTGTATCGTTATATCCCACAAAAAAATATTGTGTTGCCTTTGCCGAAAGCTTAAGTCATTCATGTGCTGGAAGATGGAAAAAGCAAACACAACAAAAAACATGAGAATACTCAGGCTTACTATGAAATAATTTGAAGTACGGTGTCTCATTTTCAATGACTGGGGAAGTTTGTCTATTGATCAAATATATAGAGGTATGTACTGCTTCGGGCCAGAAACTTTTTGGCATATTCGACGTACTCAACAAAGTCAATGTAGTTTTCAAAACATGTCGATTTTTCCTTTCTACGATCAAATTTTGTTTCAGGGTATGAGGACAAGTGTGTTGGACAATAATTCCTTTGTTTTTGAAAAATTCAATAAGATTAGTCTTAGTGTACTCTCCTCCTGAATCAGAACAAAATATTTTTATAGTTGTATGAAATTGTGAACGAACATACTCAACAAAATTCATAATAAGAGATGGAACCTCAGATTTATTTCTAATAAAAAATATCCAGGTGTATCTAGATACATGATCAATAAATAACACAAAGTACTTATATCCCATCCTTGACAAAATAGAAAAAGGACCCCAAACATCACTATGCACTAAATCAAATGGATCTTCAAAAGCAGATTAACTATATGGAAAAGTGAGCTTGTAACTTTTTGAACCGGCATAATTTGTACATGCCAAAAGGAGGCTGGAATGGATGTGGTGTGCTGCAGGAAAACATGATTTAAGCATGTGTTGAAGCTGAGAAGAATGAGGATAACCCATCCTATTATGCCAAAGAGTGAGCAATTTATTTGAGCGAGTAACATCCGCTGCAGAAACTGAAAGAAAACAATGTTGCAAGTGACGGTGAACTGACTCTAGTAGAAACATGTCACGGCCCGATTTCTCAAGTCGTGATGGCGCCTACCTTAACCCACCAGTAGGCAAGCCATGTCATATCCCAGAATGATATGTAACGGGCTAACAGGCAGAGATAAAAAAAATCGCGTATAATGATAGCAACAACAACAATAAGTGATAACTAAGAAAGGAGCATATATAATATATCAAAACGGGAAGAGGAAAAAGGACCATATATACAAACGAATCTCCCCCAAGACCTGATAAGGTCAGTACTAGAGCCACTACTAGAAGGTACCTAGATTACTAGATAAAAATCTAAAATACACACAACATATACAGGCAGTTTCGAGTACAAAAAACTGAACTGGAGTAGATAGATGAGGATCTGCCTCGGATGACAGTAAGCTCATCTGGCTCCGAACCAGTACTGAAAGGGAGGAACCACGTCAACATCGACTGCTAGTACCTGGATCTGCATCAGGAAAAAGATGTAGAAGTGTAGCATGAGTATCAAAGCAATGGGTACTCAGTAGGCATCATCGTCCGACTGAGCTCAATAAAGAAAAGATATAACTACAATGCGAGGATGTAATCTAAGTCAACAGTAAAAAGGGGCAGAAAGGTAAACAACTTCCATGTTACACTAATGAGATAAAGGAATAAATGTAAGCGATACAGAAAATAAATAATGCAGTAATTATAGAAAAATTAAACATAACCTAACTGGACCCCCATAATCCCGTTCGACACACTGAAGAAGACAATTAACCCAACCGTACTCCTATAAGCCGGTGGAACACACAAGAAGTAATGGAAATAAACATAAATAATATGTACCTGAAATGATCCCAAGAAATCGTAGTAGTCATCGAGATATGCACCGGACTTGAACCGGCACCAATGTATAGTAACAAGAGGCCAGACGCCGGACACAAACCGGTAGTGATAGATAATAACAAGAGGATATGTGCCACATTCGAACCGGGCATAGTGAGTAATCACGAGATGCCACATATATAATATACAATAGAATTCCTAATCAGATGTCAGACTCGAACCGAAACTCAGTGGAACTACAACCATAATCAGATATCGGATTCGAACCAAAACTCAAAGTAACCATACCCAACTGTAATAGTAAAAACCATATCATAACAATGTCAACGTGGTACCAAAGTTCACAATTAATGACAACAATAAAGTATATACTGAACCTAAACAGAAGCTAAAATATCTCTAAATAACCATCCGCCAATCTTAATTAAAAATAAATAAATTCAAAATTTTTAAATTTAATTTCACGTTCTAAAATAATAGACACTATATTATATTAAAAGGTAATATTCCAAAATTTACTAGAACGAGGTCTTAATCCGGATAAATAAGATATATTGTATATATCAAATGATACATAACTACAAGTACTTATCTAGAACTAGCATAATAGTTTACAATTTTAGTAAATAAGCTCAATCTAAAGATAGGGTAAGCCTAGCCTACCTGGATGTCAAAGCTAAAATATCTTTGCGCGAAGCTTCCAGATAACACTACTAGAACCTGAGCTTGGACATGATGATACAAATAATTACTCCTTCTTTGATTCTTTTTTCACGACACTCACTGGATCATAAAGTCGTAGGCGTAAAAACAGAGAGTAGTAATTAGAGGAAAATGCTTCTCTTTCCTTTTTGACTTATAGTGGTCAAGAAGTTACATTTAACTTACTTTTATAATTCTACCACACATACATATCTTAAATTTTGGCCACAAAAGAAACTTTAAGGCACAAGAGCCATCCCTTCACTTCCACGTGGAAGTGGAGGTGCCACTAATTCACTTTTAATTGCCCCATATATATATTTATATATTCAAATATTACATAGATTCGTGATAAAATAATTATAATATTTTAAATATACCATAATTAATTGAAAAATATTTGTAATAAAATATCTATTATATAATAATAATATTTTAATATTTTTAGATTTATTATCTCCGCTTAAAATATTAATAGATTATAAAAAGCTATTATAAAGTGTTACAAATATAACATAACTTAAAGAATTTTACCTATATCAAAAATATTCTAAAAGGGTACTAAATTATATTTCTATCAAATACCACATTAAATTAAATAACCCATAATATATTTAGATAGTACTAAAATTATCAAAAGAACTATCTGGGAATCGAACTATCAGTCCCAGCAAGTCATAAATAATTTGGGACAGTTATATATAAAAAAAAAGTTTGGCTTATTGAAAATGTGTTAAAATACAGAAAAATGATCGTGAGGGTCACTGCAACATCTACTACAAAAAGGACTTTTGTCCGCGAAAGTAAAAGATAAGAAAATACATGAAGGATCAAACAGATAGGGATATTGGGCGCGCATATCACGGTCAATTTTCCAAGTAGCCTCCTCAACTAGATAGTGATGCCACTGAACGTTAACTATCGAAATATCCCTAGAGCGCAACCGCCTGACATCCCTCGCAAAAATAGATGTTGGATCCTCTACAAACGCCAACTTCTTGTCCAACTGAGTCGAGTCCCACTGAAGTATGTATGACTCATCTGGAATATACTGCCACAACATAGATACATGAAACGCCGGGTGAATGGGTGAGAAGGCAGGAGGAAATTCCAACACATAAGCTACCTCCCCAACTGTCTGTAAGATCTCAAAAAGTCCAATATATGTAGGGCTAAGCTTGCCCCTCCTCTCGAACCTCATCACGCCCTTCATGGGCGATACTCGCAGAAAGACCATATCACTAACTCTGAATCTCAATAGACGACGTCTGCAATCAGCATAACTCCTCTGTCCACTCTGGGCTACTCGTAGCCTGTTCTAAATCACTCAAACCCGGTCCAATAAATCACGAAGCAAATCTGTGCCACGAGGCCTAGCCTCAGAAGTCTCAAATTAACCAATAAGAGATCGACATCGCCTACCATATAATGCCTCAAATAGGGCCATCTAAATACTCGAGTGGAAGCTGTTATTATATGCAAACTCTGCCAAAGGTAGAAATTGGTCCCACTGACCTCCAAAATCCAACACAGAAGCGTGGAGAATATCCTCTAAAATATGGATAGTTTGCTCTGACTGCCCATAAGTTTGGGGATGAAAGGTCGTGCTAAGGTCAACCTAGGTTCCCAACTCCTTCTGAAATGTCCTCTAAAAGCTAGAAGTGAGCTGAGAGCCTCGGTCAGAAATAATAGACACAGGACCCCATATAGGCAGACCACCTCCTGAATATAAACACGGGCTAACCTCTCGGCACTGTAGGAAAATCGAATGGGGATAAAATGTGCAGACTTAGTCAATCAATCCACGATGACCCAAATAAAACCATGTGAAGTATGAGGCAATCCACCTACAAATTCCATAGTAACTCGCTCCCATTTCTGCTCGGGAATGGGTAGCTACTGAAGCAATCCGCCAGGTCTATGATGCTCAGCCTTTACCTGTTGACAACAAGACATCGAGCCACAAACCCTGCTATATCTCTCTGCATACCACTCGATCAATAATGCTGCCTCAAATCTCTATACATCTTAGCTATCCTGGGATGAATAGAGTATCTAGAGCTATTAGCCTTACGAAGAATCAACTGGATTAAATCTCCAACCCTTGGAACCCAAATATGATCGTCAAACCTCATGACACCCTCAGAATCTAGGGTATCCCTCTTAGACTCACCCCTCAACACCTGCTATCGAATGCTACGAAGCCCGCTATCCTTGAACTAACGATTCTAAATCTTCTCCAACAAGGTAGATCCGGCCTTAACACTAGCAATGATTCTCCGAGGGTCAGAAATATCCAAACGAACTATCAAATTAGCTAAGGACTGACTGTCAAAATCCAACGGCCGCTGAGAAGCTGAAATGAAAGCTAAGCTACCCATACTCACTGGCTTTTGGCTCAAGGTGTACGCTACCATATTCATCTTACCTGGATGGTAGATAATAAAGATATCATAGTCCTTCAGCAACTCAATCCACCTACGTTGCCTCAAATTAAGCTCATTCTGGATCATAATATACTGAAAACTGCGATGATCAGTGAATATCTCACAACGAACCCCATACAAATAATGTCTCCAAATCCTAAGCCAAATACTACAGCTGCCAACTCTAAGTCATGAGTGAGGTAGTTACACTCATGCACCTTCAACTGTCTCGATGCATATGCAATAACACAACCACACTGCATCAGAACACACCCCAAACCAAAACCAGAGGCATCATAATAAACAGTAAAACTCTCGCCCTCAACAGGAAGAGTCAGAATAAGTGTTGAAGTAAGCAAATCCTTGAGCTTCATAAAGATCGCCTCACAACTTGCAGACCATTGAAACTGAACCTCCTTCCTGGTCAATCTAGTCATAGAGGTTGCAATAGAAGACAAACCCTTAATGAACCGCCTATAGTAACCTGCCGATCCAATAAAGCTGCGAACTTTAAAAGGTAATGTAGGCCTGGCCCAACTACGAATAGCCTCAATCTTGGTTGGGTCCACCACAACACCGTCCTTGGATACTACGTGCACCAATAAAGCTACAGACTCAAGCAATGTGAGAACTTGGCATAAAACCTGTGGTCTCTCAAAGTGCAGAGCACAGTCCTCAAATATTTCTCGTGCTCCTCCTTACTCCTCGAATATACTATAATGTCATCAATAAATACTATCACGAAGGAGTCCAAAAATGGCATGAACACGTTATTCATCAGATCCATAAAAGCTGCTAGAGCATTGGTCAACCCAAAGGACATCACCAGGAACTCATAATGATCATAACGAGTCCTGAAGGCTATCTTAGGAATGTTTGCGGCCCTAACTCTCAACTGATGGTAACCATACCTCAAATCTATCTTAGAAAACATTGCCGCACTCTGAAGCTGATCAAATAAATTATCTATACGAGGCATAGGATACTTATTCTTTTCAGTCACCTTATTCAACTGCCTGTAGTCGATACACATATGCATAGAGCCATTTTTTTTCTTCAAAAACAAAACTGGAGCACCCCAAAGAGATACACTCGATCTGATAAAGCCCTTACCCAGAAGATCCTGAAGCTGACTATTCAGCTTCTTCAACTCAGCAGGAGCCATACGATATGGAGCCATAGAAATAGGTTGAGTGCCTAGTTCGAGGTCAATAATAAACTCTATATCACGCTTAAGAGGAAGGCCAGGTAGGTCGGTCGAAAATACATCGAAAAACTCACAAACAACAGAGACGGAGTCAAGCGATGGACTCTTAGCACTAACATCTCGAACATATACAAGAAATGACTCATAACCCCTCAATATCAGTCTCCTAGCCCAAATATACGAAATAATCCTCGTCGGCGCGTGGCTAACAAAACCCTAACACACAACTGGGGTACGCCAGGCAAGGCTAAAGTAACGGTCTTAGCAAAATAATCCAAGACCGCATGGTAAGAAGATAGACAATTCATGCCTAGAATCACATCAAAATCTACCATATCTAGGACAATAAGGTTAATCTAAAAATTAAAGTCCCGAATAATCACCAAACAAGATCTATATACCCGATCCACTACTAAAGAATCACCCACTAGGGAACCCACACGTAATGGCACAGATAAACACTCCGAACATAAACCCAATTGTGATGCAAAATAAGCAAAAATATATAAAATGTTCAACCGGGATCAAACAAAGAAAAAGTTGGCTGATGGGATATGAAAATCATACCTATGATCACAATATCCAAAGCCTCAACCTCTGGTCTACCTGATACGGTATACAAATGAACCTGTCCATTACTGGACTAGGTGCCTGCCCTACCTCCCTGCGGACCACCTCTATAGCCCTAGGAACCACCTCTACGAACGTGTACACCACCCCTACCTAACGGTGACACTTATTTAATCAGCTACACAGTCAAAATTGAAGGCTCAATCATCCTATGTTGAGGACACTCACGGGTGAAATGACCAACAACCTCACAGTCATAACATACCTCGAGCACCCTACTCTGCCCAGAAGGTCCGACGGATCCCAAACGACCACCCCTAATCGACGATCCTGAATGAACACCCTTCTGCAGCTGGCTGCTGCTCTGATCAAAAGAACTACTATGGATGGGCTGACCCCTGTCTTATATCTGGAGCGATACCTAAGATAGACGACGAGGCTAACCCTGATGCTGCGAAGGTTGTTTTTAGGGTACCTACCGTGAAATCCTCAACCTGTGAACTGTGAACCGTTGTAGCTACCCTAGTAATGCAATCTCTAATTGCTTTCCTCTTGGGCCTCACGATCTCATCTATAGAGTAAACATGCTCAATTATCTCTGAAAAAGACTTTCCTAAAGTCACCAAACTCTGTGTAGCCTTACAAAGTGATAATCTCAATCCTAAACATGCTCAATTATCTCTGAAAAAGACTTCCCTAAAGTCACCAAACTCTGTGTAGCCCTACAAAGTGATAATCTCAATCCCCTGACAAAGCATCAAATCCGCTCGTACTCCGTAGGCAGGATCATAGTGATGTGTCAGGCTAACTCGTGAAATCTCACCTCACACTCAGCCACAGTCATAGAACGTTGCCTCAATATGGTAAACTCATACCTAAGATACTCAAGAATGTTGTGTGTCGTATACTTCCCTAAGAAAACCTCAGAGAAGTGAGTCCAAGTCACTGGTGGAGATCCAGCTAGAATAGAATCAAGATAACCTTTCCACTACCTCCTCATTGCCGTGTTAAATCGATAAGCAACAAAGTTCACTCCCCATGCCTCAACTAAACCTAAATTCCATAACCGCTCCTCACAGTTGGATAAGAACTCATTAGCATCCTCTCCTGGTGTCCCGACAAATGCGGGTGGAGTCATCTCAAAAATTGGTCCAATATATTTTGCTCTTCGGAAGACATAACTGGCTGGGCTACTGCCGATTGTGGGACTACTGGTGCTGGTGGAGCCTCCACTCTTTTTCATATCTGACTGATTCAGAGGATTTCAAACACATTAAGAGACAGTTATAAAAATAAATAAATGCACTTAATGAACTGGAGTTTGAACCATTCAGATTCAGACCTCCATTAAGTGCAAACAAATGAGGCCTTAATGTTCAAGAATAGTCAACTTAATTTCTCAATTAAAGGTAGTTTTATTTTTTATTTACGTAATAAAGTTTATTTTTATCAGAAATCAAACAAACAAAAAAAATAATTCTTACTTATATTCAAGATTAGATGTAGTGAAAATAAATTAGACCGTAATAGCACCATCAGTCATCTGCATAAAAAATATAATTTTTTTTTAAATAAAGAATATAAAGAATGCAATAAATAAATTTACAAATAAATTTAATGATCAATAACAAAGAAGGAGAAGAAAATTTAATATATATATATCATTGCAGAAGAGAGTGTGTGTATATATAAATATATATATAAAAGAGTGTTTAAAAAGCTAGAGATCTATTCCAACTCAAATTCATTTAAATTCAAATTCAATATTATATCAGTTTGTTATAAGAAGATTAGGATAATGATTGGATAAATATAGATATAAAAACAACAAAAAAAAAAGAGCAAAATTTTCTAGTTCCTATTAAGGTGGAGGATATGCTTTAAAAAAGAAACCTTCACACCAAGCAAACAACTTATTTTTAATTCAAATTTCAAAGTGATTTTTATTTAGGTAATTGGGGATAAGGGACGTCTAGGTTATAGTTGTTTATTATTATTATTATTATTATTATTATTATTATTATTAAGGTTACTACGGCGTACTTTTTGGTTTATTATATTGTCACTACTACTATTTCAATATTTATCAATTTATTATTATTATTATTATTAATACTACTACTAAACATAATTTGTACTACTATTACTACTACAATTTTTGTACTATTATTTATTGTTGTTATATTATATTTTTATTTTTTAGTTAACTTTTAACTAAATAATACTTAGATATATTTTATAACATTTAAATGTTAAAAGAGTACAAGTCTATTTAGATTTTTTATTTTTATGCTAATGAATTTTTTTTAATAAAGGGTGATGTATTTTTAAATTGAAATACTTTCAATATGTAGATTGTCACTTGGCTATAAGATATATATATATATATATATATATATATATATATATATATATATATATATATATATATATATATATATATATATATATATATATATATATATATATAGAGAGAGAGAGAGAGAGAGAGAGAGAGAGAAATTTTTATAGTTTCTTTTAAATTTTAAATTCGCAGTTACTTGAAGTTTTTACCTTTTTTAATTGTTAAGTGTTACAGAATAATTTAAAGACCAAAAATTAGGAACTTTGAATTTTTTTTTTTAAGTATTTATTTTTGTTTTTAACAGTTTTTTTTAAATTCAAATTCGCACTTTAAATTTTTACTGTATTTTAATTATCATTTTTATAGTGTTTTAATTGTTAAGTGTTACAGAATAATTAAAAGACCAGAATAATAATAGGAACTTTGAAATTTTTTTACACTTTTTATTTATAAAAATTAACTGATTTTAGATGTAGATTCCCACTTTCCACGTCCCGTTTGCCCCACGAAATCCTAATATGTTATGATTTTTTTTACAGTAAACTAATTACAATTTTCATAATATTTGTATATCTCTATTTAATTATTATTATTATTAGTATTATTAGTATTATTATTATTATTATTATTATTATTATTACTATTACTACGTACTACTACTACTACTAATTTTACTGCTATTATTAATATTATTATTATATTTTTATCTTTTATTTAATATTAATATAAATTATATTTAGATAGTTTTGTAACATTTATTTGAATTTTTAAAGAGATAAACATGAAAAAGTAAAAGTTCATTCAAAATTCTTTAACTATGAGTTTATATTTTTAAACTAATGAAATCTTTTTTCAAATAAAGAATAATATATTTTCAAAATCAAATATTTTAAATTTTTTAATACATTTTTTTTGGTTATTGTTTATAATTTTTTAATACATTATTATTACAAATACAAATAGAATTATCTTGTTATCTTGTGATAATTTAACCTCTTTTTTTTTTTGCCCGTTTTTTTAATTTTCCTTTCTTTCTTTTGTTCGTTTGTTATTATTATTTTTATATAAAAATAAATAGACAACTTAGATATATAAAGGTATTTAAAATGAATATACACGTTGAATTTAGTTATTAAATTTTAATTTATATTTAAGATTTTAAAATAATCGCAAGGAAGATTAAGCACCACAAATATATTATTTATATTTATCAATGATAATAATTATAATATATTTTATCATTATATTTGATATAGATAAGTTTATGAAATATAAAAATTCATTTAGAACTCTTTCATTGTTGGTTTCTATTTTTAAAATAATTAATAATAATAATATTTGTTTAAAAGATAATGTATTTTCAAATTTAATTATTATAAAAATCTTATTACAATACTATTAAAGTTGTCCTAAAACGGACATGTGGCTTCTCAGCAGCTTGCCACTTGGCCTCTTCTGATGCTTCGTCTTCTGCTTTATAATATATATAGATTCTTGTCAAATTAATTTGCGCACATCTCAATTATTTTATTACAGTATATCTAAGCTCCATCCATGTGAACAATGTTTTGAGGCCATAAGTCTAATAAGTATAAAGAAAAACTAACCAAAATCGGGGTGGAGATGTGGCTGTGTTATCTTTTTTCTTTTTTGGTAAAAGGGGATAATGTCATAAAGCAAAACCAAAGTTTATAGGGATGTAGTTTGTGGCAGAGCCACTGTACACGCGCTAGTAGTAGTGATAGCATAGCTATTATACAGACTATTATATAAAGCCCCTACACTTATTCTATTCCTCTGTCTATTAATTAGTCATCCACTTTTATCAGCCTGCAAAATATCCTCTAGGAATGTGGGAGGGACCCATAGCAGCAAAGGTCCATCAGTAGTAGTATATACATTCACTTTTGCTAGCGCATCCACCAACTTATTTTGTCCCCTGCTAACATGCTGAACTAGTGGTTTATCCAGAGCCCATAGTAGGTACCTACAATCATTTAAAATAGATGAGTTAATATTTGATGAAACTTGCAACAGTTTTACTAGTTGCTCACAGTCTACATTTATTTACAGAGGGTTCAACTGGTATTGACGAGTGATCGATAGACCTAGCATAAGAGCATGGGTTTCTGCCTCTAAAGGGCTAGTATTGGATATGTGTTCCATAAAGCCTAAGAGCCAGGCTCCATTGTGGTTTCTAAAGACTCCTGCTATAGTAGCACGATCCGAATCAGGCTTAAAAGTAGCATCCGAATTAAGCATTATAGCCTTGGGTGCCGGAGGTTTTCATTTGACATACAGAGGGAACATATGTTTTTCAAAATATGTTTTCCCGGCCAACAACCAGAACTCAAAAGCTACCGATAAGACACACGCTAGGCTTATATTAAAAGGCATTTTCTCAAAGGTACATTTATTACGGCTAGTCTAAAGAGTCCAAAAACAGTAACTGAGAAGAACTTTTGAGGGAATGAGCAAACGAAAGGTTTGGTTAGAGTTGCTTGGCTTTATTTCTAAGATCCTACGGAGCCACCGTTGGGGGTGGTGATCAGTGATAGCTAACATGATGTTGTTTATTTGAACAGAGATGCCTAACTCATCCCAAAGTGGCTGTACAGCCTTACAATGTAAGAAAAGATGGGAAACAGTTTCAGGAAAAGAGTGGCAAAGAGGACAGAGAGGTGAGGAAATACAGTTTATATAATACAAGTAGGAGGTTGTAGGGAGTCGATCGTGCTGTAAAAGCCATAAAAAATGCTTAAGCTTCGGCAGAATACCTAGCTTCCAAATCCACAGGAAATCTATGCTCTCGTTGCTCGTAAGCTGTTTTCTATGTAAAACATTGTAACAGGAGGCGACAGAAAACATTTTATTATTTGTATGGCCCCAGACGAATCTGTCAACATTGGAGGCATCATACTGAGGGAAGTACATAGAGTTAATACGACTGAAGATGGTCTGGGGAAAGTCAAACGAGAGCTCGGAGAAAACCCAATGATTATCAGTTCTGTAGGAATCAATCTTAGCTTTGAATTCATGCCTTTGAAGGGGCCCTTGAATGAGGTTACAGATAGAACAATTTGGCCCAATCCAAGGGTCAGTAAAGAAGAGGACATGTTTCCCATCTGCAGGTTGCCATTTAAGACCAATTTGACATTGAGCCCAACCTGTCATAATTGCTTTCCAAATTCTAGAATTGCCATCTTTGCGCCCAAGGTACTTAGATCTGAGTATCTGAGCCCATGGCGCGTCGGAATGAAAAATACGCCATGCAGAAGATGCTAACAGAGCAAGGTTCCTGGTTGTGAGACGTTGGATTCCAAGCCCCCCAGTGTCCTTAGGCATAGTAACATCTAGCCATTTTAGGAGATGGAGCTTGCGCTTAGTAGAAGTTGTGCCCCAAAGAAAATTTCGCTCATAGGCTTCCATTTTTCTAGTGACATACCTAGGGAGCTGTAAAAGGTACATGACATGGTTGGAAAAGGTATTCAAGGTAGACCTGATAAGTGTAGTTCTCCCTGCAGCTGTAAGCAGCGGAGCTTTCCAGCCCGAAAAACGACTCTTAAAATTATCTAGAAGGTACTGAAAGTCAAATTTAGTGGGCTTAAACATGAACATAGGGAAGCCTAAGTACTTACCAAATTTCTGGCCCTCATGAATGTTTAGGTCATGAACAGCTCTATCCTTGTCCAAGGTAGGAGTATTCTTAGAGAAAAAAAACTTAGATTTGGCTTGATTAATTTTTTGACCAGAAATCATCAAAAATGCTTGAAAATTTCAGTCATAGTGTTGCAAGAAAAAGAATCAACAGCAGCACAAAGAATAATATCATCAGGAAAAAGCAAATGTGAAATGGGAGGAGCACGCGCTGATAATTTAATAGGAGTCCAGAGACAACTCTCAACTGCCGTTTTGATTCTATGAGAGAGTCTTTCCATGCACATAATAAAAAGATATGAAGAGAGTGGGGCCCCCTAGCGGATTCCTCTAGAAGGCGTAAAGAAAGGAGTTGTTGAGCCATTGATCAACAAAGACACCGAGGTAGTGGAGACACATGACATGATGAGAGTGACCAAATTTTGAGGAAATCTGAAATAAAGGAGAGTGTCATGAATGAAGGACCATTCTAATCGATCAAAAGCCTTTTCTAAATCTATTTTCGCCAACATGTAACCTTTTCTAGATTTAGAATTTCGAAGGTGGCGAAGGAGTTCCTGCACGAGCATAGCATTATCAAATGCTCTACGACCTTGCAAGAAACTTGATTAAGCTGGAACAATAAGATCCTTAAAAAGAGGTTTGATCCTGTTGACAATAATCTTAGAGATAACCTTGTAAGTAGTGTTACAGAGACTGATGGGCCAATATTGGGCAATAGACTCGGGATTAGATACCTTAGGAATAAGGCAAACAAACGTATGATTTATTTCCTCAGGGATTTTCCATAGTCTAAAATCTGTGAAGCAAAACTCTTCAATTGAGTGTTGAACAAGGTCCCAATATTTCTGAAAAAGGAAAGGGTGAATATCGTCAGGACCTGGAGATTTATAGGACTTGAAAGAAAAAACCGAGTCCATTATTTTCTTATGCGAGACCGGTCTTTCTAAGTAGTCTGCATCTACCTTATCAATAAAGTGTTTGCAGGCCTGATGGCCATGCCTATTAGAATGGATAAGGTTTGTGGAGTAGAGGTTTGAAAAGAAGGAGATGATAAGGTCTCTGACTTCCTGTCTATTGTCTATCTAATTGCCAATGGAATCTCGCAGGGCGAAGATCCTATTTTTACGCCTTCGGTAAATGGTGGACATATGGTAAAATTTAGTGTTTGCGTCTCCCTCATTAAGCCAATGGATACGAGATTTAAGCTTCTAAAATTTCTGCTCCTCATGAAGAAGCTCATTTAAATCTAGAGTTAGAGAGTTTTCCGGATTTTGGAGAAAATTACTCGTATGATAGTGAGGGGACTTTTGAATTCCACCTATCCGAGCTAGGATACGTCTTTTCCTATAGAAGATATTTCCGAAAACTTATTTGTTCCAAATGGCTATTTGGGTCTGAAAGCGAGAGATAGAAGGAAGCAGGTCATTATTCATGCTTGCCCAATAGTCCCTAATAATCGAAGGAAACTGAGGATGAGTAGTCCAGATGGTTTCCATTCTAAAGGGCTTATGAGATATAGCCAGTGGGGTGGTTAGTTGAAGAAGTAAAGGGCAATGATCAGAGTGTGTGCGTGGAAGGTTCTTGACTGAGGATTCTGGATATAATTGAATCTAGTCATTGTTCGCAACACATCTATCAAGACATTCCAGGATAAATTTGTTATTCCTAGACAGGTTTGACCACGTGTATTTAATACCAGAGTAACTCAGGTCAACCATATGACAGTAGTCGAGGCACTTAGAAAACCTATTTGCTCTAGAGAAACTTAACACCAAATTTTTCACCTGAACTACAAACTTCATTAAAGTCACCACTTATTAACCAAGGTCCCACAAAGTTGTCAGCTACATGTTTTAGATTATCCCAAAGAGTCAGACGATCGTTTTTATTGTTAAAAGCATAAACAACAGAAAATAACCATTTATTAGGGGAAGGGATTACCTGAATTCTACAGTGTATTTTTTGATGAGTCATAGCAACATTCGTAACATTCAAAAGGTCTGCTTGCCACAGAATAGCAATCCCCCTGCTTGTCCCGAGGCCGGGACAACGTGGTTGTGTTATCATGGCTCAAGTTTTCTATAGATGTTAAAATTTTCATTTTCAATGTACGGATAATCAATTCAAAACTCAATGGCCACAAAAATTTGGCCCAAATTTGGCCAGAATAATAAAAAGATTATATTATCTTTTTATTTTAAATAGACAAAGTTATTTAATTTTTAAAGTAAAAAGGTAAAAATATCAAAAGTTAACTAGTTCATAATGTAAATATAATTTTTTTCTATTGTGGCCAATTTATGACCAAAAAATTGTGGCCAAAAGTACTTTTCCTAACAAAAAGAAATATAATTCTGAATCATAATTAGTGGTCCATATTGCTTTTGCATAACTCTACTGCCCTCGCATCATTTCACGGGCTTACGAGACAAAACATGTCTTAAATAGAGTTCATACTAGTCGGTGAAAAAGAATATTCCAAATTCAACCTACTTCTTCCATTCATTTTTATTTATTATGTTTCATTTTACAAAAAAATAATTCAAATGATATATTTTCATAAATTCCCGTATAGATCATGTGCTTGGTTGTTCTAATAAATCTTATGCATGCTACGCAAGAGTGAAGTAGTACTACGTCTTATGTGTAAGCAAATAATAAACCACGATAAATTCTCAGATGACCTACTTAAAATTAGAGGAATCCTCAATAATCTCAATCCCTTTCTCGGGAATAGAAGGTAATAATCACTACTAGAAAGCAAGGAATTAGCTACAGATAATATCTCGTAGACAAAATAGTAAAAAAATCATGTTAGTTTCATTTAAGGGTGTTAAGTGGGCCGGACCGACCCGAGCCAACACTCGTAATTAACCCGGCCCAGTTTAACCCAGCCCGGTAAGCCCTAGGACTTTAGGGTTCCGGGTCTCAGGCCGATTATTTTTTTAAAATGGGTCTGGCTAATCCGGCCTGGACCAAGCCCGGTCCAGGCCCGTCGGTTAACCGGCCCGGATACCTTTTTTTTTTTTTAAATAAAAAAAAATTGGGATTTTGGGCCAAACTAGCCGTTGGCCCAACGGCTATATAGCCGTTTTTGGGTCCAAACGGCTAGTTTGGGCCCATTTATTAAAAGAAAAAAAAAATTAACTTTAAAAAATATTTTTTAATCCCAAAAAAAAATCTATAAATACCCTACAACTTCAAATCATTTTTCACACAATTTTTTACTCTCTCAAATCTCATTCTCTCTCAAATCTCAATTCTCAAATATTCAATATATTTAATTTCTTAAAGTGTTCACTTTAATTTTTTAATTTTTCGTTTACAAAGTACGAGCGGAAGTTTCTAAAGTCGCAACCTTCGGATACTTCCAAAATTTGGTATTGTCGTTCCATCTCTTACGTTTAATTTTTATTTATTGTATTAATTGTTTAATATTTAATTTTATCATATTTGTGTATTTTGAATATTTTTAGTTTAATTTAATTTATATTATGGATAAATTAAGAAACCTCGCTACTAAAGGTGTTAAATTTTTTTGTCCCGAAAGCGGTAGTGGTAGTAAAAAGTGAATTACTAGCGGTAAATGTAGTTCAAGTAGTAGATATACCCGTGTGCCTTTGCCTCCGGTACCGCTTGATACACCTTTTGAGGAAGAAATAGGTGTAGGTGCTCACGATATGGATTATGTAGAAGCTCAGGAAAATTACGGTATAGAAGAAGAAAATGAAGTAGATGCGGTTAATTTAAACGAAGATAATGAAAATATTGCTGAGACACCCGCAGTAGGAGATGCTAACGTTAGATCTGAATCGGTTAATTTAGCCGATATTTCTGATTTGCTCAAAGAATATAAAAATAAAGAAGGTTATAAAGAAGCTGTTGGCGCCATATTTACGAAATTTAAAAAATATTTTTTCCCGATTCCCCCTATTTACTTGGTTGATGCTATGCTAAATTCATGCATGAAATATAATAATATGTGTCACTTTAGTACTCTTATTTATACTAACTTAGAAATAAATACTAACCATGATTCTGAACAAGTGCAACCTGATTTGTGGACGGCTACGGTTGATTCAAAGGATTACATAGAAAAATTATATAATCACTATGCTGATTTATTTGATTTAGCCGTACCTACAAATATCACTCTAACTGTCGCTCCTCATCTACCCGAGGAGCTATCATCTTCTAAAAGGCCGGCACATAGTGGTTTTCCTGATTCTTTTTATGATTTAAATTGTTGGAACAGTGTTGATGAGAGAACTTACACATCAACTTATCGAGAAGAGCTGAAATATTATCTTCGGTCGGCACCAGAGGATCGCAGAAGACGGATTAACACGTTGGAGTGGTGTAGGAGTAATGAAACACAATATCCTGTGCTTTCAAGATTATCTAGAGATATCTTGAATGTTCCAATGTCATTCGTTGCATCAGAGAGCGCCTTTAGTCAGGGACGACAGCAGCTTGGAGACAACCGACACTCATTGGGAAGTAATGCAATGAATGTTATAGTTTGCCTCAGAGATTGGATTAGAGCGGAAAGAAGAAACCAAGGAATGGAACCGGAGCCAAGCGACGAGCTGAAACTTGAAGAAATTATGTCTTCACGGGAGAACTCAGCAGAATCAAGTCCAATGCATGGTTTTGCTCCCGTTGACTTCGACTATCCTATGCAAGTTCCTGTTAATATTAACATGAATGAATTGGAAAAAACGATGCATAATTTGTAGATTTTTCATTCATGTAAATTATAAATTTCAGATTATTTTGCAATCAATAAAATTCACCAAATTCATTCACTCCTTAGACCTTGCTTTTTATATTTTTTCATTTAACGATTTAAAATTTTAAATTGAATTTCTAGTTTTATACTTTAAATTAAAAACTTACTTCTAATATATTATTAATTTACTACCAAATATTATTAATTTATTATATTAAGTAGCATATGTTTTGTATATTTGTGTATATATCTTCTATAGAAGTGTATATTTAACGTATACATGTGTATATGTTTTATAAATTAGTATATAACTATATCTATATATATTGTAATGTATATATAATGTAGTATATTTTATAAGTAGTAGTATATATACATTGAATGGTGCGTATACACGTGTATATATCTTCTATAGAAGTGTATATTTAACGTATACATGTGTATATGTTTTATAAATTAGTATATAACTATATCTATATATATTGTAATGTATATATAATGTAGTATATTTTATAAGTAGTAGTATATATACATTTGAATGGTGCATATATACGTGTATATATCTTCTATAGAAGTGTATATTTAACATATACATGTGTATATGTTTTATAAATTGGTATTTAAGTATATCTATATATATTGTAATGTATATATATTGTAGTATAATTTATAAGTAGTAGTATATATACATTGAATGGTGCGTATACACGTGTATGTATCTTCTATAGAAGTGTATATTTAACGTATACATGTGAATATGTTTTATAAATTAGTATATAACTATATCTATATATATTGTAATGTATATATAATGTAGTATATTTTATAAGTAGTAGTATATATACATTGAATGGTGCGTATACACGTGTATATATCTTCTATAGAAGTGTATATTTAACGTATACATGTGAATATGTTTTATAAATTAGTATATAACTATATCTATATATATTGTAATGTATATATAATGTAGTATATTTTATAAGTTGTAGTATATATACATTGAATGGTGCGTATATATGAGTAATTGACTAATTGTGTATATGTGTATATATTTTTTAAATTCTAATGTAGTATATACTCTATATATTGTGTATATATATTATTTAACGTATTTATGATGTATATAGGTGAGTATATGACTATAAGTAATGTATATTGAATGAAAGTTTTTCTTTTTATATTTTTGACCGGGTTTGACCATTTTTTTAACCGAGTTTGACCGGGTTTTGATGGGTTTGATCGGGTTTGGTTAAGTGGGCCGGATTAGGGTGAGTTTTAATTTTTTTACTGTTGGGCCTAGCCCGACCCGTTTAGCGCCAAAACCGACCCTCAACCCGATTAAAATAGAAGGACCAATTCCGGGTTGGCCCAGCCCGGCCCGTTTGACACTCCTAGTTTCATTTATCTATAAATGAGCGGCGATTATGATAAAATTCAATTAGACAAGAGCATTTTAGAGACGAATTAGTTAGAAATTACCGATAAATTCCATAACTTCATGTTTTCATGTAATGAATAGAGAGTATTAAAACTCCCGACAAGCAACAAAGGGGGAACGTGCCAACGACCTTCACATCTTCTTAATAATAATAGTATTCCTCCGTTTCATAATAAATGAATTGAAAAAAATATTAAAGACATAAATTTAACACAATTTTTCATTTTTACCTTAAAAAAAGAAAAAGATGACCTTGTAATACCTTTTTAAAAGTTAATTAGTTGTCAAATCATAAGGGTAAATTTGAATATTTTTTTTCAAGGATTCACTTATTTTAAAACACCAATAAATATTTCAACAATTCACTTATTCCGAAACGGAGGGAGTAATATTTATAATAATACTCCATATCCTTTTCTATTCCCAACATATGGACCTTTCTACAATAATCCTGATTGTACGGACTAAGGTACACTACGGAAATAATCTTTTTTTTTTCTAGTCTGGTTTAATTTTATTTTTTTAATAAATAAATATGGAGGTTGGGCAGCTCAATCACATTATGGTATACCGCGTTTCCATTTACGTCATAAAAAAATAAATAAATTAAAATAAGATCCAACTTAGCAAATTCTCATCCATCTGTTCTACGAGAAGTTTACAACTTTAGAATTCTAAAAAATTTGACGAGTTTTAATAAATTATCTAAATAACTTAAGTAGATTTTTAAGGGCAAAAGAAATATATTCTGAATCAAAATTACTTGCGTCCAATCAAACTCAAGTTAACAGCTTTGACCCAACACTATACTATTGCACATTGGAAAGTTAAAAGAGACTTTTTGCTTCAACATATAATATAGTATATAGTTCTAATTCTTGATGTGTCTCTTTCAAAAAGTTTTGTCTAAATTCATACTGAAAAATTAATAAGTTTGATAATTACCCTCTAAATTCTGCCACATAAATGAAAATTATGAAACTAAGAAGACGGTCTTTTTTTCTTTTTTGATAATATTTTCATTCTATTTTTTTACGTGATATATTTATGACCACAAAACTAGAAGAGATTTTGAGAGATTCTACATATCTTTAGTTTGAGACCATAAATTAAAATCTTTTATATTTTTTTAACTATGGATTGGGTCAAAACTTGACAAATAAATTGAATAGAGTTGAGTGATAGAAAGAGATTTTTCTTTTTTCTTTTTGGAAGAAACAATCGAGAAAGAAGATATTGTATTCATAAATGATATAAAAAGTTGCAAGTTGATATAGCACATGGAATGGACCCAATGCTCAATATCTTAGAAGTTTCATCTGCTAGCTACAGCTAGTACTTTCAGAAAGTGCATTAACTTATATAAATTGCCTTCCTGATAATTTCTCTCCACATGCAAAATAAAATCCTACAAATACAAGTATCACCACATCCCATTATTAGATTCAACAATTCTATTTGTAGTATATAGCTCAGTTGGTGGTAGGTTATCTGAACATAAATTGATGGTGAAAAGAAGAAGCAATTGCATGATCATGCTTAAGCTTATAATGGGAAAGCTCAAGAATAATCTTGTTCAACTTATTATTCCACAAGTTGAATATGTGGAAACTCAATCTCAAAGAGCAAATGAAGAAGTGTTGCCAAATGATGTTAAAGAAGGACACTTTGCTGTATTCTCAGTAAATCCAGAGGAGGAGCCAAAGAGGTTTATTGTGGAATTACATTGGCTTACTGATCCGTCGTTCTTGAAATTACTAAAACAGGCTGAAGATGAATATGGATTTGGACAAAAAGGTGTTCTTGAAATTCCTTGTCGTGCTGAGGAATTACAAAAGATTTTGGAACTCAAGATTGGCTAAATTGTAGTTTAATTATAATTGGAAATAATTAACGTAGTTCCTTGTATACATTATATATGGTAGCTAGGTTAGATTTTCAGCCTTTTTTTTCTTTCCTAATTGTTTAATTTTGGTGAAAATACCATTAAAGTTGAAACATAAATTGGATAAATAAATATTCAAGTTGAAACGTGGATATCTCGTTCTCTTTAAGGACATTCAAGTCCACTTCGGTATAGTATTCGTCGATCCAACTGCATAACTCTTGACTTGCTCCTTTCAGAATACAACGACGCCCAACAACATAGGATAACTCAAACACAACATCATCTTCAACGCAACAATAACAACAACAACATACCCAGTGTAGTCCCATAAAGTGGGGCCTAGGAAGGATAAAATGTACGCAGTTCATACCACTACCTCATATGAGGTAGAACGGTTGTTTCTGATAGACCCCCGGCTCAAGACATATAACAGTATAACAAGCAAAAAATATAAAAGCACACAACAAAATGAGATAACACACTGCTAGATGATAAAGGAAATAAGACACTCACAAGGTACTACTATAAACTATCTATTCAAAATCAAAGACATCACCGAAACACCACGAACAAGAAACTCCATGTGCAGATACAAACAAAACAATCCTCCTTAATATATAACTTTTTAAAATTTCAAATTAAAAAATATTTAAAATCTAGGGCTAGACGCCGACTTAATGTCATAAATGTTCTTTTATATCATGAATCCATAGTCGATAAACTTATTTCACTCCCCTCTTTTGCCAAATTGCTTTTATTTTTGATTGAGACCAGTTAATTGTACAAAAGAATAAAGAATCCTCGATGGGGGACTAACTTAAAGGACCCAATAGTCTTAGGAATAGTCATTCAGGAAAGTGAAACAACAATTCACTCAATCTTTATCATCTCCAATTTTCATATTGACGATATTTTTTAGTGAATATTTTCATATATAAAAAAACAATTCAGTTCACAAAGTATTTCATGTTCATGTAGGACTTGAGGAGAGCCGCCCTAAGATGATGTAATGCAGGCAGTTCTAATGTAAACATCAACTATGATTCACATGAAAGGAAATTTATGAATTAATCATTTCACAACTCGAATTTAATTATATACTCAACACATACTTTCGCCATGCAAGGCAATGTTGAAAATCGTTCACGTTGATTATAGTGTATATTACTAACAAACACTCAATATGCAACTTTGATTTTTTATGGGCCAAGTACGAAGAAAATTCTTTCATCTAATAGGTGGCAGTAAAATTCAAACTTAGGACCTTTACCAACTAGTACAATATTATGTTGGAATGGATCATTAATTCATAATCATCGCATATAAAAGTTTAAGCTAGTAGAGATAATATAATTTATATTATTTGGTTATATTCTTAACAAGAACCATTAATGTTGCTAGTCAAATCCTTTTTATTGAGCTGCTACTGCTGAGCTGTACAATTAGCTTGCAACTAGCAGGTTGTTAGAGTTTGTTAGAGTGGTCATGTGCTAATCACGTATAGCAGTTGAGATGGGTTAAGTCGGTTCTACTCTTCTATATATAGAAGAGATAAGAGCTGCACTAGTTTAGTTTTCAAGTTAAGAGAGAAGACACAGTATAGGAACATGTAAACTCATGAGTTTCTTAATGGAGTTTTAGCTTCTGCTTCTTTTCAATTCAGTGATTGTGTAGAAGTTATCATGGTATCAGAGCCAGCGATCGAGTGACGAAGTGCTAATAGTCGATTGAGATTTTCATTGATATTTTTTGAGCTTCAACAATGGCGAGTGATCAAAGAGAAGAAACTACAATTGATCCGCAGACGGTATCACAATAATCCTCTGCATCTACAAGCATCTGATAGTCCTGGTGTTGCCTTGATTCCGATAAAGCTCACAGGTCCAGAGAATTATGGAATATGGAGCAGATCCATGCGATTGGCACTGCTAGTAAAAAACAAACTTGGATTTTTTGATGACACATGTGCAAAGAGTTCGTATAAAGGAAACTTGGCGATTAAATGGGAGAGATGTGATGTAGTTGTGTTGTCTTGGATTAGTGCAGCTGTAGCACCAGAATTAATGACAAGCATCGTGTATGCATCAAGCTCAAAGAAGGTCTGGAGTGATTTCAAAGAAAGGTTTGATAAGTCCAATCTAACTAGAATTTTTCACCTATGGAAAGAGATCAGTGTGATGACTCAAGGAATCGATTCTGTCACAGCTTATTACTCCAAAATGAGAGATTTGTGGGATGAAATAGATGTTATGGTGCCTTCTCCTACTTGTGAATGTGTAGAATCAAGCTCGTATGTTGAACATGAGAAACAACAGAGATTGTTGCAGTTCTTAGTAGGGTTGAATGGGAGTTATGCTCAAGTAAGGAGTTCCGTTTTGCTTATTCCAACAGTTCCTAGTGTAAACTAAGCTTATTCAATGTCAATTCAGGAAGAAAGCCAACGAAAACTAGGTCTGGTTGAGGACAGAAATGAACCTCTAACAATGTTGGCTGGCAGAAACCAAAACAACTCTAGTCAGCTACACAGTTTTTAACCACAAAATCATATTTTCCAGGGAATGAAGTTACAAGGACAAAGCTTCCAAGGGAAAAGATCTTGCATTATTTGTGAACATTGTAGGTATAAAGGTCATATAAAAGAGACTTGTTACAGAATTATAGGTTTCCCTGGTGATTTCAAAAGTAAGAAGAAAATGTCCACAGATGCAGGAGTAATGCCTCATGCTCATACCTCTGCAGCTGAAACATCAAGCTTAAAAAGAAATGAAGAAAGATCAGGATCAGATTCTCAAGTCTACTTTCCTGGTGGGTATTTCACAAAAGAACAATATGATCAGGTTCTCAAAATGATGGTGCCTAAACCTACTGCTCATTGTGAGACTAATGCTGCAGCAGGTATGCATGTCTGTGATAATGCTAGTGGTAATGCAGTTAAGTGGATCATTGATTCTGGAGCAACACATCATATAACCTATTGTAAACATATGTTGAGTGGATGTAGAATATTATCAGCATCACATAATAATAAAGTGCAAGTGCCAACAGGAAGTAAAATTCAAGTAGAACACACTGGAAATACAGTAATTCTGGGAAACTACAAGCTGACTAATGTCCTCCATGTGCTAAATTTCAGATTCAATTTATTGTCAGTATCTAAACTGACCAAAGATCTGAATTGTATGGTGTTTTTTTATCCTGACATGTGTGTGATGCACGCTCTCTCTACTGGAGAGGTATTTGGGATTGGTAAAGAAGAAGAAGGGATTTACATCTTAAGGCACAAAACACTATCAGTTGCGGGTAATGTTGTTTAAGGCAAGAGATTCACAGAACAACGGTTGTGGCATCTTAGATTGGGGCATCTATCTATGCAAGTGATGACGCATATTTCTTTTTTAAAGAACCAAGTTGACATAAATGTTCCAGAAGACTGTATGATTTGTCCTCTGGCTAAACAATGCAGACTCAAGTTTCCTTGTAGTCTTACTAAGTCCAGTAGTATATTTCAGCTTGTTCATTTGGATGTTTGGGAGCCTTACAAACATCCTACTTATGACAGAAAATACTATTTCTTAACTATAGTTGATGACTATAGTAGGTTTACATGGATTTCATTGTTACAATCTAAGAAAGAAGTCATAGTTGTGTTAAAAAATTTTATAACCATGATTGGTAATTAGTTTGACTGTGGAATAAAAGTTGTCAGATCAGAAAATGGAACTGAGTTTTTTAATAGTCATATGAATGATCTATTATCTTCTTTTGGTATTATACATCAAAGCAGTTGCCCATATACACCACAATAAAATGGTGTTGTTGAAAGAAAACATAGACATCTTTTAGAGTGAAGTTGCAATCTCATGTTCCAAGTAGATTTTGGGGTGATTGTGTGAAAACTGCAGCATATCTGATTAATAGATTGCCTACTGTAGTGTTGAATGGAAAATCACCTTATGAGTTGTTGTTTGGGCATACTCCTAGATTGCATCACCTTAAGGTATTTGGTTGATTGTGTTTTGCTAGTGTATTACCTAGAGGTGACAAATTTGAGGCTAGAGCAAGGAAGGTTGTGTTGGTAGGATTTTCTACTACACAAAAAGAATATAAATTGTATGATTTGGACAATAAAAGTTGTTTTGTTAGCAAAGATGTTTCTTTTCAAGAAGAAGTGTTTCCCTTCAAAGTTTTACAATCAACTGAGGATGCTTCTCTATTACTGGCTTCATTTTTGGACCTTTCATATTTCCAAGACCATGCTTTGCCTATTCAGCAGCCAGTGCTACAACCCTCAGACACACACTTTATAGGACCTGTTGCATCTTTACTTCATGATGGTGCCTTAGAGCCTGATTCTCTTGCTGAAGAAGAACCTCATGGGAATGATTCACATGAGGAACATGTAGAGACTGATGTTTCATCTGCTGAGGGACCTTCAGTACTTCCATATAATGAGGCAATTTTAGTGCCACCAATACATGTAGATCTTGTTGAGATTCAACAGACCACTAGGGGTGTTAGGAAAACATATAGAACTAGCAAACCTCCTATATGGATCAAGGATTATGTTGTGTCAAAAAATCTAGTCCTCATTCCATACTAATCATGTCTGTTATGATAATATTACTATAGGTTATAAAGGTTATTTGCAAGCTTTCTCAGTTACTATGGAACCCACCTCATTTCATGAAGCCTCTCAAGACAAACTTTAGATTGAGGCTATGCAATAAGAGATACAAGCTTTAGAAGACAACAACACATGGACTATAGTAGATCTACCTCCATGAGAGAAGACAATTGGCTCAAGATGGGTATACAGAATTAAGTACAAAGTTAACGGTGGGGTGGATAGATATAAAGCTAGACTGGTTGCAAAAGGTTACACTCAAAGAAAAGGTCTTGATTACCATGAGACCTTCTCCCAAGTTGCAAAGATGGTTACTATCAGAACAGTCCTCAGCCTAGCATTCTTTAATGGATGGGATCTTTATCAAATGAATATAAATAATGCATTTTTCCAAGGAGATTTGCATGAAGACATTTTCATGGATCTCCCTCTTGGTTTTTAATAAACTAGAACATCTAACTCTAAGGTTTGCAAACTTAGAAAGTCTTTGTATGGGTTAAAGCAGGCATCCAGACAATGGAACATCAAGCTTACTGAGGCTCTTCTGGAAGTTGGTTATTCTCAAAGTGCCCATGATCACTCATTGTTTATCAAGAAAGAAGGGGCTGATTTGGCAGCTATCTTAGTTTATTTAGATGATTTGTTGATCATTGAAAATTCTTCTCAGCTAATTCAAGAAGCTAAAACTACACTGCATGCTAACTTCAAGATGAAAGATTTGGGAAGTCTAAAATATTTCTTAGGAATTGAAGTGCTAAAGTCCAAAGATGGAATCTTCTAAATCAGAGGAAGTATGCCCTGCAACTCATTTCAGAAGCTGGTCTTAGTGGAGTTAAAGTTGTAAGAACTCCATTAGAATCTAACCACAAGTAGACTAGTGTGGAGTTTGATCAACATCTTGGCACTACCAATGATCCGGAGCTAGAAGATATTACTACCTAACAGAGATTGATTGGCAAGTTGTTATATCTGACCATTACTAGACCTGATATATGTTTCAGTGTACAAGTTTTAAGTCAATTCATGCAACATCCTAAGGTATCACACTGGGAGGCAACACTTAGGATATTCAGATATATCAAAAACTCACCAGGTCTTGGTGTCTTACTTAAGAGAGGAACAGGTCCTACAATACTTATAGGTTATTATGATTCTGACTGGGCTTCATGTCCAAATACAAGGAGGTCAGTCACTGGTTATATGATAAAACTTAGAGACTCCTTGATATCTTGGAAATCAAAGAAGCAACAAACCATTAGTAGAAGTTCTGCCAAAGCAGAAAATAGAAGTTTGGCAGCCCTTGTTGCAGAATTGGTATGGCTAGCTGGGTTACTTAGGGAGCTGCATGTTTCTATCACTTATCCTATCTCTGTCTTTACTGATAGCAAGTTAGCCATTCAAATTGCTGAGAATCCTGTATTTCATGAGCGGACTAAGCATATTGAGATTGATTGTCACTTCATCAGAGAGAAAGTGAAATCCAATTTCATCAGCCCTCAATATCTTTGCACTGCCTTGCAACCAGCAGACATTCTTACTAAAGGTTTTGGTGCCCAATAACATCATCTCTTTTTGACCAAACTTGGTGTGTTAGACACCTTCCACCCTACAGTTTAAGGGGGTGTATTGAGCTGCTACTGCTGAGCTGTACAATTAGCTTACAACTAGTAGGTTGTTAGAGTTTGTTAGAGTGGTCATGTGCTAATCACATGTAGTAGTTGAGATGGGTTAAGTTGGTGCTACACTCCTATATATAGAAGAGATAAGAGCTGCACTAGTTTAGTTTTCAAGTTAAGAGAGAAGACACAGTATAGGAACATGTAAACTCATGAGTTTCTTAATGGAGTTTTAGCTTCTGCTTCTTTTCAATTCAGTGATTGTGTAAAAGTTATCACTTTTCACCTTTTCCTACGACCGTAATACACTACTAGAAAAAACTGAAAAATTGACTACAGATTGTGGTCGAAAAAAACCGACCACATGTGGTCGTTTTTTTTTTATAATTTATTTTAAAAAGCGACCACAAGTGGTCGCTTTTATATTTTAAAATTTCAAAATAATTTTTTTAATAATTTTTATATTAATTATTTATAAATAAAAATTAAAAAAAAATAAGAAAACCGACCACTTGTGGTCGGTTAAGTGGTCGATTTTTAAAAATTCTATCAATTTTTTTTTTAAAAAAACCGACCACTTGTAGTCGGTTTTTAATTTATTTTTTCTTAAAATAAAATATTTTTAAAAATCGACCACTTGTGGTCAGTTTTTAAACTAAAAAAAAATAATAAATAAATAATTTTTAGTGAGAAATAATTATATATATGTAATCAAATATATATATATATATATATATTATTTTCATTAGAAATAATTATATATATTTTTTTTTCAAATTACACTGATCACACGATGTCGATGACGGTCTATTATAAGGTAATATAATTGTGGATGTGATATATATAGTACTCATTCAAGCGTTCATATACATAAATATATATATATATATATATATATATATATATATATATTATCTAGTGATCGATTGATGAACGATGTAGTGAAAATCTAATATTGTATTAAGATAATCAAATACAATTAATCGATCACTCATCTGAGTAAGTATAAGAAGCACATCGCATTATATTATTGGATAATATACTTGTGTACGTATTTGATAAATATAGTACGTATTTAGAACTTGATATAGTCGATATTGTGTATATGTGTGTGTATGTGTGTGTATGTATAGGTATATATATATATATACATATTAAACAGTGAAGGTCTATTAATGACATACGATAATGTAATCGATAATTCATCTGAGTATTTATAAAATACGTTGTATATTATTATGGGGTAGTAAAATCGTGTATTTGATGTTTATAGTACGTATCTGAAAGCTGATAGACAATTAAATATATGTATATACGTATATCTCGTGTAATGACGTATGCAGTAATCGATATATATATAACACGTTGTATTATGAGGTATATATATATATATATATATATATATATATATATAAGGTGTAGGAAGTAATCAGAGTGGTTTACAGTTATAAGATTACCATTTTTTACGATTTATCAATTCAAATATAATATTTTATTATTTTTCGTAAACATACACATTCACAATTATTATACAAAATACATTATCTATTATTATTGAAATAACGGATATTTTTTAAATTTGTATATTTTCTAACTCAATTGTGCCAATTCATAACAATTTTAAATTAATTTTATCCGATTTATTATAATTATAGCCAAATTGTATCTAATTAGACTAAATTAAATTTTTCATCTAATTTTAATCAAAATCTTAATATTTAGGTCTCAACCGTTATTAATATTTATTATTTATTATATATTATTTACTATTTTATACTATCCAAGTTCTTACAATTTTAGCCTATTTTATTTAATTCATTACAATTTTAGCCAATTTATTACAATCATAGTCAATTTGTAATTCAATTTTTAAATTTTAGTCAAATCATAATTAAATTCTCAACCTCTAGATCTAAACCGTTGTTGACACCCAATTTTGACCTCCCAATACTACATTCAGGCTGCTATTTTAACAAAATTACTAATTTTTCAAATATTATTATTTTTTGCACATTTTTTTTCTTGCGTCAAATAGATTGTCGATGAGTCACATTCGTGATTTAAATATATAAAAATTATTTTATTAATTTTTGATATCATTTTACGATTTATTAATTCAAATACAACATTTTACATAATTTTATTAATTAAATTACTTTTTCACGTAATTGTGCGCACTCACATTTTTTTGCAAATACACTGTCTAAGTTTTCTATTATTTAATACTATTTATTGATATTATTTTTTTTATTATTATTTATTAGCATATATATTGTTATTATTTATTATTTATATTATTATTTAAATTACTGTTATTTAATTATTATTATCATTATTTATTATTATTATTATTATTATTACATATTTAAATAACAACCTAATTAAAATTATCTTGCCTAATTCATTTACCTTTTAATCCAATTTTATTCAATTTCTTACAATTATAGCCTACTCTACTCAGTCCATTACAACCTTAATCCAATTTCTTGCAATTCTAGCCATTTGTTACAATCTTAGCCTAATTGCTTGTAATCCTAGCCACATTCTAACCTCACATAATCTTAAAATCCTAGTCGTTGATCAAAATTGATCTAACGGCTGAGGTTTGATCTGCCTCTTTCCTTATTAAAAACAACCTAACCCTAATCCTTAATTTCCAAAAAAACAAAAAAAAAGGCAGCCTCTCTTGGTCTCTCTCTCTAGACTCTCTCCCTCTTACCTCCCCCATCGGCGACAACAGCGCCGCTGCCAACGCCGCTCCAACACCACCACAAGGTCCCCCCCGTCCTCCTCCTTCTCCGCTCCAACGCCGTCACTGGCGCCGTCCTTCCATTCCAACGAAACATCCCCCGCCGGCGCCTCTCTCCCCTCCGCGTTGCTCCACCTCCGACCAGACCTCACCAGTCATGGCGTCACTCCTCCAGCACCGCAGCCACCACCATCATCAGTGGCGAGCTGACCTAGCGCAGCCGCTGGCTTTTTCTGTCCGTCCCCATGCCTCTATCAACGGCAAACCAGCCGTGTAGCCCTTTTCTCATCGAAAATAACGAATTCTGAGAGAATCCGTCTCAGGTTTGCTATTCCGTTCAAACTCGTACTTCTTTATCTATTTTCTCTTGTGAACGATCCTATTAAGATCTAATTGTGAGTTTTGAGTTAAATCCTTCAATTTTTGTATGTCTTTATGTGCCTAAATTAGCATTGTGGGAGAAATCTCAAAAATACGTGACCTTGCGCTATCATTTTGACTAGATTGTTTTGAATGCATGTTTATTTATATCTGTTAACTAACATATGTTTCCATCCCTCTTCTTTTTAAATGAGCAAATCCGTTGGATTTTGATTGTCAATCCTCTATTCTAATTTCAAGTTTGTTTATATTCATATATCGACATATGTAAAAGTTATATTTTTGTATGATTTTCATTTGCCCTAAGCTATGACTTGTGGATTCGTGAACTGTTACTGTAATAGTATTTAGTTCAACATGTAATCTTGATTTCTCCATGTATAGGTGATTTTTTGTACTTAGTTGAGTTGTTCGTAATTATTTGAAAAATATTGAACCTAATTGTGTGCAAATTAAGGAGTAATCTCTTTATATCATCCCCCTCCTCCCTCTCTCTATACTTCTCTCTACCCTTCTCTTCGTCTAAGACCTTTTCACCATCAATGGCGGCGGCGACGCTGCTCAACCGTCGCGGTCGTCTTGGTTCTCTTGAACTTGTGGACTGTTTTGGATGTATGTTTTGGTGTGTTCTTGGTCGCTGGTCGTTCTTGTATCAAAATGTGTAGTACTGACTTAAAAATGATTAAGTTTAGTTACTTGAAAATGGATACATATAGAAGTGTAGTTATTTGAAAATGGTTAAGTATAGTGACTTGAAAATGTGAATTAGTTAATTGAAAATAGCTAAGTGTAGTGACTTGAAATGCTAGTACATGACTTGAAAATGGTTAAGTGTAGTTACTTGAAAATGGTTAAGTGTAGGGATTTTAAAGAAAATTTTGTGTTTTGAAAGTGGTTTGGTTGGTGACTTAGTCGCTTGAAAATGGGTAAGTGTAGGGACTTTAAAGGGATTTTTTTTAAGGTACTTGAAATGTGGACTTGTATTTTGAATTCAGTTAAGTGTGGTCACTTGAGAAGTGAATAAGTACTTGAAAATGTTTAAGTGTAGGTAGTTGAAATGTGGACTTGTGTTTTGAATATAGTTAAGTGTGGTCACTTAAGAAGTGAGTTAGTGACTTGAACATGTTTAAGTGTAGTTATTTGAAATGTGAACTTGTGTTTTGAATATAGCTAAGTGTAGTCACTTGAGTAGTGCATTAGTGAGTCGAAAATGTTTAAGTGTAGTTACTTGAAATATGGACTTGTGTTTTGAATATAGTTAAGTGTAGTCACTTGAGAAGTGCATTAGTGAGTCGAAAATATTTAAGTGTAGTTACTTGAAAGGTGGACTTGTGTTTTGAATATAGTTAAGAGTGGTCACTTGAGAAGTGAGTTAGTGACTTGAAAATGTTTAAGTTTAGGTACTTGAAATGTGAACTTGTGTTTTGAATTTAGTTAAGTGTGGTCACTTGAGAAGTGCATTAGTGTCGAAAATGTTTAAGTGTAGTTACTTGAAAGGTTGATATCATGTTTTGAATATAATTAAGTGTGGTCACTTGAGAAGTGAGTTAGTGACTTGAAAATGTTTAAGTGTAGGTACATGGAATGTGAACTTTTCATTTTAAATTTAGTTTAGTTTGGTAATTTGCGAAGTGAATTACTGACTTGAAAATGTTTTGGTGTAGGTACTTGAAATGTGAACTTTTCATTTTGAATTTAGTTTTGTTAGGTAACTTGTGAAGTAACTTTGTGACTTGAAATGTTTAAGTGTCGTTACTTGAATTATGGAATAGTGACTTTTGTTTTGAAATTAGGTACTTGAAATGTGAACTTGCGTTTTGATTTTAGTAAAGTGTGGTCACTTGAGAAGTGAATTAGTGACTTCAAAATGTTTAAGTGTAGGTACGTTTTTTCATTTTGAATTAAGTTTAGTTTGGTAACGTGTGAAGTGAATTAGTTACTTGAAAATGTTTAGGTGTAGGTATTTGAAGTGTGAACTTTTGTGACCTGAACTAATCACTTGAATGTGATTGATTGTGTAGATGAAATCTGATTATAGCTGGATATATCAACGAAATATCAATAATTGAATGGATGAGACTGAGAACGAAGATGCGGATGATGAGTTGTAGTTTTTAGTATTTTGTATGTTTTATAGTTTGGATTTGGAACCTCGATAAATTTTGTAAATAATGTTTGTATTCTTATGCTGGTTTGTTGATTACATATATATGATTGGTGGGATGTATTATAGATAATAATCAATGTTTATAAATGATTGGTGAGCTATATTGTAAATAATTTGATTTTTAATTTTTGTATTTTGAAAATTTTCAATTTTTTTTTTTTACAAAAATATCAAAAAAACCGACCACATGTGGTAGCTTTTTAAAAAAATTTCAATATTTTTTTTTACAAAATTATCAAAAAAAACCGACCACATGTGGTAGCTTTTTTTTTTAAAAAAAATTAATTAAAAAATATTTTTTTAAAAAAAACCGATCACTTGTGGTCGGTTTTAATTAAATTAATTAATAAATTTTAAAATAAATTTTGAATTTTTTTATTCTTAAAATCATTTTTTTTTCTATTTTAATAAAATAATAATGAATTAAAAAAAATTAAAAAAATAACGACCACACGTGATCGGTTTTTAAAAAGCTACCACAGTTTTACCGACCACGCACTTTGGTCGATTTTGTGGTCAGAAATTGAGGAAAACCGACCACAAGGTGGTTGGTTTTCCTTTTTTTTAGTAGTGATAATTGGCACATACTGTGAAACGAGAATATAAAATTTTTTTATATTGTGTTTTAATCAAAATAATAATCGATAAATATATATATTCTTTTATATATGTATGATATACATACAATATACAATAATATTTATAATCTATACTATATTCAATTAGTGAACTAATTATATTTTTATCAACCGACCAAATATATAACTTCTGTGAGAATAAATGCTTCCACTGAAATATTTGACCTTAATTTCTTTCAACATGACAATGTGTAAGAACACATCAAGTCATCATAAATGCTAGTATCTGTGGGTGGATGGACAGAATTGCAGCTCCAGCTAACGTATCAACCAGACACACCACTATTTGAATTCATGTCTAACGTTTGAAATATAGTATATTTTCAGAAAAGATAGAAAGTATGCAGATTTTATCATTATTTTTGGAGATCGAGAGGTTATTTTGAAAGACTCATGGCTCAAGTGAAGCAAATTAAAGTATTAATTAAAGAAACAATGATAGTGAAGAAAAATATGACAACTAATAGCAAAGCAATGAAGAGAATATATGCAAGGAGTGATCAGATTACATGAATAGTAAACAATAGACGATCATCCAAACATAGTAAACAATAGACGATATCAGATACACAAACCAAAGATTACATGAATAAGTTACTACTTCGACAGACACCAGGGGCGGACCTCCGTTATATTTTGAGGTGCTTCGGCATCCATTAAACTCGATGCGCGAATATATATAATTACATACAAAAAATATACGAAAATAGATATAGAACATATAAAAGCACCCACTCACACAAAAAGTTGATTGAGTGCACTGACATTTAGCTTGATCTTAAAGTGCTCTATTGAAAAAGGTGCCTCGAGTTCAAATCTTAAATTATCACCAAATCCAAAACTGCATGAATAATAGTCTAATTCTAGCCCAACATACAACAACCTACTAACCTTCTGCCATTGTATTTAAATATATGAACTCAAATATAACGCTTATTGAAATTTAAATAGACTTTGACATGTATATTTATTTTACATATCAGAAGTTATGAGTGACGGACCCACGAGTCAAAATCTCCACTGTAGTTCACACTAGAGACCAGTTGTCGGTGAATAAGAAATTCTCCTAGCTAGTTATTGTTAGAAAATTTCCAAAACCACAATATATTCTAGTAGATTATTTAAGCACAATGAATTTTATTGAATATCTATATAGATCACTTAGCTCATTTATCAAATCTTACGCAAATTATATTAATTAAAAAGAGAGAAGAATAAAGCCAAAGATAAGCACAAAGAAGAATTTTATAGGACTTTCAAATATTTTCAATTTCTATACTAGATAACTAATCTCATGATTTTAGTGTAAGATTATTGTGATTAGCTAATACTCTCTCCATCTCAAATTACCCGTTTCAAATTGAGATGATACATTGATTAAGAAAAATAATTAATAGCTTGGCTAGTTTACCGTAGTTACCCTATTAAATGATGTTTGCATTTTAATTTGAAGAAAAAAGTAATTAATCCAAAAGATAAAACATGAAAAAATATTTTTATTTCTTCTTGATTAATAAAAAAAATAAAATAAAATGAGAAATCAAATTAGAATTTTTGGAACGAATAATTTGCTACTCTACGAAAGGAGTACTTCATTTTAAATATGAAATACAATCAATTATGGTGGTTCAATAAGATTGGCCGGTGGCCTAAAGCAACATTAACGTGAGGCCTTATTTTTCTGCTCAATGTTTTTTAAAATAAAACTTAACCTATAAATTTGTCAAAGTTAATACGTAATTGAATATTATTCTTCTTTTACTAGAGATCTTAGATGAAGTCTCGGGATGAAAACAGTCTTGCTCGAAAGCTCTTTCCTCTTTAATCAAAAAAATTCGTCCCGAAATCACATTTATACTAAACATAGATGAAAAGAAATTTTGGGGCTTAAATCCGTGGCTTTAATGGCTGACCTTCTCACCGTATTTAAATTTTAAAGTTAATCCTCAATTTTATCTCAAATTTTTTATTTTTATCTTATAAATATACCAAACGATCCCTTAGTATACTTTTCTATTCCCCGACACATGGGTCCTTTGTACGGTAAATTTGACTGTACGGACTAAAGTACACTACGGAAAATCTATTTTTAAAAATTAAATGTGGAGGTTGGGCAGCTCAATCATATTATGCTACCGCGTTTTCATTTATGTATTAAAACTTAAAAGAAAAAATTACTATTAAAATGACATCCGAAATTATTTGAAATACCGAAAAGGTTTAAATATACCCCTAAACTTTAATAAATGGTGCAAATATGTTCTCTGTCATATTTTGAGTATAAATATACCCTTGCCGTTAATGAAAAGGTACAAATATACCCTCGAACTTTAATAAATAGTATAAATATATCCTCCATCATACTTTGAGTACAAATATACCCTTGTCGTTAATGAAAAGGTACACATATACCTTTCTCATTAACGATGAGACACGTATCAACATCGTATTATTTGTCCCCTTTTTAAATTTATTCTATCTGTGAATAATTTAATCCATCTTAAATTATAATCCATATCTGATCCAAATAACCCGACCCGACCTGTGATATAAGAGGACCTTGGTTTGTGTAGAAAAAGTTGGAACAAAGTTTGGGAAATTTTCTCTGTCTACATTCCTTGTCAATGACTTTTATTTATACAAGCTAAATTAAAGAAAGCATCTTCCCTTCTAAGTTAAACAATGAAACTAAAAATACTAAATATAAAAGAAGAAACTTCTCTTCTAAGCTAAAATAAAGTAACATTCTATTCTAAGTTGGCCCATATTCTTGTTTGCTACTGAAAATGTTTATTTCGCCTAACAAATAAAGCTTTCTTGTTTGGATCGAATGACGCTCTTCCTTTATTCTCAACATCCCTCTTAAGATGGAGGGGGTCAAAGTGAGTCCCATCTTGGTAAGAAGACGGTGGTGCGATGATCCAGAAAGGAACTTTGTGAATATGTCGGCAAGTTGATCCTTTGAAGGGAGATAGTGAGGAGAAATGATCCCGAAAAGAAATTATTGCCGAACGAAATGACAATCAAGCTCCACATGTTTTGTGCGTTCGTGGAATACGGGATTTCTAGCGATATGAGTCGCTGTTTGACTGTCGAAACGAATGGGTATCGGCAAAGCCGGTGGAACTGATAGATCAGACAGTAAGCGAGTTAACCAAATGAGCTCCGCAACTAATCGTCTCATCGATCGATATTCCGCTTCAGCTGATGAAAGAGACACAGATGCTTTTTTCTTGGATTTTCAAGAAATGAGAGAACCTCCCATGGAGATGAAAAACCCACTGATCGATCGACGAGAATCTGGGCAAGACGCCCAATCCGCATCAGAAAATGCATTGAGGGAGAAAAGTGGAGAGACGGATAAGAAGATCCCTCAACAAGAATGTCCTTTCAGGTAACGCAGAACCCTTAAAGCTGCCGTGAAATGTATATCACAAGGAGTTTGCATATATTGACTCAATATTAATACTGCATAGCTTAGATCTGGCCTGGTATGAGTTAAATAATTTAACTTACCAATCAAATGCCTGTAAATAGAAGGATCTGACATGGGTGTTCCTGATGATTCAGAAAGTTTACAAGAAGGATCCATCGGAGATGATACAGGATACAGATGAGAAATGTCAAACTCTTGAAGCAAATCAAAGGTATATTTTCTTTCTTCATCTGTTTGAACATCTGAACAAACTGAGAACATTGTTCCTTGCTAAAAGACATCTCAGATTCAATAGCTTGTTTTTCCACTGCATCTTCCATAATAGCATTATTCTCCCTTATCTGATTTTGAGAACTCTTATCATTTGTGAACTGACAATTCTCAGGAAAACCTATCAGTCTGTAATAATCTACTTCCAGATGTCCTTGCTTTCCACAATAATCATAAGAGAAATTTGGGTTGTATTTTCCCTTTTTTTCCTTTGAGATTTGAACGTTGTTTGGTGAACCGCTGTTGTTGGACCTGAGGAGGTGTAGATCTGGGATAAAAATTTTCAGATCTGTGGGGAGCTGATGGTATAGATTTTTGTATTTGTTGCCCTATCTTTTTATTGTTAACATTTCTTGTCATAAAGACTGATGAATCTGCAGAATTCACAGGGTTGAAATAAGATTTCCTTTGGTTCTCATCTTGTAGAATCAAAGAGTAAGCAAGATTGATGTTAGGTAATGGGTTGATCGTGAGAATGTTGCTTCTAGCTTGAGAATAGGTATCATTAAGACCCATGAGAAACTGTATCAACCTCTCATCCTCTAAGAATTTCTTTAGTTTGAGCTTACCTTCATACATACACACACAACTACACTGAATATTAGAATTACGAGAATCTAGTTCATCCCATAATTTTTTGAGTTTAGTGAAGTATCCTGCTATGCTATTTGTTCCTTGATTTAAGCTATTGAGCTCTTTTTGCAGATGATAAAGCTTAGCACCATTGGACTGACCAAACCTATACTCAAGGCTGGTCCAAAGTTCTAGTACAGTTTTGGAATAAATTACACTGTCAGCTATGTCCTTAGAGAGTGAATTCAAGATCCAGGATGTGGCCATGTCATTGCACCTGTTCCATGCTTGAAAATCTGCTGCATCCGATGCTGGGCATGGGTGGGAACCCGTGATGAATCCCAATTTGTTCTTTGCTGACAGAGCAATTAGGATTGACCTCTTCCACCCTGGATATCCCTTGCCATCAAAGGGTGTATTTACTAGTGTCATACCAGGATTATTAGAAGCATGAAGATGATTAGGATGATTTGAATCCATGGTGAGAGTGCTAGCAGTAGTAGTCACTGAAGCAGTAGTTGTTTGCTCTGCCATGTTTGAGATCGAGAAAGACGAAAGTTGGTGTTGAATCTGATCTGAAAATTATTGCTCTGATACCATATAGAAAAAGTTGGAACAAAGTTTGGGAAATTTTCTCTGTCTATATTCCTTGTCAATGACCTTTATTTATACAAACTAAACTAAAGAAAGAATCTCCCCTTCTAAGTTAAACAATGAAACTAAAAATACTAAATATAAAAGAATAAGCTTTTCTTCTAAGCTAAAATAAAGTAACATTCTATTCTAAGTTGGCCCATGTTCTTGTTTTCTACTGAAAATGTTTATTTCGGCCCAAATGTTTATTTCGCCTAACAAATGAAGCTTTCTTGTTTGGATCGAATGATGCTCTTCCTTTATTCTCAACAGTTTGGCCGAGGAATATCCAAACTTTTGCAAGTTTTTCTCATGTTTTTGTTCTTAAAATGTTGTCTTCTTATTCACTCTTTGAAGTTGGTGAACAATGGTGTAACAATGGATTTAAAGCAGATAACAACAACCATGAATTGGAAATAATTTCTGATTTATCGACGCTCATGAATCAGAAAAAACAAACAACAGTCGTTCATGAGGAACACTAAACAATATCAGAATATTAATCTAACATCAGAACATTAACCAACATCACAATATTAAATAAATCTCTACTCGATTCTAAATGGTAGATGGATCGAAACATGAATCAAATCAATGGTCTGTTAGGATTTTTCGGGTTAGTGAGAGAGTGTGAGTGTGAGCGAGTGAAAGAAAGAAACATGCGTGAATAGAGACGCGTGATATGTCTCTTGAAGCTTCTCTATTACACGAGTTGGGTCGAGTTATTTGAATCGGGTATGAATTATAATTTAGGATATACTCCTATTAAATTATTCACAGATAAAATAAATTAAAAAGGGTCAACCAATACGATGCTGACATGTGTCCCGTCGTTAATAAGAAGAGTATATTTGTACCTTTTCATTAACGATAAAGGTATATTTGTACCCAAAATATGACAGAGGATATATTTGTACCATTTATTAAAGTTTGAGGGTATATTTGTACCTTTTTCGTTTGAAATATTTACTATCCCATCTGTTCTACTATTGCATTTTGATAAGTCAAATTAACTGTTATCTTTTTTTTTTCTTGAATATAGTACATTATACTCCACTCCTCCATTTCAAAAATAAAAAATAAAAAATAAAAAATGAACTAGTTTGATTTGACATAGAGTTTAAAAAAATAAAGAAAACTTTTAAATCTTGTGATCCTAAATTAAAATTATATCAAATTTATCAAAATGTCATTTAATCATGTGATCTTAAACATGTCACATGAAAATTCGAAATAAGAAAATTGCTAAAAAAAAGAAAGGAGTCAATCTTTTTTAAACGAATTAAAAAGTAAAATAAACATTCTTCTTTAAATGGCAAGATTACCTAATTTCTAAATATGTGAATTTCATTTTACAATTTTAGATAATTTTTATTCAAATTTACATTGAAAATTAATTAACTTGATATTAATGAAAAGATGTGATATTTGACAAAAAAAATAGCACTTAAAATTTGAAAGTGAATTTGGCTATAAATTTAACTAATTCCGGTCATCCCAAGCATCATTTGATTTGAGAGATTCCTTGCTCATCCTTTGCCAATTATTTGTTGTTAATTTACTTGACTTGTTTTTATAACTACTCCCTCCGTCTCAAATTACCCGTTCCAAATTGAGATAATACATTGATTAAAAAAAATAATTAATAACATGGCTAATTTACATAGAATCCCTATTAAATAATGTTTACATTTTAATTTGAAAAAAAAAGTAATTAATACAAATGGTAAAACATGAAAAAGAAAATTGTTTCTTCTTGATTAATGAAAAAAAACAAGTAAAATAAGAAATCAAATTAAGAAATTTGAGACGAATAATTTGGGACGGAGGGAGTATTTATATTACCATTGCACAAAATATAAAGTTATAAACTCGATAATATCTGCATCGGAAAAGTCCCCGGAACCTTTCTTTTGCTAGTTTGTATTTTTTCTTTAAATAGAAACAAATTAATTAACAGTACCTAAAATCAGGTAGGAGAACAAAGGACCCATTGGTATATGAATAGTTATTCAAGAAAGTGAAATATCAAAGATCAACTTGTTGCATGATCATGAGTATCAAGTAACATGAAAGGACGATGTTGCATGAAGAGAAGGCCCTTTCTTCTGTATATACACTTTCATGTGAGCCATTAATTATATTGTTCTTCAATAAATCTATCAGATATTAATCACTTCCTATCTTTAACTAGTTGCTAGTTTGGAGGGTGTTTTCATGATATTTCTTCAATTTTTTAACTTCTCTAAGAAGAGGGCCTAACCATGGGAAAGTGAAGGATTTCTAATATATTTCAGCAGTACTTGTGTACGTAAATATTGTTGGGTTCTATATATATATGTGTGTTAAATGGAAAATGGAGAAATCAAGTGAAGGAAAGGAGACACCCAAATTGGAAAGTGCACTCTTTAAATTGGAAAGTTTACTCTTCTCCCACATTGGTGGAAGAAGAGAACTTTAAAGTGTTTATAAAGTGAAACACTTACTTCACATGGTAAGTGAGGCATGGAAATAGAGATGCCTTGCACCGTCGTCGTCGTCGCTCGGCTTCGAATTTGGATTTGGATTTGGCAAATGATCGATGAGATTTGTTTTTTTGAACAAATTTTATTTGACAGAAACAAATAAATTCAATCCGAAGCAATAACGTTCCATTTATTTATGCATGCATGCAATGAACAGTTGCACTATTTCGACATGAAACAGTGTTGTGTTCGAACTGGTGCAACGAAATGTTGTAGTGTTTTTGAATTAATACATTGTTTCGATTGAGCAGATGCAAATTTTCGAAATAGTATATACATTGGTTCAAACAGATGCAACTCTTCAACGAAGTGATGCACTGTTTCGGACTGGTGCACTTGTTCTTGAAAAGGTGTACTGTTTCAGAAAATTACTGCACTGTTTTAAATAAACAAATATGCATTTTCAGGAAAAGACACACCTCTAAAATTGAACCAATGCCACCTTTTCGGAGGGGCATGTTGTGGCTATAAATAACCTATTTTCTTCCACAGGTTAGAGCATGAAAATTTCAGATTACACATAAATCTTCTTGTCTTCTAAATACTCTTTGTGATCAATCAAACTGAGAGTGTGTTCGAAGAATTCAAGTATTTGAGGTACCACTATACTTGAATTGTTGGCCATTTTATCCTAGGAGGGAAAATTCCCCAATCTCGGGTACAGTGAGGGGAATTATTTCCTTAAGGAAAGTCCGTGAATTCGGACGACTTGGCCTTAACAATTTCTGTTTCATCTATATTTCTGAAATATAAAATACACCTCTTGTAAAGATCATTTTGATCTTGTGTTAAGGGTATTTGTTCAACTTCACTGTGTTCTTGTTCATACTTGAACTCGAGTTGAAGTTGTTATTCTATTATACAGATTCTACGTACCCGTATTGTGGAAGATAACAATCTTAAGGAAATAAATCTTACAAGAATCTGTATTGCTTGTTTTTGGAGATTAAAGCTTAGGCTTTCTACTCCGCTTAAATTTTACTAGTGATTAGAAGACATAAAATCTTCATCACAAGTTAAGGTTCACTCGGTTGATGATTCGAAGTAATAAAAACTTCATCGTTAACTAGAAACAAGAAGAAGAAGAGTTTAAAGTTATTTAACTTTATTAATAGTATTCTGCAAAATACTAATTTTTCTGTCTTGTGGTGATAGGAAAAATGATAACTGAAAGTCAAATGATGGATGCGACAACGTCTATGAGGGCAAATAATATTGCCACATCAAGTCGCACAAATGCTCCGCCAACGATGGCACCGGCGGAGAAGCCCGAAAATTTTTCTGGCATTGACTTCAAGCGGTGGCAACAAAAGATGTTCTTTTACCTCACCACTTTATGTCTACAACGGTTCACTAGCGAAGACGCTCCTGAGGTGCCCGAGGAAACCTCGGATAAGGACCGCTTCGTTATTGTAGAATCTTGGAAACATTCGGATTTCCTCTGGAGGAACTATATTCTGAGTGGTCTCCAAGACGACCTCTATAATGTCTATAGTGGAACCAAGACATTAAAAGAACTGTGAGGGGCACTTGAACGGAAATATAAAATGAAAGATGCGGGAATTAAGAAATTCCTTGTTGCACGATTCCTGGACTTCAAAATGATTGATAGCAAATCTGTTGTCTCTCAAGTACAGGAGTTGCAAGTCATCATACATGATCTCCTAGCAGAAGGTTTAATTGTGAATGATGCTTTCCAAGTAGCAGCAATAGTTGAGAAGCTACCACCTTTGTGGAAAGACTTCAAAAATTACTTAAAGCATAAGTGCAAGGAGATGACTGTTGAAGATCGTCCGACTTCGTATTGAAGAGGACAATAAAGCTGCCGAAAGAAAGTCAAAGGGAAATTCTACAATGAGTGGATCACATAATGTAGAAAATGGCCAAAACAACTCGAAGAAAAGAAAGAAAGTTGAACATGAAAGCAATCAACCCAAGAAAAAGTTCAAGGAAAAATGCTTCAATTGTGGCAAAATTAGCCATAAGTCCACAGATTGTTGAGCCCCGAAGAAAGGCAAGAAAAAGGACCAAGCGAATATGATTGAGTCCAACCAAGAATATGATGATTTGTGTGCTATGTTCACGGAATGCAACTTGGTGGGGAATCCACGCGAATGGTGGATGGATTCAGGTGTCACACGCCATGTTTGCGCAAACAAAGAGTTGTTCTCGTCATTTTCTCCATCTCAAGCAGTTTACATGGCCAACTCCGCTACTGCTAAGGTGGAGGGAATAGGAAAAATTTGCCTAAAGATGACTTCCGGCAAGGTCTTGACATTGAACAATGTGCTATATGTTCCGGAGTTACATAGGAACTTAATTTTTGTTTCACTCCTAGATAAGAACAGATTCAAATGTGTAACCATTTCTGGAAAAATTGTAGTTAGCAAAGGAGAAATGTATGTAGGAAAAGGCTATCTCACGGAGGGCCTTTATAAGATGAATGTAATGACTGTTGAAATGAATAAAAGTTTGAATTTGTCTTATTTGCTTGAGTCTTATGATTTATGGCATGAACGTTTAGACAATGTTAATTACAAAACGCTACGAAAACTGATTAACTTAGAAGTTTTGCCAAACTTTGAGTGCAATAAATCAAAGTGTCAAATGTGTGTGGAATCGAAGTATGCAAAACATCCTTATAAGTCCGTTGAAAGGAATTCCAATCCCTTAGACTTAATACACACTGACATTTGTGATATGAAGTCAACACCATCTCGTGGTGGGAAAAAGTATTTCATAACTTTTATTGACGATTGCACTAGATATTGTTATGTTTACTTGCTAAATAGTAAGGATGAAACAATAGATGCATTTAGGCAATATAAAACTGAAGTTGAAAATCAGTTAGACAAAAAGATCAAAATGATAAGAAGTGATAGGGGCGGAGAATATGAATCTCTCTTTGCGAAAATATGTGTAGAGAATGGAATAATCCATCAAACTACGGCCCCGTATTCACCTCAATCTAATGGAATTGCGGAAAGGAAAAATCGAACTTTGAAGGAAATGATGAATGCCTTACTTATAAGTTTCGATTTACTACAAAACTTATGGAGGGAGGCTATCCTTACGACCAATCGTATACTCAACAGAGTTCCCTATAGTAAGACACAATCAATTCCTTACGAAAAATGGAAAGGAAGGAAACCTAACTTGAAATATTTCAAAGTGTGGGGGTGTCTAGCGAAGGTTCAAGTTCCTATACCTAAAAGGGTTAAAATAGGACCTAAAACGGTGGACTGCGTGTTCATAGGATATACTAAAAGTAGTAAAGCATGTCGATTTTTGGTTCATAAATCCGAACATCTGGATATTAGTGAACATATGGTAATTGAATCAGACAATATTGAATTCTTTGAAAACATTTACCCGTATAAAATTAGACACGAACAGTCTAGTGGAGGTTCCAAATGACCTCGAGATGAACCAAGTGAGAATGTACATAATGAAGAAAATCCAAGACGTAGTACACGTCAAAGAACATCAACTTTCTTTGGATCGGATTTTGTAACATTTCTCTTAGAAAATGAGCCTCAAACATTTAAAGAAGTGATGTCTTAGTCAGACTCATCCTTTTGGAAAGAGGCAGTCAATAGTGAGATAGATTCAATCTTAAGCAATCATACATGGGAATTGGTTGACCTTCCTTTCGGAAATAAACCTTTAGGTTCTAAATGGATCTTCAAAAGGAAAATGAAGGCAGATGGTACTATTGACAAATACAAGGCAAGACTTATAGTAAAAGGCTTCAAACAAAAAGAAGGCCTTGATTACTTTGATACATACTCGCCAGTAATAAGGATAACCTCGATTCGAATGTTAATTGCCTTGGCGGCGGTATATGATCTTCAAATTCATCAAATGGATGTAAAAACGGCATTTCTAAATGGAGATTTGGAGGAAGAAATTTACATGGAACAACCTGAGGGTTTGGTGGTTCCAGGAAAGGAAAAAAAGGGGTGTAAACTTATTTAGTCATTATATGGACTAAATCAAGCACCAAAACAATGGCATGCGAAGTTTGACCAAACCATGTTGACAAACGGATTCAAAATAAATGAATGTGATAAATGTGTTTATATTAAAGACACCCCAAATCACCAAGTCATTGTATGTTTATATGTGGATGACATGTTGATCATCAGTAGAGACATTTCTGACATAAATACAATAAAACGAATGCTCGAGACCAAGTTTGATATGAAGGACCTTGGAGTTGCAGATGTGATCTTAGGTATAAGAATCCATCGAACTCCACAAGGGTTGGCATTGTCACAGTCTCATTATATCGAAAAGGTACTTGACAAGTTCAAGTATATTGAATTCGGTATTGCCAAGACTCCATTGGATGTGAGTTTTGCACTTTGAAAGAATGAAGGTGAAAACGACTCGCAATTGGAGTATGGAAGAGTATTGGGATGTTTAATTTATATAATGAACTGTACACGATCAGACATAGCATGCGCTATCAGTAAATTGAGTTGGTACACGAGTAATCCCAACAAAACTCACTGGATGGCAATGAAAAGAGTTTTGGGGTATCTTAAATACACTCAAAATTATGCTTTGCATTATAATAAATATCCTGCGGTACTTGAAGGATATAGTGATGCAAATTGGATCACCGGATCAAATGAAGTAAAATCTATAAGTGGATATGTATTTACTATCGGTGGAGGAACAGTTTCTTGGAAATCATCCAAACAGACTTGTATCGCTCGCTCTACAATGGAATCTGAATTTATCGCATTAAAGCCGGTGAAGAAGCAGAATGGCTCCAAAATTTCTTAGAAGATATTTCTTATTGGCCCAAGCCAGTGGCACCAGTATGTATACACTGTGATAGCCAAGCGACAATAGGTAGGGCAGGGAGCATGATGTATAATGGTAAATCTCGTCATATAAGATGAAGACATAATACCGTGAGAGAACTTCTCTCTAGTGGAATTATCACTGTAGACTATGTAAAGTCAAAGAATAATGTGTTGGATCCACTTACAAAAGGCCTATCTAGAGAAGGAGTGGAAAGAACATCCAAGGAAATGGGTTTAAGGCCTAGGACAAGTCAGCATGGTGGTAACTCTACCTAGGAGACTGGAGATCCCAAGAGCTAGGTTCAAGGAGATCAAACAAAGTTGTGTCTGACAGGTTCAACATTGTCAATTACCCAAACCATTCTCATGATGTAGACAATGTATAGTAAACAAGGATAAGACTTAAGGTGAAAAATCTTTTAATGATTATCTAAATTTGGCAAATTTGACCAAATAGTTTAATCTACAGGATTGAACGTTTAAAAATCACCTATGTGCGGGCGAAGTGGAAGCCGTTTCAAAGAGAATGTTAGTAAAGGCCTATTCTCTAAGCTCTCATAAAAATCGGGACGTGTTCATGGATGAAAAGAACAAAACCGTAAGAACCATAAACGGTAAAAGGTTTGCTTAATGATCACATACTGTCCGTAAAGTTTTACGAAAAACATAGTCATTCCCCATTCATGTGGGGGATTGTTGGGTTCTATATATATGTGTTGAATGGAAAATAGAGAAATCAAGTGAAGGAAAGGAGACACCCAAATTGGAAAGTGTACTCTTTAAATTGGAAAGTTTACTCTTCTCCCACATTGGTGGAAGAAGAGAACTTTAAAGTGTTTATAAAGTGAAACACTTACTTCACATGGTAAGTGAGGCAAGGAAATAGAGATGCCTCGCGCCGTCGTCGTCGTCGTCGCTCGGCTCCGGATTTGGATTTGGATTTGGATTTGGGAAATGACCGATCGATGAGATCTGTCTTTTTGGACAAATTTTATTTGACAGAAACAAATAAATTCAATCCGAAGCAATAACGTTCCATTTATTTATGCATGCATGCAGTGAACAGTTGCACTATTTCGACATGAAACAGTGTTGTGTTCGAACTGGTGCAACGAAATGTTGTAGTGTTTTTGAATTAATACATTGTTTCGATTGAGCAGATGCAAATTTTTGAAATAGTATATACATTGGTTCAAACAGATGCAACTCTTCAACGAAGTGATGCACTGTTTCGGACTGGTGCACTTGTTCTTGAAAAGGTGTACTGTTTCAGAAAATTACTGCACTGTTTTAAATAAACAAATATGCATTTTCAGGAAAAGACACACCTCTAAAATTGAACCAATGCCACCTTTTCGGAGGGGCATGTTGTGGCTATAAATAACTTGTTTTCTTCCACAGGTTAGAGTATGAAAATTTCAGATTACACATAAATCTTCTTGTCTTCTAAATACTCTTTGTGATCAATCAAACTGAGAGTGTGTTCGAAGAATTCAAGTATTTGAGGTACCACTATACTTGAATTGTTGGCCATTTTATCCTAGGAGGGAAAATTCCCCAATCTCGGGTACAGTGAGGGGAATTATTTCCTTAAGGAAAGTCCGTAAATTCGGACGACTTGGCCTTAACAATTTTTGTTTCATCTATATTTCTGAAATATAAAATACACCTCTTATAAAGATCATTTTGATCTTGTGTTGAGGGTATTTGTTCAACTTCACTGTGTTCTTGTTCATACTTGAACTTGAGTTGAAGTTGTTATTCTATTATACAGATTCTACGTACCCGTATTGTGGAAGATAACAAATATACGATTAATAATTTGGTAATGTATTCGATATTGTTTATATCAAGTACTCGATAGATGCATGAGTGCATGCACATAGATTTTTAGTAGTTGGCCATGATTAATGAACATATATACGTGCATTCTCAATTCACTGTGTCTAATTATAGTAATAATTATTTATACGGTTTGGAATAAACCCTAATTGGGTGTGTGTTATAAGTATTATTTACCAATTAACAACCACAATTATTTTGGATGAAAGTATAAAAGACTTAAGTCTCACTTACGTCCATTGTCAAAAACAAGGTTATGTTGGGTTCAATTGGTGTGAATAAAAAATGGAGGGACACAACTTTTCGAGAAAAAGACACACTGTTTTGAAAAAAAGGTGACTGTTCGGATGGTTGTGACTGTTCGAAAAGACATACTGTTTTGAATGATAGACATGACTATTCCAAAATGTTACACTTTTCCAAAGAACCATTGCCTGATTTCCGAAAGGGCACTTCATGGCTATATCAATCTGCAGTTTTTCCACAGGTTGTACATGAAAATTTTTTGCATAAGAAAAATATTCTCTTGCTTCTAAAAACTTTGTGTTATCATCTCCCGTTGAGTGAGTCCGAAGAAAACCAGAAAGTTTGAGGTACCGCTACATTCTAGTTGTGAAGCCATTTTATCCTGGGAGAAAAATTTTACAACCTCGGGTTCTTTAGAGGAATTATTTCCTTAAGGACACTCCGTGAATTCGGAGGACCTGGCTTATTCTGTTTTCATCTTATTTCTTAATAAAATAACACACTTCTTTGATAGGTCATTTTTTATCTTGTGTTGAAGGTGTTGAAAAACTTCATAAGTGTTCTCGAAAAGTCTTGAACTTGTGTTGAAGTTTACTGAACTAATTAACATACAGATTTTGTGTACCCGAAACAACAATCTTAAGAAAATAATTGGAATTTTTTTTTTTGCTTGTTTGGTGAAATTTTCTTTTCACTATTTTTTTTCATAATCTGTATAGTTTGGTTCCTGGAGATTAAAACTTTAAGTTTTCTAGTCTGTTTGAAATTAACAAGTGATTTGAAGAAATAAAAACTTCATCACAAGTTAAAGGTCATTCGGTTAACGATTGGAAGACATAAAAACTTCATCGTTAAACTAGAAACAAGTAGTGTTTATAAGTTGCAACGAACTTGTAATAAGTATAATTTTATACTAAAGTTGACTGGCTTTTTGTGACAAGAAAAAAATGACTACAGAAGGTCACGTTGAAAGTGTGGCAAGTGTGGAAGCAACAAGTGTTACCACAACCAGTCGCATAAATGCGCCACCCATTATGGCACTAGCGGAAAAGCCCAAAAAAAATTCTTGGCAACAAAAGATGTTCTTCTATTTAACAACCTTATGTCTTTTATTTCAGAAGATGCTCTAGAAGTGCCCGAAGGAGCTTCGGACCAGGAGCGATTCGTTGTAACAGAGGCGTGGAAACATTCTGATTTCCTATGTAGGAATTACATCCTAAGTGGCCTCCAAGATGACTTATACAACGTCTACAACGTAATGAAGACATCTAAAGAATTGTGGAATGTGCTGGAAAAGAAATACAAGACTGAGGATGCGGGAACCAAGACGTTCTATGTTACAAGATTCCTTGAGTATAAAATGATCGATAGCAAGACTATCGTTTCTCAAATACAGGAGTTGCAAGTCATCATCCACGATCACCTTGCAGAAGGTATAAATTTAGTGAATACCTTATTTGAACATGTTAAAAATATTCTTAATGTTCACATAAACTTTATTGTAGGTTTGGTTGTGAACGAGGTATTTTAAGTAGCTACGATAATGAAGAAGTTGTCGCCTTTGTGGAAGGACTTCTGTAATACCCCGTATATTTCTAAGCTAGAAAATGAACCGTTGTTCCTACACATAAAACCTCCTATCCTGTGATTCATATTAGAGTACATGAATTAGGATGAGTATCCTAGTGATAATAGAGCTTATGATGTGTTAAGCATGTTCATAAGAGTCACTTAGGGTAAGCCAAGCTAAGAACTTTTGAATCTACCAAGTTTTCGTGTGTGATTTCACATAGGTCATATTTGAATGAGAATAACATGGTTTATAGGTGGTATTTTGGAAGATTTATACCCTCCAAATTGTAGAGAATTGAATAAGATTTCCGTCGATACCGAATTCGCCTAAAACGGACACCCGGTGAAGAAGTTATGGCGATTTAAAGTTTCAGCAACGTCATTTCAGTCAGTGGCGCATCGCGCCGTAAGCCAAAATGACGTTTCTTAATTTCCAGTGTCTCTCCGCGATTATACCGCATCGCGGTGAGTTTCCAAGTCACAAACGGGGGGCAACGTGATATCTCCGCGTCGCGTCGGGGGCCCAAATCAGATAATTTTCACAGAAATTAAATGACGCATCTAGAGGGGTATTTGGGTCATTTTCTACCCCTATATATATTCCATAAACACAGAATTAAGCCTTTATTTCACCAAAACATACTCTTTCTCTCAAAATTCTCTCAAGAGCACAGTAGGGTTTTCAATTGGGGATTCAAGTTCAAGCAAATTTCTCCATCAATCATCAATAATCTTCCATCTAAGGTATGCGTAGTGTTCATCTATGGATCCATTTTGTTCATAGATCTCAAGAACCATGTTTTAAATATTATATTATGGTTGTCTTGTTGTGATATGACCATGTACATGTTGATGATTGTTGTTTAAGTTTCAAGATGATATCTAAAGGTGTTTTCATGAAGTATATGTGTTCGTTAGCTAAAATCCATGAACTTTATGTGGTTTAAAATGGGAAAATTTATGAAAACACACCTAAGCTAAAAGAATGCATGCAAAGTGTTTGATAAAAGGACTAGGAAGATAGAATTCATGTCCCATGATTTAATAGTGCTTAAATGACAAGTCCATGCTCTATGCTTTATGATTTTACATGAATTTCACGTGATTGATATGTGTCGTTGTTGTGATATGGATTGAGCATGATATTAAAGCTATGCAAGTATACACATGTTGTATGAATTTCCCTTCCATACGTAAGATGTTGAGAACTATGCTTAGTGTGAAATCCCCTACTTATGATATGGTGAATTGTGGACTCCATTTTATGATCAAGTCAGTTATGTGTGTCAGTTTCCTTCCATCGAGTCCTGGGGGTACTATTATCCAAAAAATATAGTTGTGTGCCTAGAGCCATGTCACGTTATCACGATAATCTCAGTCAAGCCATGATCTATAGAACTCAGTCAGTCATGTGACTCAGGAAATCTCAGAAATCTCATGATCTCAATAAATTCTCATATAGTAGTACTATTCCGTCAGTCAACGAAAGTTAGTTACTCAGTCCATGTACAACCATTTAAATCATGTTCAGTCTCTTCAGATGAGAGTAGAAGTTAGCACCGAGTGAACCCAAGGATGGGAACTCACCTGCCAGTTTAGGGTGTGATTCTTAGTAGTCATCCTTGTGTTCCAGAACTACGTAGCCAGCGTAGGTTGAGACATCTTAACCTTCCATATTAGGGTTGATGAAGTGACTTAACCTGTCAGTTTAGGGTTCCCACCATTCTCATTCGAGTACCTACCAACTAAGGGTCACTCACAGCTGTCCTTACCAGTGGTGCGGTATTGACACCCTTCCAGTCGGGGCAGAGATTGGACCCCAACCTAGCTATATACGTTATTGGGGCATGTCGGTTAAGCAACTACGTCCCACAGTTTCAGTCCCAGTCTCAGTAAAAGAACTCAGATAGTTCTTCAGATTTTAGTATACCAGGACTGTCAGTTACAGTCAATTCAGTGACAGTACGGAACTCAGGTAGTTCTATCAGATTCAGGACTGTCAAACACAGTCATCCATGTTATCAGAATTCTAGTATCAGTCATGTTAGATAATAGTAAACCATGTTTAGCGTACAGATCCAGATATCACGTATTCACGATCTCAGTTACTATGTATGCATGCTTGCACTCTCACGTTCATATTAGTCAATTAGTTAGCATTGCTCATGTATGTAAACCCTTTTGCATTTAGCCTACCTCACTCGTATACTCAGTACTTTCAGTTGTACTGACGCATTTGCGCTATGGTGATTTCTTATATGTTACACCATAGGCTTAGAGTCATAAGTTCCAGATCAGCAGTAGCAGTAGCATTCCAGTACGCAGAGTGGCAGTGAGTCCTCATCTATCCGAGGATAATATTATTTTATTTTATTTATTATTTCAGTTTAGTTTTGTTAGACGGAGTTCGTTGGAGACATGTTCCTTCAACTCTTTATTTCAGATAGTATTTAGAGGCTTTCAAATTTAGTTCATATTTGATTCAGACTTCAGTATGTTAGGGTATTTGTCACCCATATAGATGTTATGTTTTGTCAGACACTTTATTTAGTTGAACCCTATGGCCTATTGTTCATGTTTTCTGTATTCTACATGTATATTATGCAGTGTACAGGTACAGATATCAGTCATGGGTTAGCATGTGGTCCTTCGGGTTCATAAGTACCGTGTAGCATTTCGGGATCATAAGTACCGTGTAGCATTTCGGTTCAGAAAATCGGGGTGTTACAACTTCAAGAATTACTTGAAAGTTGAAACACAAACGAAAGGAGATGCCAGTCGAAGACCTCATTATGAGGCTGCACATTGAAAAAGATAATAAAGCCACAGAGAGGAGGTCAAAAAGAAATTCTGCAATAAATGAAGCTAACATTGTAGAAGATGACCCCAATAACTCAAAGAAGAAGAAGAAAGCAGGATAATAAAGCAATCAACCTAAGAAGAAATTCAAAGGGAAATGCTTTAATTGTGGAAAGATTGGCCACAAGCCTACAGATTGTCGTACCCCAAAGAAAGGCAAAAATAAGGATCAAGCAAATATGGTTTAATCCAAGAACGAAATGGACGATCTATGTGCCATGATTTCAGAATGTAACTTGGTGGGAAATCCTCGAGAATGGTGGATAGATTCTGGTGCCACCCGCCGCGTTTGTGTAAATAAAGAGTTGTTTGTTGTATTTGCTCCAACTCAAGGCGAAGAGAAGATCTATATAGCAAACTCTGCAACTGCAAAAGTTAAAGGAACATGAAAAATCTGCTTGAAAATGACATTAGGCAAAGTATTGACTTTTAACAATGTCATGTATGTACTGGAGTTGAGGAAGAACTTGATTTCTATATCACTTCTTGATAAAAATGGATTCAAATGTGTATTTATTTCTAGAAAAATTGTACTTAGTAAAGGAGAAGTATACATAGGAAAAGGCCACCTCACTGAGGGCCTATTTAAGATGAATGTAATGAATGTTGAAATCAATAAAGGTTTTGTTTCTTCTTACTTGCTTGAGTTTAATGATTTGGGGCATGAACGATTAGGACATGTCAATTACAAAATATTGTGAAAATTAATTAACTTAGAAGTTTTGCCAAACTTTGAGTGCAATAAATTAAAATGTCAAACGTGTTTGGAATCAAAGCATGCTAAGCATCCGTATAAGTCCATTGAAAGGAATTCTAATCCCTTAGACTTAATCCACACTGACATTTGTGATATGAGGTCAACACCATCTCGTGGTGGAAAAAAGTATTTTATAACTTTTATTGACGATTGCACTAGGTACTGTTATGTCTATTTGCTAAACAGTAAGGATGAAGCAATGGACGTGTTTAGAAAATATAAAACAAAAGTTGAAAATTAGTTAGAGAAAAGGATCAAAACGATAAAAAGTGATAGGGGTGGAGAATATGAATCTCCCTTTGCGGAAATATGTGTAGAGAATGGAATTATCCATCAAACTACAGCCCCGTATACACCTCAATCTAATGGAACTGTAGAAAGAAAAAACTGAACCTTAAAAGAAATGATGAATGCCTTACTTATAAGTTCAGGTTTACCGCAAAACTTGTGGGGGAGGTTATTCTTACAACCAACGGAATACTCAATAGAGATCTCCATAGAAAGACACAATCAATTCCATATGAAAAATAGAAAGTAAGGAAACCTAACTTGAAATATTTCAAAGTGTGGGAGTATCTAGCGAAAGTTCAAGTTCCTATGCCTAAAAGGATAAAGATAGGATCTAAAACTGTGGACTGTGTATTCATAGAATATGCTAAAAGTAGTAAAGCATGCCGTTTTTTTGATTCATAAATTCAAACATCCGGGTATCAATAAAAATACGATAATTGAGTCAGATAATGCTGAATTCCTTGAACACATTTATCCGTATAAAATTAGACATGAACAGTCTAGTGGGGGATCTAGATGACTTCGAGATGAACCAAGTGAGGATGTACATAATGATGAGAATCCAAGACGTAGTACACGTCAAAGAACGTCAACTTTGTTTGGATCGGATTTTGTAATATTTCTCTTAGAAAATGAGTCTCAAATATTTTAAAAAACGATGGCATCTTCAGACTCATCCTTTTGGAAAGAGGCGATCAATAGTGAGATTGATTCAATCTTAAGCAACCATACGTGGGAATTGGTTGATCTTTCTCCAGGAAATAAACCTTTAGGTTCTAAATGAATCTTCAAAAGAAAAATAAAAGCGGATGGTACTATTGACAAATACAAGGCAAGACTTATAGTAAAAAGTTTTAAACAGAAGGAAGGCCTTGATTACTTTGATACATACTATCCTATAATGAGGATAACGTCAATTCGGATGTTAATTGCTTTGGCGGCGGTATATGGTCTTGAAATCCATCCATCAAATGGATGTGAAAACAATATTCCTAAATGGAGAATTGGAGTAAGAAATTTACATAGAATAGCCTGAGGGTTTTGTGGTTCCAGAAAAAGAAAATAAGGTGTGTAAACTTGTTAAGTCACTTTATGGACTAAAACAAGCACCTAAACAGTGGCATGCAAAGTTTGATCAAACCATGTTGGCAAACGGGTTTAAGATAAACGAATGTGATAAATGTGTTTACATTAAAGACACTCCAAATCACAAGACCATTGTTTTTTTGTGTGTGGATGATATGTTATTCATCAGCAGAGATATTTTTGACATAAATGCTACGAAATGAATTCTTGTGAGCAAGTTGGATATGAAAGACCTTGGAGTTGCGGATGTGATCTTAGGAATAAGAATCCATAGAACTCCACAAGAATTGACATTATCACAGTCTCATTGTATCGAAAAGGTACTTGACAAGTTTAAGTATTTAGAATTTGGTATTGCCAAGACTTCATTGGATGTAAGCTTTGCACTTCAAAATAATAAAGGTAAAAGTGACTCATAGTTGGACTACACAGGAGTATTGGAATGTTTGATGTATATCATGAATTGTACACAGCCAGACATAACATATACTATTAGTAAGTTGAGTCGGTACACGAGTAATTCCAATAAAACTCTTAAACTCATTGGATGACAATGAAAAGAGTTTTGGGGTATCTTAAATACACTCAGGACTATGCTTTACATTATAATAAATATCCCACGGTAATTGAAGCATATAGTGATGCAAATTGGATCACCGGATCAAATGAAGTAAAATCCATGAGTGGATATGTATTTACTATAGGTGGAGGAGCAGTCTCTTGAAAATCATCCAAACAGACATGTATTGCTCGCTCTACAATGGAATCTGAGTTTATCGCATTTGATAAAATTGGTGAAGAAGCGGAATGGCTCCGAAATTTTTCGGAAGATATTTCTTATTGGCCCAAACCAGTAGCACCAGTATGTATACACTGTGATAGCCAAGCGACAATAGGTAGGGTAGGGAACCTGATATATAACGGTAAATCTAGTCACATAAGACGGAGACATAATACCGTTAGTGAACTTCTCTCTAGTGGAATTATCACTGGTGACTATGTAAAGTCAAAGAATAATGTGTCGAATCCACTTACAAAAGGCCTATCTAGAGCAGGAGTTGAGAGAACATCTAAGAGAATGGGTTTATGGCCTAGGACAAGTCTGCATGATGGTAACTCTACCTAGCAGACTGGAGATCCCAAGATCTAGGTTCAAGGAGATCGAACAAAGTTGTTTCTGACAGATTCAACATTGTCAATTTACCCAACTCATTCTCATGATGTAGATAATGTTTAGTAAACAAGGATAAGATTTATGGTGAGAAGTCTTTTAATGATTATCTAAATTTGACAGATTTGACCAAATAGTTTAATCTATAGGATTGAACATTTAGAAATCACTTACGCGAGGGTGAAGTGGAAGCCACTTCAAGAAGAATGTTAGTAAAGGCCTATTCTCTAAGCTTACATGAGACCAGAACGTGTTCATAACCGAAACGAACAAAACCATGAGAACCGTAAATGGTAAAAGACTAATTGTATGACATGTGCTGTCTAGGTGTACATTAAAGCTCAACGGTTCAAAGATATCAAATCTATCGATTGATCGAGTGCATCCGATGCATGTTCACTACGAAAAGTTCAAAGGAAAACTCACTTATCCAGATGCAATCAGTCTTTGCTTGATGATCACATACTTATTCGTAAAGTTTTACAAATAATAGTCATTCCCCATTCATGTAGGGGATTGTTGGATTCAATTGGTGTGAATGAAAAATGGAGGGACACAATCTTTCGAGAAAAAGACACACTGCTTCGGAAAAGGGGTGACTGTTCAGATGGTTGTGACTGTTCAAAAAAGACATACTGTTTTGAATGGGAAGACATGACTTCCAAAATGATACACCTTTCCAATGAACCATTGTCTCCTTTCCGAAGAGGCACTTCATGGCTATATCAACCTGCATTTTTTCCACAGGTTGTACATGGAAAATTTCTGCATAAGAAAAATATTCTCTTGCTTCTAAAAACTCTGTGTGATCATCTCTCGTTGAGTGAGTTAGAAGAAAACCAAAAAGTTTTAGGTACCGCTTAATTCTGGTTGTGAAGCCATTTTATCTTGGGAGGAAAATTTTGCAACCTCGGGTACTTGTTTTGAATTATTTCCTTAAGGACACTCCATGAATTCAGAGGACTTGGCTTATTCTGTTTTCATCTTATTTTTTAATAAAATAACACACTTCTTTGATAGGTCATTTTTTATCTTGTATTGAAGGTGTTGGAAAACTTCATAAGTGTTCTTGAAAAGTCTTTGAACTTGTGTTGAAGTTTAATGAGCTAACATACAGATTTTGTGTACCCGAAACAACAGCTTAATGGTGAGACTAGTAAAGAATATAATATTATGAATTTTATGATTTTAGTTTTACTTAAAATAATATTAATGAATGTAAAAAATAAAAGGTACAAAATTTAAATTAAAAAAAAAGAAATCTATCAAAAATATTTTAGAACTTTGATTTAAACAACTCAATTATTCGTATTAATAAATAAAGTTTTAACAATAATATTCATAGAAATGCGTTGCAAACAAATGGCTGACATCTTATTAATTAAAATTAGTCCTTTCTTTATAAATAAAAATATTAATATGTGAAAAAATAATAATATTACTTGTCACACCCCTTTTTCAACTCCGAAAGATTCGTTTTATGGTTTCGAAAGGATTTTTATTATTAAAGTGACAAAAGATGAAAATTTATTTCGAGAAGGACTTTTTATATTCAAAAACTCAGATTCGCCACTTGGCATAATCCGGTGTGCCAAGTCACCTTTGGCAATCCTTTTCAAAATGGTTTTGACTATTTAAACTGGTTTGCGAACAGAGATTCCGGCTAAGGAATTCTGTTGACCGAAGGAAAGGTGTTAGGCACCCCTCGATCCCGTGGTTCGACCACGGTCGCTTGGTGGAGCGTATTGGCTAATTTTGACACTACGAATGTACAAACCACAAAGAAGCACGTAAAGCAATCAAACAAACAAACCAAACAAAACAAATAAAAGTATAGTGTTCAGTCCAATTATACAGTTCCAAAATAAAAAAAATGCAAAAATAAATCCTATCTAACCTATACTAATCCTAACTACGCTCCCAGGCTTTACCCGACGCCTCGGGCCTTCCTCACGAATGTCTTCCGCCAACATAGTACGTCGGCGAATTCCTCGGTGAATAAATACAATGTGTTGGGGCATTCCCCGGCTAAATGATACATTCGATCCAAAGACAATAAACCAAACCATTCAACACGCATTTCAAGCATTCAATAATTCAACGAGCAAGAATTTATTCCTAAATATTTGCCTACCCAACTCGACCTATCGTGAAACTATAACGATCAACGACGTCAATGAATCAAAGTAAATTAACATTAGCTTTTTATCAATTTTCAATTTTCAACCCCCAAACAACAACTTTAATTCTCGATCAACGATTAACTAATCTTTAGACTTATCAATTTAGTCTTCATAATACGAATTCAACATCAACCAACATTCATGATTCAAATATCACAAAATCAAACACAAAAAAAGATCCACACATTATCAAATCGCCACACAAAATATCCAAATTTAAAATTATTCGAGAAAAGGAATGAGAAATGGACCTCAATCGAAGCTTTTATTGCGCCAAATAACGCGATTAGAAAATAGAACCGGGTCCGAAAGCCTCAAGTCGAACCTCAATCGCGAACTGACCCACTCAATATGCCCTATTTTCTTTCCATTTTTTCATCGACCCAAGTTGGAAAACTGCATTCAACTCACATTCCAAGCATTCACCAATCCAACATTCTTAAATTTTCCTACCTCTATTGCTTGCCTAACGAACCACAGCCTAAAACATGATACTATTGAACTTAACAAAGTCGATGTTTATTCAGAAACAGGCAATCATCGCTAAATCAACAACTATTCATCACCAACGATGATCAACCAACACACAATCTTTCATTCAATGCATCAAATATCACAAATAATCAAATAAAAATCACAAATAATGAAATAAAAAGGGAATAAATATAGTATTGAACCTCAATTTAAAGCTTTCAAGATTTAGTATTACTCGGCTGAAAAGACAAAATCCGTGTCCGAGAACCTCAAGTCCAACTTCAGTAAATGAATCCACCAACTCGAATCCCTAAGACGATTAGTCGAACTCGAACAGCTGATTGAATAGCAAATAAGACTGGATGGATCTCGAAATTAAAGGAACTGACTGGAACAGGGACCCCGTCGATAGTGGTTGCGATATTCTGGTGAAACTTCACCGGAATTAACGCAAAAACCGTTCTGCTGTGAGCATTGTTGTCGCTATTATATTTGGCAACAACTCCGGCTACTGAAACAGTGAAAACAACGGTGGCAGAAGGTGTATTTGGTCGCCGATTTTGGGGTTTTTGAGGTGTTGGTCGCCTATTTTGGGGTTTGTGAGGTGTTGGTCGCCGATTTTGGTTGTTTCAGTTGTTGCCGGAGCTCCGGCTAGCTCTAGTCGCCGGAATAGACCTCTCTTTGATCTCTTCCTCTGATTTTCTCTCTTTTCCTCCTTTCTTCTCTCTGATTTTCCCCCTTCCTTTTCACTACTAATTTTTAGCCCTAAACCCCATAATTCTCGTGTATCTATCACTGTGTGTGGTGTCATTGTGTATGTTGTGTGTGCATGTATGAAGTTTTTAGAGAGGCGTATGTGTGTATGAACTAAGGAAGATGATTGAGGTCTCCAAAAATGGAAGATCCTCACTATATTGTTATGGTGGTGAGCCTTAATGGCGTCAGATCCCCCTTCTATTTTTGTTTTCTTCTATTGTATATAATAGGCATGGATTTGTTATGATGCGAGAATTTTGGTGGTTCCCATATATATTCTTTCTTTGTGGACAAGAAAAAGAAGGGGGAGGGTCACATGAGTGGAGGGTGGGGTAGTGGGTGAGGTGTTGTCTTTTAATTGGATAGGTTGTTAGGATAATTAAAACAAAAATAAAAATTTGTTAGGAAATTTGTTAGGGGGTGTTATTTTTTGTATTTTTGTGGGGTATAATTACATGGTTGAGGGTACACGATAGGATAAGGTAAAAAGGTGAAAAATAATCTTACGGGGGGACAAAATTACGTGTCTACATTACTATGTGAAGGTAATTATTTAATGTCTTCTAAATGTACTACCCTTATAAAATAAGTACATTGATGTGTGAGCAGATGCTTACACATTTGAGGCTTTTAACTAAGAATAATTACAAAGTCTTAAGCAATTTTTGTCATTTTTGATTGTTTTATGTTTGATTTTGTAGTAGAAGTTGATATGATAGAGAACCAACAATAATGGAAGCAAAAAGGCTGAAATCTGAAGCAATTAAAAGACAAGTGCAGCTGACGACATTCATGATAGGTCGTCAGCCCGATGATAGGCTATCAAGGCAATCGTCAGCCTTAAACAGGGAATGAGTTCCAGCTGGTAGAATCAACGACATTTTGTGATAGGTCGTCATAATGGTGAAAAGTCGTCAGGAATGCCGTCAGATTTAGGCAGGACATGAGAATTGGAGCAAAAGTGTGACGACATTTCTGATAAGTCGTCACAGTCCTGATAAGCCATCAGAAGTTGTCGTCAACCTAAGACAGGACTAGTGCAGATTTGAAGAAGATCTGACGACATTCTTGATAAGTCGTCAGGATCCTGATAAGGCGTCACCAATAGTCGTCGTCTATTCCGAGAAAAAGCTGTAACCTTAATTTTGTTTCCTTATTTAGGGTAAACTATTTAAAGCTTTGTTTTAGGGTTTTCTAGACATGATTATTATTATTATTATTCCGCACAAGGTCGACACCTTGAGTTTTGGACAACATATTTTGATATTTTCTCTCTTTACTTCTTGACTTTAACAACACAACTATTTTTGAGAGATTATTATCAATATTTTGGGATTTTTCCTTTGTGATCTAATCTGTGATTCACTAGTTATTATTCATCTCTGTAAGTTTATCTTTCAAATCATGAATTCAATTATGTGTTTCGTTCGTTACATTATGAGTGACTAAACTCCATTAACCTAAGTTATGGGATCTAGAGTTAGGTCTTGATGAGGTGCTAAGTATTCAAGATTCAAAAGGTGGTAGGATTTCTTGATAATTCTGAAGTTTTAGTTAACGTATGTTGGTTGCAAACATAAGACACACCTACTTTGATTTGCTTGAGAAAGAAATCAAATATAGTAGGAAGTGAATTATCAACAGGGACTCGAAAATACTTCGTTTAATAATCAGCGCTGTAACAAGGTTGGTTAACCTGAGGTAAAATCTGGGCAGTAAATAGAAATTCCCTAAGTCCGAGAGGATTAGGGAATTAAACGCTTAAGTAGGTCGAGAGACATTTAAGCATAACATCGATAAAGATAGCTTGTTATCCTACCCACCGTGAGAATCTTGAATCACTTTTAGCATCTGTCATGTACCGGAAGCCTTAGTGAACATAATTCTGGTTATTTCATAAACTCTTGATTTACAAACACCGAAAGTAGAGTGACAAACAACAACTTGTTAAACCTAAACCCCCCATTTCAGGAAACATTAAACTATCAGTGGATTAAATCGCAAACAACTTGAGTTCACACCATATTCCCTGTGGGATTCGACCCCAACCTAGTTGGGTTTTATATTGACAACGATCGCTTACACCCATTAAAGAGTGTAATTTGAGCGTTATCATACATAAGAATCAAAAAATAATCTTAAATTATTAATAATATTTTTGTGATGCATATATTTTTAAGGCCATGTATTAAAATTTGACTTTAGACCACTAATTTTATTGAGACAATCTTGATCAAAAGAAACTTTTTAATGCACATGAATCATGAAAAATGATCAACTATAGTTTGCAATGTGTTGAATTATAACCAAGTAATAAAAAATTATATCTTCAATCAAAAAAGCAAATTCATGGCTGGATTTAACAGCAAATGTACAACACGTCTCAGACGTTATGCGAATACGTTGAATTGGGTTGATTTCAATTCTCCAAATAAAAATACACTAAGAAACATGATGAGGATTGAAGGTGGATTGTAAATAAAATGTCATTGCAGCAGTTCGTAGGGCATTGGCGGGATATGGTTTCGTTATATTCAACAATTGAATGTATTTAAAGTTGGTTATAAAATTTACTAGTTAATTTTTGTGTTCTGCATTGTAAAGCTTGGAATAAGGTGTGGTGATAATCATGTATGTGAAGGTACTAAAATGCTTATAAAATCTACGTTTATTAAAAAAAAAAGTGAATGGCTTGTAATTTTTCAGCTATGAGTTAATTTGAAGTGATGACACTCGACAATGTATATACTAATCTATTAAAATCTCAATAATATCATATAGTTAAAGTTTAAACTCATGATTTTAAGAGATTGTTTGGTTTGAAGACAAGTTATGTCGGAATTAGTTATATCGAAATTAATTATATTGAAATTGTTTCTTACTGAATTTGATTTGTTCTATTAAAAGATAACAATTCATTGCATAATTTCTAAGTAGTAGTTTGTCTTCAAAAATATTGTCCACTTTATTTATTTAGTAGAAAAATCAAATTTGATGGAATTCAAGGGTATTTTTATCATTTTAATTATTTTATCAACCTCTGATAGAAATAACTTGTCCTGATGCTAATTACTAATATTGATATAACTTACATCTGAATGAGTCACCAAACAAGGATATATGAAGCATTTACTAAATTTTTTTATCTCAAAGCTATCGATACTTATCCAACATATTATACGAACCCTAACATTAAAATAATAAAATCAGTTCAATACTGAAACACTTTTTAAAATGAAACCTACATTTATCTAATTCTTTTCGAAACATCAAGACAGAAAAAGATTCATCATATATTTCATTATGATACCAAAGTAGCAATAGCACATGCAATACTAATGGACCCTCTAGCCTCTAGCTCATCACCATGTACTATACGAAACTTCATAATTAATTAATTCATAGCTTCAATAATCTCCTATAAATTCCCCTTTCCCTAATGCCAAAACTCTAAAGCAAAACATCTTATATATCCTACTACTAAACTCTCATATTTCCAAATTACAATGTCTAGGCTACATAATCTTATGGGGAAGATCAAGAACAATCTTCTTCAATTATTTCCAAAATTAGATGATGTCCAAATTGTGGAAACACCAAGAGCAAAAGATGAAGACATACCAAATGATGTTAGAGAAGGATACTTTGCTGTATTTTCAGTGAATGCAGAAGAACAACCAACAAGGTTTATTGTAGAACTACATTGGCTTACTGATCCATCATTCTTGAAATTAATGAAACAAACTGAAGATGAATATGGATTTGGACAAAAAGGTGTTCTTGAAGTGTATTGTCTTGCTGAGGAATTGCAAAAGATTTTGGAAATCAAGTTTGCAGTATAATTAGATATATTGCGAAGCAGAAAGGCTAACCTGATATATTAAGCTCCTGCTATGCACAGAAACAGAAAGTCTTTCCCTTTGGATATCATAATATAACTATATGGTTTAATTTACTAAACTTTTTTTTTCTGTTTATGTAACTATATATTGAGTCCATCTCTAAAACTAGAATTGTGACTTACATCATGTTAAGGACTATTATTATTATGTTATATATCTGAAGTACTAGAATATCTGTGTTGTTTGGATGGTTGATAACTATTGTATTGTGTTGTGTTGTTCGTTTAAATATAATATTTATTTCCTAATAGTTCATGTTTTATTGTATTGTATCGCTAAAACTATGTAATAATGAAAAGTCCTATTTTATGTAACAATTGATTTGGTGTGATCGCATTGTTATCTTTTTTTTTTTCTTATTTTAGTTTATCTTTACTTATTATCTAATAATAATCCCATTTTATCCCTTGCATTATGCTTTTAATAATAGTTTTATATTGTAATCTACTTTTTTGGTATATTTATCTTTAAATTAGTTGATGTGTGATATTATGTAACCATGAAAAACTATAACAATTTATACAATCATTGTATTTATTAAAATAATATATATAATAACTATGGCATAACACAATATGATACATTATGAAACAATAAGTATAACAACCATCCATATCCCATATGGTATCGGCTGATACAATATTTTGAATTTTTTCTTTAGATTTTATAGGACACAAAATTCAATAATTTCCTATTCAAACTCCAATAAATTAAAGATTTGAATATAAAGTATTTAGGGGTTATTCTAATTAGTCATTGAATATACCGTAGCAAAAATTTCATGGCGCATTTAATTTGGAGATTGTTTTCAACTGTACAATTGCTTTTAAAATATTTTTGCAGATTTACCTATTCATAACAATTTAGACATGTAACATTTAAAGTTTGTTTTAATAAAGTCTTTCTTGGAACAAAATGTTGAAGTTACACATATCGCTGAAATTTAGGCAAAATAATTAAACTTCAGTTATATGTGCATGAAATTCAAGTAAAAACGATTGAAGTTTAAATAAAACAGGTGAAATTCAAATAAAATGATTGAACTTTAGTCATATATATACCTAAATTCGAGAGGAATAACTAAACTTCAGTCATAAATGCTGAATTTCACAATATAAAATATTAAAATTTCAAAGATCGCATATTTAAAATTAATTTCCTAAATAGATAGACAAACAATTTTTTATGCATGTCTGCATGATTAGCAGGGGCGGCTTCATGCCTGAAGAAATTAGGCACCCGCCTTAGGCCGACAAATTTGAGGGGCCTCATTTTCTTAGTAATAATAGATCGAATTATTATAGGGTTTATTTAAAAAAATATTTTGTACTATTTGTTTCAATTCATTTATCTTTTTTTAAAACATGTTTAAGTCTATAAAATTAATTAAAGAACATTTTTGGTGTATTTTATATATCTTTAATTTAAGAATTCAAGATTAAAAAGTTTCTTTATTTTTTTAAACTTCAAACACTGTGTCCAGTCGAAATAAATAAAAAAGAAATTAAAATGGAAGGATCACTGTTTATTAAAAAAGTAAAAAAAAAATCATATATCAAAAAAAGAAATGACTTTGCATCTCAAAATACTTTTGTAAGAGATATATTAGCAACTTTGCATTTTAAAAAGTTAGGAAAATAGACTTTAAATTTAAAAAATATTTCTTTTAAAAAAAAATTAAGGCCTTCGATTTATTTTTGGCTTTAGATCAGTAACGGGCTTGAGCCGCCCCTGATGATTAATTATGACTTTAATAGTTATCCCGAGACCTAACAAGGATATCGGTAAACTTCGATCTTAAATATAGGTAGGGGAGCCCCTTCCACTAAATCTTTTGTTTTAGGCCATGAAAAGTTGGAGGCTATATAATTGGTTCAATTTTTTATTAAAAATTATTAAATCAACTGTGATAATTTATTTAATTTATACGTCAAATTACACCAATAATAAGTTGATTTTTTCAGTTAGATTTTAATAGATTCTTTCGATTTTCTCATTTTTATTTTGCAATTGCATATAAAAAAGTGTAATTGGATTAATACAAGCTTTGGAAAATAGAAATTAGCATTCTAAAATTCATTACTTGAAGTCGCCAAGTGAAGCGAACCGATGAAGTCTGATAAAATCCACCATTAGTGGATGAAAATGAGACCTTTAAAAGTTGTAAATGGAGTCAACACAAAGTAAATAACTGCACTTTGTATTGAGTATTGAAGAGGAGAATGAATGAGTACAAAATATCCAACTAACCCCTACTATTTATAGAGAAACTAATCCACTAATCTACTCTCTAACTAATTTGCTAGTGGTCATTCTGTTATAACAGAATGCGAGTTGTACCCAACTTATGTTCCTTCGTTTATAATAATTTCAACATCCCCCTTTCAAGCTAGGTGGTGTAAAGATATTGAGAACCCCTATCTTAGACAATAGATGATAGTGTTGATAACTCCCAAGTCCTTTAGTTAGAAGATCTGCATCTTGCTCAGCTGCTGGTACATACTTAGGATGAATCATACCTTGCTGCACCTTTTCTCTTATGAAATGACAGTCAACCTCTATGTGTTTTTTCCTCTCATGAAACACAGGGTTGTTGGATATCTGCATAGCTAATTTTCTATTTGTATACAACTGAATTAGTGTGGGAATATCAACTCCTAAGCACTAAAAAAATCCTAATAACTAGATTAGCTCAGAAACTGTCAAAGCCATGATCCTATATTCTGATTCTGCTGAACTTCTTGCTACTGTATTTTGTTTCCTGGATTTCCATGATATCAATGACTGTCCAAACTTAACACAATAGCCAGTTACTGATCTCCTTGAATTTGGACAACCAGCCCAATCAGCATCACAAAAAGTTGTCAAAGAAGTTTCTCCTTCTGTTTGCATTAGGATTCCAAGACCTGGTTCATTTTTGATACATCTGACTACTCTATGTGCTGCGTCTAGATATGATCTTTTGGGATCCTGCATAAACTTAGTGTTTGCATACTATATGAAATATGAGGCCTTGTTAATGTCAAGTACACTAGTTTTCCTATTAATCTCTGATAGCCTCTTACATCTGATATAGGTGGATCATCTTGTATACCACATTATTGATCATACTCCAAACTTGTAAGTTTATGATTCTTCTCAAGGGGTGTTATTGCCGTTTTGTATCCTGTCAATCCCAACTCAGCTATGAGCTTCATCGTATACTTTCTTTAACATAGTAGAATGCCCCTCTGAGACATGCATACCTCTATTCCTAGAAAATATTTCAGAGGGACTAGATCTTTTATCTTGAATGTTGCATATAATACATCTTTTACCTCCTGTATATGAACTGTCTCATCTCCAATAATCAATAAATCATCAACAGAGACCAGGATGATTACTTGCTTAGTATGCTTTCTCAAGACAAATAAGGATTGATCCTATTGACTTTGAGTGAATCCTGCTGATAATAAGGCAATAGTGAGCTTCAAGTTCCACTGCCTAAATGCTTGCTTAAGACCATAAAGGGATTTGAGGAGACTGCACCCTTGATTCCCAAAATCTAGGTGGAAACTGCATATACACCTCTTCTTCAAGATCACCTTGAAGGAAGATATTATAAAACTCCATTTGAAATAAGGGCCAATGATGCATAGCAGCCAAGGCAATCACAGCCCTCACTAACCATTTTAACAACAGGAGAAAATATCTTTTGATAATCCAATCCTTCTTGTTGACTATAACCTTTAGCAACAAGTCTAGCCTTGAATTTTTCAACTCATCATTAGATTTATACTTGATCTGATACACCCATTTACATCCAATAGGAATCTTTCCTTTAGGTATAGTAACTACCTCACAAGTGTTATTTTAGACTAAGGCATCAATTTTTGTTTGCATGGCATTGATCTATCCAGGATCTTTCAATGCAGCTTTATAAGAATCAGGTTCAATCTTAGAAGAAATATTACTAAAAAGGCATGACGCCTAGGCGAGATAAGAGGAATAGCTAATGTACTTTGAGATAGGATAAAAGCATGCGGTATTCTCTTTTGTTGATTGAACAAAATCCTGAAGCCAAGTTGGAGGTTTAACACCTTTTGTGGACTTTGTCAATTGAGGTACAGAAGCAACAAGTGATGTATCTGATGTATGATGAGGAGGTATAGCAATAGTATGGCCATCATCAGAAGAGGTGTTAACTGGAACTTTATCAACAACAACCAGATCACTAGGTGAAACTGTATTAGTAGGTGCAGAATCTACAACAGTATTAGATGGAGTAGGAAAACTAGTGTGATCACTAGGTATATCGAGAAACATAGGATTATTCATGCCATCAGTATTCATCAGTAAAAAAAAAGATGTGTTCCTTAAAAACAACATATCTACTAACAAAGAATCCTCTTGACTTAAAATCATACAATCTATAAGCCTTTTGTGTATTTGAGTAGCCCTTATGCACTGCAGGTGTAACACCCCGTACTTTTACCTAGCTTAAATTAGTCCCAAAAATATCAAAGACTTGCTTTAAAGATGTATACACTTTTATACATGTGAAATTTTCAAGATTTTGAATTTTCATTGAGTAGGAAAATTAATTAGCTTTCCAACGATATAAAATTTACCTAAATTTGATAACCGGGTAAGAAGTTATGACGATTTTATGTTTCAGTCATTAAACATCGACATTCAGGACCATAGTACATCGCGGAGTATGTCAAAATAGCAATTGTCAGTTTCCAGTATTACTCTGCGATATTGGCGCGTCGCGCCATAGACCCAATTCACAAATGTCAATTTTCAGTGTACTAATGCGATTCCACCACGTCGCGGTGCACTTTCAGTTCACAAACAAAGTGGCAACGCGATATCACCGCGTCGGCCACCAAGCAATTTCCCCATTGTTCTTTTTCTAGTGACACGACGCGATAGCACCGCGTCGCGCCAGGGGTCCAAATCGGAAAAATTATACAAAAAATTAAAGTTGCGTCCAAGGTTAAAACTGTCTTTTTCCATGATTTTATTCAACCCAGATGTGAGATTTAAGCCCTAAAAATGTGTAAAACCCCTCATTATTCATTCAGTTTCCCCCCAAATTAAATCATTCTCTCTCAAGAGGCAAAAATCCTAGTTCAACAATCAAGGTCAATCCTCAAGAATCTCTCCAAGAACCTTCAGGAACTCTTCTTCTCAGGTATGTTACATGTTCATTCATGGATCCTTACCTTCCATGGATCCCAAAAATCCCTTTTCAAAATACAAGATTTATGATTTATGATTTTCATGTTTGAATTAGATTGAATTCATGTTCATGATGTTGTTTGAGTTTTAATCCACGATTTAGATTACAAGTTCCAAGAATTGATTCCAGTATGTGTTAAATTACATGGTATTCATGATAAACCCTTAATTTGCAAGTTGATTCTTGTAGCCATGTTAACCCTAAGTGTTTATGATTTAATGAACCAAGCATGCTTCCCATGTGTTTGAATAATTGATTATGAGAATGAAATAATGTCATTATAGCATACTAACATGTATTCCTCATTCATGTACAAGTTAATGCATTACAAGTGTTTGATGAAATGTCTCTATGAAGGAATTATGATTAAGTGAACATTGTTACGTTATTCAATAATGTGCTTTGCTTTACTTTTCATGCTATCGAGTCTTGGGGGTATTTAATACCCGGCAATTTAGTTGTCTACCTAGAGCTAGTATCAGTTATAGAATAGTATCAGTCATGTCACGATCAGTAGTACCCTCAATCCATTACAGAACTCGGTAGAACTCAGTCAATTACAGAACTTAGAAAAACTCAGTAAACTCTGTATCAGTCCAATCCAGTATAATCAGTTCAGTGTCTTTCAGTTGGGAGTAGGATTTAGTACCGAGTGAATCCAAGGATGGGGGCATTCCTGTTAGTGTAGAGTTTGACCCTTAGTAGCAATCCCTGAATTACAGAACTACATAGCCAGCATAGGTTGGTATGACTTCCTGCTAGATAAGGATTGACACATCTCTCATGAGTTTTCCTGTTAGTGAGGGTTAACAAAATGTTTTCTTGGTAGTTAGGGTTAACTCACAACTAATGTTAGTACCCATGGAACGGTACTGACACCCTTCTAATTGGGGTTATAGATTGGACCCCTATTAGTTCAGATTGGGGCATGTCGGTTAGATGATTACCTCCCATAGTTTCAGTTTCAGTCTCAGTCTTCAGAATAGAACTCAGTTCAATTTTACAAAATTATGACTGTCAGATACAGTCACTTAGTTATCAGTAATTCAGATTACCAGTGATATCAGATTATCAGTATATTCAGTTATCAGTTATCAGATTCAGTTCCAGTATACTCAGTCACAGTATGCATAGTATGCTCAGTAGTTACAGATCCTCCATGTATGCTAATCCAACTCTTGCATATCATTTAGCTAGTTATTGTTCATGCATATAAACCCATGCATTCAGCCTTAACTCATTTAGCATACCAGTACATTCTCACGTACTGATCGCATGCCCATTTCTTGCGCTATGATATTTCATATCATAGGTTTGAACGCTCAGGTTCCTGACCACGCTTAGCTAGATTCATCCAGCAATAGCAAATTTAGCAGTGAGTCCTCATCTATCGAGGATATGCTTATATTTCAGTACTTCAGCTTACCAGTATTTTAGTAGATGGAGTTAGTTGGGGAATTGTCCCATCAACTCCACTATCAGACAGTTTCAGTTAGAGGCTTTTCAGACTAGATTTTTCAGATAGTATTTCAAATTCAGACGTTATTATTCATTATCAGTATTTTAGATGTTTTGAACCTTATGGCATTTCAACCTATTATTCCGCAATTATTTCAGTATTATTGTTCAGTGCTCACAGCAGATATCATTCATGGGTTAGCTTGTGGTCTTTTTGGGGTCGCAGACACCGTATGACGACTAGGGGGTAGTCTCGGGTCATTACATCAGGTATATCTCAGGGATGAAATTTATCTACCTTTTCTGTAATAGTAGCAAAACATAAACAACCAAGAACTTTGATATGGGACATATATGGACTAGTGCCATAAAATACTTCATAAGGAGATTTGCTTACTAACACACCCGATGATTGCCTATTAATCAAATATAATGTTGTCAATACACAGTCTCCCTAAAAATAGAGTGGTATACTCCCTTGAAACTTGAGTGCCCTTACCACTTCTAAGATATGTCTAAGCCTTTTTTCCACGACTCTATTCTGTTGTGGAGTATGTGGACAACTACTTTGATGATCAATACCACTATGAATTAAGAAATTAGATAACTCTTTGCTAAAGAACTCAACACCAATGTCAGTTCTGATAATTCTAACGTATTTATGAAACTGAACTTGCACCATTTTCACAAAAGATTTAAACAGAATAATAGAGTCACTTTTCAGTTTCATAAAAAAAACTCAAATCATCTTTGAATGATCATCCACAATAGTAAGATAGTATCTATGACCTTGAAAAGTAGGAATCCTGTAAGGACTACATATATCAATGTGGAGAAGATGAAAAATACCAGTTGATCAAGTGGTACTAAGAGGAAATGGTTTTCTTGTTTGTCTAGCTAATGGACACACGGTGCAATCAGAAAAACTACAAGATTTCACTTTATTCTGTAGAAAATACAACTGCTTCATAAAAACTGCTGGCACATGACCAAGTCTTGGTCAAACCTGAACATTCTCAGATAATGAGCTTACAACACAGCTACTTACCTTTACTCTCTCCTTTACTCCAGCATTCACTACTTTACCAGAATTCTTTGAAAGTAAGAGATATAAGTCTCCTTGTTCTTTACCAATCTCCCTCACTTTCCCAGTACATAGGTCCTGAAATACACATAAATTGGGAAATAAAAGGGATAAGCACTGTAGATCTCTGGTCATCTTAGAGACTGGCAGTAAATTATATGTGAAATCTGGTATATATAATACATTGCCAATATCATAATCTCCTGCAATGTTACATCTACCTTGATAGTTAACTAGTACTGTCTTACCATTTGGTAAATGCACATTACTTTTCTTTGAATCATGTATATTAGTCAAACTATGCAACAAATGTGGGTTATTGGTCATATGGTTTGTTGCTCCACTGTCAATTATCCATGAATCTCTATATGTCTGCACAGAATTAAGGTTATGAGTAGCATTACCTGCCATGTTTACAACCATCTCTACTCCCTTTCCTTTGTCAAGCATATGCATAATTTGATTATACTGCTCATTAGTAAAGTAATTTTGTCCTTCGCTACCCTGCCTGTTACAGCCATCAGTTCCTGAGTGAATTTGGGATCTCTTACCAACTCCATTAGCTTCAGTATTGTGATTACAATTGGCTCTTTGATAATATTGTTGCTTATGAACATTCTTAGCACCACTTGATACACCACCTCTACTCTGAACAACATCATATTTTCCACCAGAACAGTCATGTGTAATCATATTTGCTTGTTTTAGGGGCTTGTCCCAGTTACCTTATCCCATGACATTATTACCATATCTGATCAGTGGCTTCTTCTTTCCTTTAAATCCTAATGGATAGCGTATTTCTCTGTAGCACATAGCTTCATTGTGACCCTTCCTTTTATAAATGTCATAGAACAAATTGGTGCTACCATAATTGTTACCACCAAAACTCTTAGAATAATTGTAGTTATTAAGCCTTTTCGCTTTGGAGTGATTATCATGAAGACTTAATAGGGTTGTATTTTCACTCAACATGTGCCCTGTGTGTGACGAACTAGTCTCACAAATCTTTCTTTGACTCTCTTCATGCACAAGCATGGCATGAACTTAGCCGACAGAAGGAGATGGTGTTATGAGCAAAATTTGACTCTTAATTGCATTGTAAGACTCATTTAATCCTATCATGAATTGAAAAAGTTTTTGTTGCTCTAAATGCATCTTAAAATCTCTCGATTTCGCACATCCATAAATTTTTGGAACTAAAGAATAATACTCATCTATAGTAAAGGCAGTCGAGAATGATAAGCAGAAATATCGGATATACCTTGAGAAATTATTGTTAAATCTCCATGGAGATTATAGATTCTCGATTCATTTACCTTGGCGAATCATTTCTGTAAATCCATCCATACGTCATGGGCATCATTGGCATAGACTATGCCATTAACTAACTCATTCGATACAGTGTTCATGATCTAAGTCAAAACTGTTGCATTCACACGTTCCCATTCCTCTGCTAGATCTCCCTTGTACAGAGTTTTACAGCAGGTTCTATCGATAAATTCCATCTTACACTTAACTCGCAAAGCAATCTTGATTGCCCTGCTCCATATTGAGTAGTTCTCTAATCCACTAAGTTGAATCGAGATTATCAAATTTTTAGGATTATCCGACGGTAACAAACACAGAGGATGCCTAGGATCAGTAACCTCCAATTCCACTATTTTGATCCGCAAATATTTGGGAAAACCTTTAACAGAGTGAAATATGCGACACTACTTCAATACAATGACAAAATATGCAACTAGAGACTCCGATCAATCCAACCTGTCTCTGATACCATGATAAAATCCACCACTAGTGGATGGAAATGAGACCTTTAAAGATTGTAAATAGAGTCAACACAGAGTAAATAACTGTACTTTCCACCATTAGTGGGTGAAAATGAGACCTTTAAAGGTTGTAAATGGAGTCAACACAGAGTAAATAACTACACTTTGTATTAAGTATTGAAGAGGAGAATAAATGAGTACAAAATATCAAACTAACCCCTACTATCTATAGAGAAACTGATCCACTAATCTACTCTCTAACTTACTTGCTAGTGGTCATTCTGTTATAACAAAATGCCAGCTGTACCAAACTTATGTTCCTTCTTCTATGATCATTTCAACAAATTCAAATCGTCAAAACATTAGTACTTGAAATTGACATTCTAAAATTTAAAATTCGTAAAGTTTAACTTCTCATTTTATCTCGGAATGAAATACTCCATAATAATAGAAACAAGTTGAAGAAGATGAAAGTAAAACATAATATCTAAGTATCATATAGTTTATGATTTTTATTAAACCTGTCAACGGGTCGATTTGACCCAGCCCGACCCAGACCTTTTAAGAACTCGGCCCGATTAGATCTGTCCCGGCCAGCCCTTGGGCTGGGCCATTTTTTGGGGCCCGGTTGACCCGGCCCGGACCCAACCTGGATCAGGCCCGCCGGTTAACCGACCCATTTTTTTTTTAAAATAAAATTTAACCGTTCGGGCCAAAATAGTTGTTGGGCCCAACGACTATATGGCCGTTTGGAGCCTCAAACGGCTATTTGACTCTTTTATTATTATTATTTTTTATTTAAAATATTTTTTAAAACCCCAAAAAAATTCTATAAATACCCTATACTTTCAAATTATTTTCCACACAATTATCATTCTATCAAATCTCATTCTCTCTCAAATATTCTACATATCTCCTAAAGTGCTCAATTTTATTTTTTAATTTTTCGATTACAAATACGAGTGGAAGTTTTCTAAAATCGCAACTTTCGGATACTTCCAAAATTTGGTATATCGTTCCATTTCTTACTTTTATTTTTTAATTTTTATATTAATTGTTGAATATTTAATTTTATTATTTTTGTGTATTTTGAATTTTTTTAGTTTGATTTATATTATGGATAAATTAAGAAACCTCGGTAAAAGTGTCAAAAAATTTTATTTCGGAAGTGGTAGTGGTAGTAAAAAGTGAATTACTGGCGGTAGAGGTAGTTCAAGTAGTAGATATACCCGTGTGCCTCAGGTACCGCTTAGTCAACCTTTTGAGGAAGAAGTAGGTGTAGGTGCCCATGATATGGATTATGCAGAAGCTCAGAAAAATTATGGTATAGAAGAAGAAAATAAAGTGGATGGGGTTAATTTAGATGAAGATGATGAAAATATTGGTGAGATACCCGCAGTAGGAAATCCTAATGTTAGATCTGAATCGGTTAATCATCCTCCCCGTCCTCCTCGTTCCCCAAGAGCTCGTAGACCAACTGGTATTGCATGAGAATTTTTTACACGTATAGAAGGAGAAACCAAGCTACAATGCAATATTTTTCAACAAGTATATGGGCATAAAAGAGGAGGCAATCAAGGGGGTACAAGTACGTTAATGAGACATATAAGAGATAATCACCAAAGAGAGTTATTTATTGCACAAGGTGGTAAGGCTGTTGGTGAGCCAACACAAACTAGAATAGACCCAGCAATCGGTCAGGTAATTAAGAATTATAAAAAATTGAGGGACCGGAAATAAATAGCAAAAATGGTAGCTGTGGGTTGTTTGTCTTTCAGTTTTCCTTCTTCGGATGCTTTTATTCATTATATTCAAGAAATTTATTATCCTATGTTTAATGGTATTCCTAGAAGTACTTGTCGGGCCGATATTTTTAGACTTCATTCACAATATGTTTATTATCTATCTACATTGTTAAAAAATATTCAATGTAGAATGATTCTAACTTCTGATCTTGGTCGTGTTGTTAATAAAAATAATTATTTAACCATTACTTGTAACTGGATAGATAGTAATTTTGTTATGCAAAAACGTATTCTATCTTTTTTGTATGATGAAGATCGTAGACATACTGGAGAATTTATTGCTGATTCGATTAGTAAAGTTGCACAATTTTATGGTATTGAAAAAAAACTCTTATGTATTGCTTTTGATAATGCTTCTAACAACAAGACTGCTATTACAAAGTTAAAAGTTAGTCTCTCTTCGTCGTTACCTAAAATATTTCATGTTAAATGTGCTTGTCATATATATAATTTAATTGTAAGAGATGATCTTGAATTTTTTGAGCTTTATATTGAAAAAATTCGGCTTGCTGTTGGCTTTATTCAAGGAAATCATAGTAAAAAAAAGAATTAGAGAATTTAAATTTAAATGTGAACAAAATGGACTTAGACCGATATTGATGCCTGAAGAATGTGATACTAGATGGAATGTTACGTATGGTTATTTAAAAACTTGTCATGCTTATAGAGTTCCTATTACACTAACTTTTAACCAATATTGTGATTCATTTGCTGATTCGATTGAATGTATTGCTACATGATTCTGATTGGGCTGTAATTGATGATCTTGTTAAGTTTTTGAAAAAAAATTATATAGCTACGGTTGAATTTTTCGGTGCTTATTATCCTACTGTTTGTAATATTTTAGCATATATATCCGATATTTCTTCTTTGCTCAAAGAATATAAGAATAAAGAAGGTTACGAAGAAGCTGTTGGTGCTATATTTGCTAAATTTAAAAAATATTTTTTTTCGATTCCCCTATTTACTTGGTTGGAGCTATACTAAATCTATGTATGAAATATACTACTATGTATCACTTTAGTTCTCTTATTTATTCCAACTTAGAGATAAATGTTGAACCTGAATCTGAATCTGAAGAACAAGAACGACCAAATTTGTATATGGCTATGAGTGATGTTACATTGATAAATTATATAACCATTATACTGATTTACTTGATTTAGCTGTACCGACAAATGTCACTCCAACTGTCGCTCCTCATCCTCCCGAGGAGCCATCATCTTCTAAAAGGTCAGCACATAGTGGTTTTTTTGATCACTTTTATGATTTAAATGTTTGGAACAGTGTTGAGGCGAAAACTTACACAACAACTTCTCAGAAAGAGCTTAAGTATTATCTTCAAACGCCGATAGAGGATTGTAGATGACGGATCAACGCGTTGGATTGGTGGAATAATAATGAAAGACAATATACTGTGCTTTCAAGATTAGCTAGAGATATATTGAATGTTTCAATGTCAACCGTTGCATCGGAGAGCGCTTTTAGTCAGGGACGACAACAGCCTGGAGACAACCGACACTCATTGAGAAGCAATGCTATGAATGTTCTAGTTTGCCTTAGAGATTGGATTAGATCGGAACGAAGAAATCTAGGAATAGAGGTGGAGTCGAAAGACGAACAGAATCTTGAACAAATTATGACTTCAAGGGAGAACTCAGCACAATCAAGTCTAATGCATGATTTTGCCCCCATTGATTTTGACTATCCTATGTCAGTTTCCGTTAATATTAACATGAATGAGTTGAAAAAAATGATAAAAACTTTGTAGATTTTTTATTCATGTACATTATAAATTTTGAATCATTTTACAATCAATAAAATATAACATTCATATTTCATTCACTCCTTACTTTATAATTTTTTTCATTTAAATTGAATTTCTAGTTTAAATTAAATACTTAGTTTTAATATATTACTAATTTACTATCAAGCTTTACACTAAGTAATAGACAATTAAACATAACAAACATATAATCATAAATACACCTAATGAAAAAATAAATTTCTCATAAGTTCAAAACCTCAAGTATTATTAATTTATTATATTAAGTAGCATATTTTTTAAAGTAGTACATATATTGTATGCTACGTATATATGTGTATATATTTTCTATAGACTCTAAAGTAGTATATATTTAACGTATACATGTGTATATATTTTATAAAGTAGTATATAACTATATATATAGTGTGTGTATATATTGTAGTATATGTTTTATTTAAAGTAGTACATATATTGAATGGTACATATATATGTGTATATATTTTCTATAGACTCTAAAGTAGTATATATTTAAGGTATACATGTGTATATGTTTTATAAAGTAGTATATATATAGTGTTTATATGTTGTATGTATATTATTTAAAGTAGCACATATATTGAATGGTACATATATATGTGTATATATTTTCTATAGACTCTAAAGTAGTATATATTTAACGTATACATGTGTATATATTTTATAAAGTAGTATATAACTATATATATAGTGTGTGTATATATTGTAGTATATGTTTTATTTAAAGCAGTACATATATTGAATGGTACGTATATATGTGTATATATTTTCTATAGACTCTAAAGTAGTATATATTTAAGGTATACATGTGTATATGTTTTATAAAGTAGTTTATATATAGTGTTTATATGTTGTATGTATATTATTTAAAGTAGCACATATATTGAATGGTACATATATATGTGTATATATTTTCTATAGACTCTAAAATAGTATATATTTAACGTATACATGTGTATATATTTTATAAAGTAGTATATAACTATATATAGTGTGTGCGTATATATTGTAGTATATATATTGTAGTATATGTTTTATTTAAAGTAGTTCATATATTGAATGGTACGTATATATGTGTATATATTTTCTATAGACTCTAAAGTATTATATATTTAAGGTATACATGTGTATATGTTTTATAAAGTAGTATATATATAGTGTTTATATGTAGTATGTATATTATTTAAAGTAGCACATATATTGAATGGTACATATATATGTGTATATATTTTCTATAGACTCTGAAATAGTATATATTTAACGTATACATGTGTATATATTTTATAAAGTAGTATATAACTATATATAGTGTGTGTGTATATATTGTAGTATATATATTGTAGTATATGTTTTATTTAAAGTAGTACATATATTGAATGATACGTATATATGTGTATATATTTTCTATAGACTCTAAAGTAGGTAGTATATATTTAACGTATACATGTGTATATGTTTCATAAAGTACTCCCTCCGTTTCATAATAAATGAATTGTTGGATTTTGGCACACATATTAAGGAAAAAACATTAAGGACATAAATTTAACACAACTTTTCATTTTTACCCCAAAAAAAAGAAGCTGACCTTGTAATCCTTTTCAAAAGTTAATTGGTTGTCAAATCATAAGGGCAAATGTGAAAAAAGATTCAATGATTCACTTATTTTGAAACATCAATAAATTTTCCAACAATTCACTTATTCCGAAACGGAGGGAGTAGTATATAATTATATAAGTATATATATAGTGTGTGTATATATTGTAGTATATATAGACTCTAAAGTCTAAAGTAGTATATATATTTAACTAACAACTAACATATAGTCGTATACATGATTACATGTGTAATTGTGTATATGTGTATATATTTTTAAAATTCTAATGTAGTATTTACTATATATATATAGTGTGTATATATATATATATTATGTGTATATTGTTTAACGTATTTAAAATGTATATAGGTGGGTATATATAGTGTATATTGGAGAAAAACTTTAAATTTTTTTTTTTAAAGATTTTGACCGGTTTTGACCGGGTTGACCCGGGTTGGATCGGGTTACGTGCAATGGGTAGGTCGCGGGTTGTTTCTTAAAAAAATATTGTTGGGCCCGAAACCGGACCGACCGGTTAAACCAGGCCCGAAACCAGATCAGCCCACGAACCGGTTAAAAATCACGGGCCGATTTCAGGTTGATCCGATCCGACCCCGTTAACTGGCTTAGTTTTTATAAAACATAATACTAAGTTCATGATTTTTATAAAACATTATGTATCATAGAGTTTATGATTTTTATATACTCCCTCCGTCTCAAATTATCCGTCCCAAATTTTCTAATTTGATTTTTTATTTTACTTGTCTTTTTTCATCAATCAAGAAGAGATAAATTTTTTTTCATGTTTTACCCTATGCATTAATTACTTTTTCTTCAAATTAAAATGAAGACATCATTTAATAGGAATACTATGATAAACTAGTCATGTTATTAATTATTTTTCTTAATTAATGTGTCATCTCAATTTAAGATGGATAATTTGGGACGGAGAAAGTATTAAAAAGTTAATTATTACATAGGAGACCGCGTGCCAGTTGTAGAAAGTGTACGGAATGGGTACCAGACATTGTGGTACCAACATGTTTCAAAAGATCGTTAATCTCTGTGGCTAGCAACACTTGTTGACACATTCAATAAGGGCCCATTTGGCCAGCATTGTTTTCTTAAATAAAAATCAAATATTTTTTGGTTGTGTTTAAAATAATATTTTTTGAATGTATATGAATAAAATCTCTTATTTATAACTGAATATTTGATAGTCCTAATGATATGACGAGATAATTATTGCGTGAATTTGATCCGAAATAGATAATATCAAAATCAATTATTCGAAATTTAACATATCAAAATCAAAATTAACTCTCTCACTAAGTGCTTTTGTTTCAATAAGCCTACTTATACGACTTATATGAGCCTAGCTACCAAAGCCAACTTGTTCACAAGGACGGAATAAGGGCTAAAGAATCATATCCTCATTAAGATAAAGCTCTTCGAACGAAACTTCTAACTCATAGATTGAGATCATAACTCAATTTAAATACACTAATCTCAGGCCGTCTAATCAGAAGTAGTAGTTTGAATTCTTCCGATCTTTAGTTCAATGTAGCTTCATCAAGACTATCTTAACTAGGAACTATAAAAGTGAATAGGAGCTTTCGTAGTTGTCTTTCTGTAACTAAGTCTTCAATATAGATAAGAAAGATAGATCGAAGTAGTGAAGTAACGATGGAACTGTTATAAATTTTTACTATTAATATTTAAAATATAATATATTTTTTTCCTTGAAAAAGGAAAGATTCTGGTAGTATGAACTCAAGTTAGTCCTTTCCAATAAATTCTCCATGATCATTTTTTATAATTATACTTTATGTTAAATTAATTTTAGAATAAGGAAAGAAATTTATTTCTAAATTGGAAAGAGTAGTAGACCGCGTAACAGCTGTACGGATTTTTTTTCCAACGTACGGAATTTGGTACCTAACTGTACTGGATCCTCACTAAAAACTAATCAAACCTCAAAAACGAACTTTTAGACTTTAGTACTCATTTGTTTTAAATAAATTAAGACTAAAATGACAGAATGGAAATATATATTTAAATATTCAAGATGTTGGGTTAAGATTTGAATATAAAATGATTAAGATTAAATATTTTTTTCATCATATACATGTATAATACTTGAATTTTTCAAAATACACTAAAAATATATTAAGTTAATTTAATATTATATTAATTTTCTTGAAAAATCATACGATTGTTGGTAATGGTGATGAGTAGTTATAGGTGCCAATTAGGATGGCATTGGTTGATTGTTGATTGTTCATGATGGTAGTAATTGTTGCTCACAACTGATAATGATCGGTGAGTATTGACAATCAATATATCTATAATCTATATCTATAATCAACATACATCAAAATGTCAATTTTACTTGTTTGATCAAATCAGTTGTCGAATTTAGTCATGATATACTTTTAACTTATTTAACAAGTTACTTATCTTATTTATTAACTCTATTTTTTTTTTAGGAATAATGAGAACGAGTTAGTCTTATTCGAAGAATTTGGAAGTAACCTATCATTTGTGAATTTCCAAACAATTAGAGTAGGAAATGCTTGTGGAAATGCTTATGAAGAGAAGTTGATGAACGTATCATGCCAAGGTCGAACAATTTCTGCTATATAATTTGCCAACTTTAGTGAGACCATGCCAATAATTGTCTCTGTGTATATTATAGTTTCAAAGTTCTAACTCGACACAATGTTCTTAAGAGAAAAATTGGCTATCGTTTTATATGAGCTTGATGAAGACCGTATGTGTTACAATATGAAGGAAGGAATTCAGAAATACTCAATTAATTAAGAATGTAAATTTGTGAAGTTTAGTGAAATTCAACAATATGTGAATAATAAATAAATAATTCATCAAAATATTTGGGGATTATTTGTGCGGTAGAACTTCTTTCTTTGTTATGTTGGTTAAATAGTATCTATTTTCAGGGAATTATTTTTTTTTCATTTATTTTTTTAGAACTCAAATATATTTTTAATAATATTTATGCAAATTTTAAAAGTTTTATATTTAGTGGTAGTTTTTTTCCCAGAATTAGTGTTGGTAGGCTTTTTTTTTTTTTTTAGAGAATTAATGTTGATAAGGTTTTCTTTTCCTTCCGTAAAAAAGAAGACCTAGAAGATATGGTAAAAGGAAAAGTGAAAAATATTGGTGGTTTTCTTCCATTTTGTTTTTAAAAAAGTACTAAAATATATGATAAAATAAAAAAAAATATGGGTAGTTTTTTTTTTTTTTTATAAGAATTAGTATTGGTAGATTTTGTTATTAAATTTTAACCAATGATAATTCAACTCCAAATTATCATTATGTTATAAACTAACGGAACATTTTCATTTTGACTTATGTATTCAATTTTTAATGTTTTATTAAGTTATGCATTATATTAAAAAGATTATCACTTTTAAATATATCTTTGTCAATAATTGCGTAGCTACTTTTAATGATCTTATTTATATATAATTTTTTATTAATTGATGTGAAACACACGTGCAACGCACGTATCTAATCTAGTATAAATAAAAGAGATCAATAACCAATCTTATGTGGCATGTCTCACAAGCAAGTATTCCTATTTATTTTTATCAATTTTTTAATTTTTTTTTCTACTTTTAAAACTTATCTATTAATTACCTATTTCATGTAATTTTAAGATAATTAACATTTACTAATATAATAATGAATGATTGTAACTCTTCTTTTTATTAGGCCATGTTAATTGTGAAATATCATTAACTAATGTTAACTCTACACTTTTTATTTTCCCTTCTATCTATATAATTCTTCTTCCATTAGAGATCCCAAAAATTGTCCGAAATATGGTAAATATTTATTATTTTGTAGTATTATTTTCTTTGTTTATGATTAAAACAAGTTCTTTCGTCATATTATAATAATTGTAGTTCTTCTCATCAAAAACATATTAGTAATTTATATATATAATAATTTGTTGTTTCGTAGTATTATTTCTTTATTTATGATCAAAACAAGTTCTTTCTTCATATTATAATTGTATTTTGTCTCATCAAAAAAAGTATTTATAATGAAGTTTTCATCTATTTGAATTCTTAACTTGTGTGGATGTTACAACTGTGAGGACACTCAAGTTGGCGTGATACTACCCGTGCACAAGAGACTATGTTGATTCATACTTGAATACTGCAGAAGTACAAGAAGCATTCCATGTTAGAGGAATACCCCAACAATGTGTTTCTTGCAAGTAATTATTTTCACTTTGAGCAGTTTAATTAGTAGAAATAATTAATTTAAATTTCAATCATAATTTTGTTAATATGACTTTACCATTCAGTGTATCTATACATGCAAATTGGCAAGATTCACCTGACACGATTTTGCCAATCTTTCAAGAGCTTATGCAAAGTGGAATTAGAGTTTGGATATATAGGTTAGTTGGTCTATGCTGATCAAAACCTTAATTAGATTAGAATACATTTTTTATCCTTAATGAGAATTAAACAATTATTGTAACATAAATCACAAGTGTATGACATGTTTATCTATTTATGATCTTAGGTTTCAAAACCTTTATTGTTTATTTTTTAAATATATTATTTCCCATCAAATAGAATAATAGATTCACATAAATTGAAAGTAAGAAAGTACGTATTAATTTATAAGTAATTAATTGATATGTTTCTGAAATTATAATATTATGACGGCAGCGGAGATACAAATTATGTAGTATCAGTTACAACAAGTAGATATGTCATAGACAAAATTAAGACACCAATCAAGATATCATGGTACCCTTGGTACTTTCAAGACAAGGTACGTAATTAACAATGTTTGATATTTCTTCAAAATAAATTATATTTCTAAATCGTCTCATAACAATGCTGAGATTCAACTTCTAGCTTGTGATTAGTGATAAAAAGTCTAGAATGTTTAAAAACCTTGTAGCAAAAGGATAACAATGATTTGGACTAATATAATATTTTCTGAAGTTTTAGGTCTTGTTCTATATGACGTGTGAGTAGGAATGGAGTTTATGTTATTTAACTTAGGGAACTTAATATCATCATATCAAAAGTTAAAATTAAAATTATACATGAATTTGAATTCTTGAAATTTTATTCTAGCATGCATGCTAGGACTTTTGAGTCTCTTGACATGTATATGTTGGATATTTTATTTTTTAAAATTTATTCTTTAACATTTGTTTAATTAGTAAGCACAAGTTATCACAAAAAAGTATATTATTGGGAAAGACGGAGAAGTGAGAAGAAATTATGATAAAAGTTGAACAAAAAAATGAAAGAAAAACGCATGTTTAATAGTACTCATGCAACTCAAATTATTCACTTTGAAAATGTATTAAGAATTCAGTTTAATATTTCAACTTTTTCATTTTTATACTTTTAACTTGCTATATCTTTACTTTCTCATTTTAAAATTTTTTTGAGATGAAATTTTCATTTGCTCATAGCATTTAGTGTAATTCAATTATACAATTAATGATCATAACAGGTAACATAATTATACATTACATGAATATATAGGAAGTAATTAGTTCTTCACATATGTATTTATTATTCTTTAATTAGCTTTTCTAATTTCCAACCATTTCTTTCAAACATATTTTTAGATTTAGCCTTTACTATGACACTGCATTTTGTATATTCTTTAACTGTCTTAGTCTTAATGTCAAAAGATCTTTTTTGAAATAATTATTAATGTGTGAAGATTAGTATGCCTGAAATATGAATATTATATGAATGAGTAGCTAGCTGATACAATAACAACCAAGGAAACACTAAAACATATACCAAAATAGTCCAAGAATTTTAAGGATCCGAGGACTTTCTTGGAGACCACCCTTGAATTCACTACCAACAACAGGAATACAAGATATAATGGTGTATTTGACACCAAATTAGCCACAAAACGTTAAGAACAAGGAGATAACAACAACAACAACAAGAAGTTAACAACAAGTCTCAGTTTCACTAGAAACAAGAACAAACGGTTACAAGTTACAAATACTAACAAGATTACGATAAAACGTAAAGGGATAGATAGACTACATGAAGGCATAATCTTAAGAAACCAAGAGCTTATTCCACTCTTGAACCCTTAACACTACACATAACAATTCACTTATCTCTTACGTTGGAACAAGAGGGACCTCGATCTCCCAAGCATCCAACGTTTCCAAGCTTGAATCCAACACGAGTGATTCCACACTTAAGTTGATTTTCCTAGTTACAATTTCTGCCAAGGAGGGTCATTCTATCAAGAGAGATGTTTCTAAGTGTTACACTTTCACATTCAACAAAAACTAATGAATGAACCCCTACATTATTCTATTTATAATGTATTACAAAAAGTAAGGTAAAATAACCAAAAGGTCCCTTTAATGAAATGTGACCAAGGGCGCCCTTGGAGTGCAAGTTTAGGGTCGGTTTTGGTGTGATCCAAGTCCTTCTCCATACTTCACTTGGATGCCTTATTGGACGGGTACAAGGCATTCTCACATACGTGCATCCTCATGGTCGTACCCGTATCATCCTCCCCTTCTTGAAAAAAGATTCGACCTCGAATCCGCTCCTTGCAAAATAAAAGAAGGACAAACAAGCAAAATATCCTCATGACATGAGGGTTAGGATTAGCAAATACACACATCACATACCATGCCGAGGTGGGACAAACTTGGAGTATACCCACGGATCCTTTGTGTTGAACATGAAAATCTTAGTATAAATGGCACAAAAGAAGAGGTCATCATCAACAAAAGGAGATAAGGAAGAACCTTGCCTTCCTTTATTAGCACCCATAATCAAACATTGCTTGTCGTCTTGACCAAGCATCAAGTGGGAAGTGTAGAAATTCCTACATTCCGAGAGGTTGTCGGGATCAAATGGGAGAAGTAACCAAGGGTCTAAGCCGAGGTTAGCCCTTCCTTCCCCTAGAATGTCACTCCCATAATAACGCATGACATTTACCTTTAAGAGAAGACTAACATTCAAGAATAGAGAGACACAACCTAGAAGTCCTACCTCAAAAAGACATATGCCATCATTTATAACATTTCCATACACATGATCTCTATGAACAAAACTACCAGCAAGGCTTTTACCACACAAGATGTTCAAAGAGTCACGTGCACCATCCAGATCAACTCCATAAACACCATCACTAACTTGAGATTTTTCAAGCATACCACACATATGCTCAAGTAGTGGAATACATTCATAAGTAAGTTGATCTTCATTCACATCCTCACTAGTTGTTGGCAACTCACATACCAACGTAGACTCACCTTGGTTCGCTTAAGGGTCAACTAGTGTGTGAATACTCTCGTCAATTGGTAATGGAGCCTTACTCGAGTTATAAGGGCTAGCACTAGATGGACACAAATTATTCTTGCAAGAAGAATCAATTTGCTTGCATACTTTCAACAAGAGTTTGGTCCTCACGCGACCTAACATCACTAAGAGTATCATAAAAGGACGACTCAAACACCTCTACTTTTGGTAAATTTGCAACTACCCCCTTTTGGCTATTACTAGCCACATCACAATAATCGATATTTATGGTAGTGTAGGAAGCAGTGCTTTTACCTTGTAGCTCATACGAGCTACGGTCTTTATCTTGGCGTAGGTCGGGGAAACCCATCTCTTCCTTTGGGAAGCTCTCATCGCAAAGTGTTTGGTAGGGCTGCTTATCGGACGGATCGGATGGACCATTACACTTAACGGTTTGGCTTAACGATTATCGGTTTTAAAATATACAAATTCACTAGCCAAACGATAAGATATTGGTTGGTTCGGTAATGGATAAATAATTATCGGACGGTTATCGAACGATTTATCAGACATCCACAATTCCTACTTGCATGCGTCTCAAAACCAGAAAACAAAAATAGAATAGAACATTCTTTTGTTTTCACAGTGACACTGACAACAAAAATACTAGTGCTAAATCTCTTTAAAGCTTTGGCTACTGTTGAGTACTTTTGATTTGAGTCAGCAAAGCAAACCAAAGAAATGAACAGGTTATGAGTTTTGACCTTTTGTACTTGAATAAATAATAACTTTAGTAGTTACAAGTTAGTAAGTACTTTAATGTTTAGGGTTAATTAGGGATGGACTTTAGGTTAGAATTTAGATCCATTAGGTTTGAGTTTAAATTTTACTATAATATATATTTTATATATCTAGGTGAAAAATATAAGTATATATTGTAATTCTTAATGGGTTAACGGTTTATCCAATAAGAAAATTGTGTAATCCACCCCCACATCAATAAGCCATTAATTAAAAAAATTTAATCCGTTCACCAACCATTTATCCGATAAGCCAATAAGTTAATTTTATGGATAGCTTATCGGATACGGTTCGGTTTTGAACAGCCCTAGTGTTTGGTCCTTAGGCTTTGGATTTGTTGGGATGGGTATGGATACCAATTGGCGTAGCCTTTCAACGTGCCATTTCATATCTTCGATATTGTCACTGATGCGATCAAATATGGCATCGAAATTATGGGCAGCCATGGTACCTAAAAGAGAAGGCACAACAAACAAAAGAAAACAAACTAGTTAGTTCAAAAGCCTCACCACACTCCCACTCTCGATTTTACCTCACACTTGGTTGCACAAGTGTTAAAAGCTGAGTTGTACTTCGTGAGTGATTGAGGATCGAGTCTACTCTTGTCCGGAATAGATTTTTATTTGAAACTCAAACGAAATCTTGTAAGACTTGAGTCAAGAACTAACAATAAATTCACAAAAAAGAAAAGTACACAAAGAACGTTAACACAAACAAACAGACACAAAACTAATTTACAATCTAGTAGGAGTTTACTTGCTTATCAATTAGTGTTCGAACCAACAAATGAAACTAAGAAACAATAAAATGAAACTAAGAATTCTAAAATTTGAGCTTAATTATGTTGTGTGAACAATTAAAAAAAAGTGATGACGTGGCAGCCACGTAATTGGTCACGGTCCCACACAATTTTGTTGTCCAATTTTAAGTCTTGGTCAATTTTTAATTTGGACTTTGGTGGAATTTTTTTAAGGAGGAAAATTCAAATAAGTCTTGTCGCCCTTTTCAATTACAAGTTTCAAGACATTGACTTTACTTGTACTTCTCCTTAAAACATGGGTCCTTGAATCATGAAAAGTTGTTGGAAAGTGGTTGAGATGTGATTGACTAGTTGATGAGTGATGGTAAGTCTTTCAAGACTAACAAAGCTTCACCTTTTTTTCCTTCACCTTTATAGATCTAAGGTTCACTTTATTTTAACAAGCTATGAAGGTTGTGAAGAACTTCAAGAACAACATCAACAATCACCAAGAAAAACCAATAACAATCTCCAAGAACACAACAATTTTCTCACGGCCAACTTCCAATTTTCACAATACAATATCTTCAACGCTTGGTCAAGACAACTACAACTTCAACAAAATGGTTCTTAGACCATCAATGAACAATAATATCACGTGGCCAAGCTTAGAACAACAACAAGATGAAGACCACAAGGCCAAAACAGTCCACCACAATAATATTTCAACAACAATTCGACCAAGTCGTATGTTCACAACAACAACAACAACAATGTAAGCTCAAACTTAGATTTAGACTCAAAGTGTTAGTGAAGAACAAAACTAACACTAGAAACACTCAAGACAAGTAAAAATCTCGACCAAGACATAACAATAACACAATTCTCGGCCAAGAACACAACACGAGCAGATTACACTTTTTCTGGAATTTTCCGTTTTTCAACAAATTTTTTTATTTTCAAGTTTACGAGCCCAAGATTGATCTTGTGGGAATAAGATCAAGCTATGCTCTGATACCAAATGATACGATAACAACCAAGGAAACACTAAAACATACACCAAAACAGTCCAAGAATCTTAAAGATTCAAGGAACTTTTTGGAGACCACCTTCGGATTCACTTCCGACAACAAGAATACAAGATATAATGGTGTATTTGACACCAAATCAGCCACAAAACGTTAAGAACAAGGAGATAACAACAAGAAGAAGAAGTTAACAACAAGTCTCGGTTTCACTAGAAACAAGAACAAACAGTTACAAGTTACAAACACTAACAAGATTACGATAAACGTAAAGGGATAGATAGATAGACTACATGAAGGCATAATCTAAAGAACCCAAGAGCTTATTCCACTCTTGGACCCTTAACACTACACACAATAATTCACCTATCTCTTACGTTGGAACAAGAGGGACCTCGATCTCCCAAGCATCCAACGTTTCCAAGCTTGAATCCAACATGAGTGATTCCACACTCAAGTTGATTTTCCTAGTTACAATTTCAGCCAAGGAGGGCCATTCTCTCAAGAGAGATGTTTCTAAGTGTTATACTTTCACATTCAACAAAAACTAATGAATGAAATCCGACATTATTCTATTTATAGTGTATTACAAAAAGTAAGGTGAAATGATCCAAAGGTCCCTTTAATGAAGTGTGACCAAGGGCGCCCTTGGAGTGCAAGTTTAGGGTCGGTTTTGGTGTGATACAAGGCCTTCTCCACACTTCACTTGGACGCCTTATTGGACGGGTCCAAGGCATTCTCACATACGTGCATCCTCGTGGTCGTACCCGTATCACTAGCCAAGTACCACTATAGAAAGAGGAAAATTTTGTAGAAGTTCTTAAAGCATAAAATTACACTCGAAATAAATTATAAGGTTATTAAGAAATTATTTCATAACTGTAAAAATAATATATTTTATAACCGCGCGAAGCGCGGATATTTTCACTAGTTAGCAGTGAAAGTAGATGATATAGTGGTGGATTGTCCTTTTTGTAAAACTTCTTTCAATAGACATCTTAACGATATTAAAATTTTATTGAACTACTTTGAATAAACATCTTATGTATTAAAATAATATTAATCATTCAGATCTATATATATATAATCACACTTATTGAGTGATTGTAAAATAAATAAAAACCCATATATACTGATTAAATTCGAATAATTAATAAGATTCATATTTAAAAACAAACTGACTTAGTGATTGACATAAGAATAATTCAGATTGAAATTTTCACTGAGTATAAATAAATGAGGCTTTTACCCTAAGATAAAAATTACTACTTTATTACTTAAAACATGCAAAGTACCCATCGATATAAGTAAACATGCACTGAGATTAATTCAGTTAATATCGGAGAAAAGGAGAGAATCCGATAGTTATTTTTTAGAAAATTAAAGCGTTATTGTTAGAAAGTTGTGATTAATATCTTAAAAGCAATTAAAGTGTCCTTTTTTATTATTGATTAGAAAAAAACAAAATCTTATTTTCATTTAATAAAAAATTGTCCTTATTATAAAGAGAGAAAATAAGAGTCGTGAATGAGAGACGGAGATTGAATCTCGGAATATATCAATATCATATAAAATTATCTTTAAGGACAATATTATCAACGACGCGCCTCAAACATGAAAAGAACTCCACGATTATAGCATACATATATTTATGATGTGACTACATAACCAGAAGTTAATCAAGACATACATGCACCTTTTTTCCCACTAGTGTAGATATAATTGGTGGTAAATTAAATAAAACAGGAAAAAGACCCATCAAATGTTTCAGTTACACAAGAATGACAACTATAGTCTAAATATAATTAAATGGACCCATATTGAAGGCTCTCAGAAATTTCATTTGCTCCCTTTTACCCCTACATTAGCTAATTATAAAATCCCCTCTTCCTACAACTTCTCATACACAATTATCTCACAAATTTGAATTAAAAATGTTCAAGATTATTGGAGGAGAAAGAATTAAAGGCCTGATAATACTCAAGCTTTTAATCAAGAAGCTGATGAATATTCATTTTTCACCTCGTTACGATGATGAAAATGGAACTCAATTTGTAGCAACATCGATAGAGGGCGATGAAGAAGTTGTACCATGTGATGTGAAGGAAGGACATTTTGCTATTTTTGCGGTCAATACTAAGGAGGAAGAGAGAAAAAGGTTTATTTTAGAGTTGAATTGGCTAAATAATCCAGCATTGTTGAGGTTATTAAATTTGGCTGAAGAAGAATATGGATTTACACAGAGGGGTGTTTTGAAAATCCCTTGTCCACATGAAGAATTAGAGAAGATTATTTTGCAGCTCAAGATTGAGAGAAATTAATGAATGATCGATCATATACTTGTTAATATAATTAGTAATTACTAACTTTATGAGGTTTTTGAAGAAATGATTATAATGTATATTTACTTCTGATTACCTTGTAACCAACCTTATTAATAAAAGTTGAAAATAGTTTAGTAAAGCTGCTTTCGGATTGAGAATGAGTCCGAGCTCACTATATACTACTACTCCCTCCGTCCCATTTTATGTGTCACTTTTTAATTGCACACGGAGTTTAAGAAATAAATGACGACTTTGTAAAGTTTACAGTACTGCCCTCTGAAAGTCACTTTAATGTTAAATTTTTAGTTGTTTTTTTCTTATTAAGTGGGATCAGTAAAAATAAAATAGGGATGATGTCATTAAATAGTTGTCAAATAAGAAAAGGTGATATTTTTTTTTAAACGGACCAAAAAGAAAATGACGAAACGTAAAATGAGACAGAGGGAATATTTTGTTACTATAAGAGGTAAATGTAGATCGAAGAGTATTTGAGAGAGGTGATTAGACAAGAAAGGATACTCTTACGGCTTAACAAGGACCTGATCCTAAGTAGAAAAATCTGAAAATTGAAGATTCGGGAAGAGAGTTAGTACTACTTAGTACAAAGTCAAGTGGTGTCGATTTTCCTTATCAGTATTGTTAATAGTACTCTCCTACTATTTTTATTTTTTTTATTATAAAGTTACATGTTTCATTTGCTTCGATTATTGTAGTATTTGTTGTTGATACTATCCTCTTATTATGCACTGTTCCAGTGTGACTTCTTCATGACAATACATGCTTTCAATACTTATTTTTTCATAGAATTTAAGTTTCATACTGTCACAAAATATTCTACACTATAGGTAAATTTGATCTGCTATTGTAGGTTACTCAATTTTTTGCACAAAAATTGAAAAAGAAAAAGTTGGACAACTTGCAATAACAGGTCAAAGTTAACCTGATAGCGTAGAATATTTTATATACTGACAGTACACAAAACTTAAATTTTTTTTAATATGCTTTCTTGAGCCGAGTGTCCTACATAAACAACCTCTACCTTCATAAGGTAAAAGTAAGGTTGCATACATACCACTTGTCGAATTACACTGCATATGTTATTGTTGTTAATTTATTTTAGACTAGTTATTTTAGCAATCGCGACAACTAAAATGGACCGAAGGGCGTACCTAACTTAAGAAACCTCCAAAGAGATACCAGATCAGTGGAAAATTCTTTTTCAATTAGAATGCAATGCTTAATCAATGAACCAATACAAGAAGTTCGAATTCCAGAAAATAGATGGTTTATAGCTTCTCTCATCCTTTTTTTCCCTTTACAATGGCAGTATAAAATACATTGCATGACACTACGATTGATCATTCATCTTTTGATGTACATCTTATCGACAAATATGTTGTACAGAGATCGATTGAAAAATGGATCAAGCTCTGCAGTGTCACGCGGATATTACTTTATCTCTGAGCAATTATTTGGACCGACTGGTTCTCTCAAGCAACTTGATATTGCCATAACAGCAGCCTCAATAGACGCGTCTTCACCCTGTTTCACACATGAGACTCAACTTCAAAATCTCCAAAATCTAACTCAAGGGAAAAGGAAAACTAACAGTTTTACCTTTTCTTTCCAATAAAACATGTTTCCGTATGTCCCTGCCAAACGGCTCCAGAAGCTACGGGGAATATCAAGATCCACAGTAGCTCCAATGTTGAAATTCAGTATGTTTCCTGAACATACACAATAAGCACCAGAAAATGATTCAACAGCACAGATTTAAATCCGAAAAATAAGGATTTTTCTCGCATATTTACCAAATGTAGGATCGGCAACAAAAACTATAGTCCTGTCGTCCACTTGCCAAAAATCCTTGATAGCTAATCCTGTGAATATAGAATTAAACATCAGTATTATACTTCTAAAAAGGTTTAATCAAGTCGGAGATAATTAGACACCAATAATAGTATATATACCAGGCGTATCAGGGTAGTTCTGAGCTAAAACTCTCAGCTTAAATCCAGTATCCTTTTCTATATCTGTGATCTCTTGTGCAAGTCTTTTCTCCTGTAAACTAGTAATAATCATGAGCATCTTTTTCCCTTTCATAGGAAATAGCAGCTATTTCAGTTCAAGTAAACATTAATATGCATAGGAAAAGATAAAAGGGCAATATTTTTAAACCGTGCATCCAAAGTCTTTTTAGCAAAGAAAACAAATTAGAGAGAAAGCAAGGCAAGGCAAGGAAGTATAACGTGGAGAAAAAGCACAATGAAATGCCTCTCCTATCAAGGAACCATAGATCACACCTGACCATCCGAGAGGAAGCCAGCAACGTCAATAACTGGAGTAAACTCCTTAGGAAGCAATTCCGGCTTGTTGACCCCAACCTTTCCCTCAGCAACACCAACTCCTACAATGGTAGTTGATTTTTCAGTCAACATCCTGATCCAATAAAAATAAGTTCAGACGTAACAATGCACACAATTCCTAAGAAGTAGAACATATCCAAGAAATTATACCCTACAGTGTTTGGAAGTACATTCCCTATTGAACCAGAAAATAATTCGTTCCCTTTATACATGAAAAAAGAGCAACAGAGAAGCATAAAGAGAGTATCCTTTTCTCTGGATGGGAAGAGATTCTTGTATATATATATGGGAATAATGGAGCATAAGTGCATGACGTAACAAGAAGCAAACCATTGTTATGCAAATAAGAAAGAACTAACTAACAATATTTTATTTAATTGGGACTATTAACATTCTAATAGTTAAGATATCACTTACTTTATAGTTATGAAGTAAGATGATGATAGCAGAATGAGTTCAACTGCTGTGCCATTTCAATATTGTAAATTAAGCGAATATATGTTCACTAACATAATTCAATGTCATTCCAGAAGGTCGACAAGGTGTTCTGCCTATTGCTAAACTAGCGGACTATTTTGGAAATTCAATCGGAAGTATGTACTTAGCCAATACTCCTCCGGACCATCTCCAAGAGAATGTGGCATCACCTGCAGTGTGTCTTATTATAGGGATGATTCAGCCTGCACCATTCCTGGATGTTGCAAAAGTTCCTTAAAGCAGCTATTTATCTGGATCAACTAGGCATGCAGGAGCATGAGTTCACACAAATCTAAAAGTTCCCCATAAGATGAATTTACAAATAGCTTAGAGGTGCAGTTCCAAAGGCAACGTGGAGGAAACTTGTCTACAATAACTATGGGACTCCTAGATGGATATTTATTTTGAATTTGGTTATATTTGGCAGGCTGCAAACTAAAGATAGAGTGGCCAGATGGACTGACATTGATGATCTATCCTGTCCACTGTGTGCTGGCCAACCTGAGACACTGGACCACTTGTTCTTCCTCTGTCCGGTGCAAGTGAGATATTGAGTAGTTCACTACATTGGCAAGGGGTGATGAGAACCAACAGCTTGGTCTGATGAAGTAAACTGGGCAATGACCAATGCTAGAGGGAACTCACTTGGGGGACACATCTATTGGATGAGCCTAGCAGCGAGTGTCTATATGATATGGAGGCAAAGCAACCTAAGGCACTTCCAACAGAGAACTCGGAACCAAAATAAGCCAACATATAAATAAAGTGACCAAAATTGGTCACCTCTTTAATAAGTTACTAAAATAGGATAAAGATAATAAATTCTTACGGTTTACTCTTTTTTTTTAACGGTCAACTAACGGAGGTGAATAGTAAAAAAACTTTTTGAAAAACGTAATAAATTATTACGTTGTACAAATTTTTTTGTAAAACGTAATAAATTATTACGTTTTACAAAATTTTTATAAAACGTGATAATTTATTACGTTTTACACGGAAAAAAAAGATGTATTGTCCAATCAGCTGGAGTGACACGGTCATCAATTGCCCCAAAAAGAAATTGTGATTCTCACACTAACTTTGTTTAAAAAAAGATGTATTGTCCCATCAACTTTTAATCAAAAATTCAAAAAAAATAATTGCAAATGAGTATCCAACAACTCCATAAATGATTGGTATTTATAAATGAATTAATTCATAAGAATAAGTAGAATGAAGTTGAGAAAACATGTCAATTAAGTGGAGAATACAAATAGATGAATTTTTTTTTATAACTCATGAGATATTATTAAATATAGTAAATATGATAAGAGTATTTTTTTTATTAGTGAAATAATGAACAAAAAAAATTTGAAAAAAGATAATTAGAAATGGAGGTCATCCTTTGTGACCTTCCTTTATATTATATATAGATTGTCAAGACTCAAGTGTAATGTGTACCTGTCCATTGATGTATGGTCAGGTATATAACTAATCAACAATTATTGTCATTATTTATTATTTCTTGCAAAAATTAAAAGGAATTAAATAAAAGAATTAACAAGTAAAAAATTCAATGAAAAAACTGACAGTAAGTAAAAGAATTAACAACAACCAAAAAAAAAAAAATCAAAGAAAAAACTGTTAAGTGCAATAGTTTGATTAATACATATGTATTGATTATTTAATTTGTTGTAAATTAATATAAATTTAAAAGTGAATTGATAGAGAAATATATAATTTTGTTATTTAATTCATGTATAACTAATATCCACATAATTTATTTCACCTTCTTTTCCGTGTAAAATTATACATAGATTTTAAGTTATGTGAGTACTCTCCGTCCTAATTTATATAAATTAGTTTGACTTGACACAGAGTTTAAAAAGAAAATATGACTTTTAAAATTTATGGTCTAAAATGAGTATAAGATGTTATAAATTATTTCATTAAAGCTGAAATGAGTATTTTAAAATTAAATTATTACTAAATATAAAAATATGCCATTATTTTTTTGGACCGACTAAAAAGAAAAGTGAGTCGTATAAATTGAGTGAAGGAAAACATTAATTATGTAAAATTAACAAAACACAATCAAACACTGTATAAAACTGATACTCCTATATGAACAACTTTATACAACATTTCAAACCTATCGAGTACCAATTTTATAAAATTAATTCATGATAGTTTTTATCTTATTACAAACCAAACAAGACATAAATTAATACTCCTTTCGTACTAATTGACCTTCTTTGTTTGTTTCAATTTAATTATCCCTTTTATAAGATCAAGAGAATATTATTATGTTCTTCCAATAATATTCCTATTATTAATGACTAAATAAATGTATAAACTTAAAGGATAATTAATAATTCTAATTTGGTAAAATAATTTTTTTCTTAATGGGTATGTCAAGTCCATAAGGGCCAACTAATATGAAACGGACAAAATACATGTATTAAGTTGGGTTATATGGTAGCCACACGGTCCTTAGAGCTTGATAAAAAAACTTAAAACTATCTCTTAGATGACTCTTGCCATTCTCCATAAAAAGGAAAAAAAAAAATACTTGCAACATTAAGTTGTTCAACTTCTCTCACTGAAAATAGAGGAGAAGGATTAAGAGATATAAAAAGAAAATTGCAAACTAATCAACGACGACTAGTGAAAAAAACAAAAGTCACTATGTCTCAAACTACTACTTTTTTCTGCCAAGGTTCGTCATCATCCATGTAATGCAGACATGACTTTCAATATATATGTACATTTTCCCCCTTTAAGTAATATCTATTACTACAACATTATTTTATTACTATGTACTTTGAACTTTCAAGTCTCTGCTCAAATTTGGTATGGTAAAAAAGGTTATTGCAAGGTGCTTAATCTAGGACATTATTCGGTGCTACAACGAAAGAATAACAAGTTTATTGAGGTAACCCACTCCTAATGTTTTTTGGAAACATTGGGTTGTTCTTTGTTTTTATCCTTTTCTAGAAGTTTTTGCTTTTTTTACTCACATGAGTGACTCAAACCCGCAATCAAGGTTGGAGGTGAAGAGTGCTTATCATCTGAGCAACTCTCTCTTGTTACAATGAGTTAATTATTAGAGTATGGAGAAAGAAGAATATTATTGTGAAATTTTACATAGTGAATTATTTAACAGTAAGGACATATTTGGGACCAAATTCCAGGCATTTTTGACCCCTTTTCTCTTAATAGAAGAATCTAGGGCACATAGTAATACTTAAGTTGAAGAAGCACTGTCATATTCAAATTACAAGTTGATAACTCAAGTGTTAGGGAAAGGAACTTTAACCAGATAACATTGACACTTTTAAAACAATACTTAAAAGGGGCGGATATTTGTTTTATTTTTAACATGTATATTCCTTTTCGCCTAGCTTGGTTGCACAAGCTAGTAACTCAAGTGAGGGCATTAAGGTGATGAGGACAAACAATATAAAGTCTTGTGGATGGTTAGGGACCAGCGTTGTTGATACTGGATGGTTAGGGACCAGCGTTGTTGATACTGGCTTTGTGTCGACAACAAGTGTCTCCCTCCCTCCTGAAGAGGTGGTGACGTTGCACGAGGGGGGATTTTGAGGCAGTTTATGCCCTTAACAAAGCAACACTCTGCCTCTGTGCTTGGCCAACATTTGGTGACTTCGCAGGAGAGGAGAGTTTGAGGCAGTTATGCCCTCTTGCTGACTTGACAGAGAAGCACTCTACCTCTTTTCTTAGTCAACAAAATGTTGTTGTCAAAGAATACCAGTTTGCCAAGTCCAACCAAAAAGTTTGTAGGATTCTCATAGTTTGGACCATGACCTTTTTAAAAAAAAAAATGTATATTTTCTTTCCCTAATTTCAACTTTTTACTCTTGTTTAGGTTCTAAGGGAGGTGATACTACTGATCATGTTACCAGACCAACTTCTTCTTAAGTTATCAGTATTATTTTGTTTATGATATTGTACACAAGAATTTCATTATGTAATATTTTTTAGGATTCTGAAGCTAGTGACAAAAAACAATACAAGGATAAATATCCTCTTAAGTATACAAAAAATACATAAATCCAGGTTCAGCTCTCGCTTTATACTAATTACTGATTCATTCCAAGCATCTTTAATTTGTTGCATTGGTCTACATATCTCAATCTAACCAACTGAACTTATCATTCTTATTAAGAAGAATGCAAGCAAAATAAAGGTCAGTAGTGTTTCTTTTATCTGTTTATATATGATTAATTCTCATATGGATAGACATAGCCGTTAAACTTCTTTTACGGTGAAAATGCTTACTAATTTTCAAACTGCTCTGATACTTAATTAGTATTCGAATTATGAGACTTTTTTCTATTGACATGAATGATTAATTGAACTTAATGCACTTCTTGACAGTTATTCACCTCTCATTATAATCATCCTCCAACAATTTGCTAACTCCCCATGCATCCCATATATATATAAAATCGATACCCAGAAATCGTGAGGGCCAGATAATGTCTCATTTTGATTCTAGTACAACTTAACAATTCTTACGGTCCTTTTTCTTGACATTTAAAACTCTGACACTAGTTTCGATCGTTCACTAGTCTTATCAAACTACAAAATGCTCAAATTATTTCAAGATGATCCACAAATATTTTGGTTGTACAAATACATACTAGAGCATTACATGTCATTCTGCACCTAGTATATTTTGAATTATAATAGGTTTTATGCATATACAAGAAATTTATGTTTTCTCATATATATGTACTGCAAAAAGTCGAGGATCAAACAATTCTTACGGTCCTTTTTCTTGACATTTAAAACTCTGACACTAGTTTCGATCGTTCACTAGTCTTATCAAACTACAAAATGCTCAAATTATTTCAAGATGATCCACAAATATTTTGGTTGTACAAATACATACTAGAGCATTACATGTCATTCTGCACCTAGTATATTTTGAATTATAATAGGTTTTATGCATATACAAGAAATTTATGTTTTCTCATATATATGTACTGCAAAAAGTCGAGGATGGACCTGGACTATGTTTATGGAAAATCTATTCCTGACAGCATTGCAATTGATGGGCGGTCAGAAGAAGTAATGTTGAAGAATTACAAGAAACAATGTGTAAACCAAAGGAAGGCAATAATTCAGCAAAGGGATCAAGACTGACTCCAAATCGTTCATAGACAAAATAACAACTCTAAGAAACTTTCTATGTGGAGGTATGTTTAATTCTTCTTAGTTTCTTCAGCCTTTTAATTCTATAAATCACATAACAAGAGCAATTTATATATAATACATTAGTTTTTAAAGAATTAAAAGAACATGATGAGAATAATAAGCATAAGAAAGAGAGAGAAAAACAAGTTGAACAGGTGTCTAAAACCAAAGGCATGCCAAATTTTAATTGGGCGTGTCTTTACAATGGAACACCTGATGAAGAAGACAATGCCTCTGAGCCTAAAGATAATGGTCTTAAAGAAGGGTCTGGGGACGATGTCAATGATGAAGAAGAAGAAGAGGAAAAGAAGATGGTATTAAAGAAGAGTTTGGGGACGATGTCAATGATGATGAAGAAGGAAAAAAAGAAGATGATGGTCTTAAAGAAGGGTCTGGGGATGAAGAATGAGAAAAAAGAAGATGATGGTCTTAATGAAGGGTTTGGGGACGATGTCAATGATGATGAAGAAGAAGAAAAAAAAGATGATGAGTCAAAAGATGGCACTACTAAATCTAAAAACGAACAAGATAATGATATTGGTAGTTGCAATGGTTAGTTTCTTCTTCTCATTTCTTTTAATATGTTATGGTTTTGCCTTGTATTCAACCAAATAATTATTGTTAATACATTTTCCTTGTGGAAGAGTAGAGTACAAGAATCAACATCTAAAGCAATCACATATGTCAAAGATGAAAATGCACTTGTCAAACCTTAAAGCAAATCATTTCAAAGAGTGTGGACAGACGAGGACGAGAAAACTATGCTGGAACCTATTGCAAGTTACAGAGCTATTCATGGAAAGGAGCCAAATAGTAATAAATTGTTCAATATAATCAAGGAAAAAATCAGTTTCAAACCAACTATAGTTCAAGTCAGGAACAAAATTAGAACTTTGACGATAATCAAGAGAAAAACCCACCAACATATTAAAGATACACCTACCGAGAAAAGTTTGCTTTGTTCATCTCAAAAGGTTTGGGGTGTCAACAGAATGTGTTTAATTACTGCTCAATCAAGTAGTTGAACATATTCTGTTGACACCCGAAACCTTTTGAGATGAACAAAGAAAACTTTCTCAGCAGGTGTATCTTTAATCTGTTGGTGGGTTTTTCTCTTGATTCTCTTCAAAGTTCTAATTTTGTTCCTGACTTGAACTATAGTTGGTTTGAAACTGATTTTCCCTTGATTATATTGAACAATTTATCACTATTTGGCTCCTTTCCATGAATAACTCTGTAACTTGCAATAGCTTCCAGCAGAGTTCCTCGTTTGTCCACACTCTTTGAAATGGTTTGCTTTGAGGTTTGACAAGTGCATTTTTCATCTTTGACATATGTGATTGCTTTAGATGTTGATCCTTCTACTTCTACTCTTCCACAAGGAAAACGTATTAACAATAATCATTTGGTTGAATACAAACAAAACCATAACATATTAAAAGAAATGAGAAGAAGAAACTAATTATTGCAACTCCTAGTATCATTATCTTATTCGTTTTTAGACTTAGTAGTGCCATCTTTTGACTCCTCCTCATCTTCTTTTTCTTCTTCTTCATCATCATTGACATCGTCCCCAGGCCCTTCATTAAGACCATCATCTTATTTTTCTCCTTCTTCATCATCATCCCCAGACCCTTCTTTAAGACCATCATCTTCTTTTTTTCCTTCTACATCATCATTGACATCGTCCCCAGACCCTTCTTTAATACCATCATCTTCTTTTCTTCCTTCTTCTTCATCATTGACATCGTCAGACCTTCTTTAAGACCATCATCTTTAGGCTCAGAGGCATTATCATCTTCATCAGGTGTTCTATTATAAAGACACGCTCAATTAAAAGTTGGCATGTCTTTGGTTTTAAACACCTGTTCGACTTGTTTTTCTCTCTTTCTCATGCTTATCATCCCCATCATGTTCTTTTAATTCTTTAAAAACCAATGTATTATATATAAATTGCTCTTGTTATGTGATTTATAGAATTAAAAGGTTGAAGAAACTAAGAAGAATTAAACATACCTCCGCATAGAAAGTTTCTTAGAGTTGTTATTTTGTCTATGAAATGTTTTGGAGTCGGCCTTGATCCCTTTCCTGAATTATTGCCTTCCTTTGGTTTACACACTGTTTCTTCAACATTACTTCTTCTGACCGCCCATCAACTGCAATGCTGTCAGGAACAGATTTTTCATAAACATAGTCCAGGTCCATCCTCGACTTTCTGCAATACATATATATAAGAAAACAGGAATTTCTTATATATGCGTAACTCCTATTATAATTTCAAAATATACTAGGTGCAGAATGACATGTAATACTCTAGTATGTATTGTACAACCAAAATATTTGTGGATCATCTTGAAATAATTTGAGCATTTTGTAGTTGATAAGACTAGTGAATGATTGAAACTATTGTCAAAGTTTTAAATGTCAAGAAAAAGGACCATAAGAATTGTTAAGTTGTACTATAATCAAAATGAGGCATTATCTGGCCCTCGCGACTTTTGGGTATAGATCTTATATATAAGGGATGCATGAGGAGTTAGTAAATTGTTGGAGGATGATTATAATGAGAGATGAATAACTGTCAAGAAGTTCATTAAGTTCAATTAATCATTCATGTCAATAGAAAAAAGAAGCAAAAAAGTCTCACAATTTGAATACTAACCAAGTATCAGAGCAGTTTGAAAATTAGTAAGCATTTTCACTGTAAAGGAAGTTTAACGGCTATGCCTATCCATATGCGAATTAATCATATACAAACAGATAAAAGAAACATTACTAACCTTTGTTTTGCTTGCATTCTTCTTAATGATTAAGTTCAGTTGGTTAGATTGAGATATCCAGACCAATGCAACAAATTAAAGATGCTTGATAAGAATCAGTAATCAGTATAAAGCAAAAGTTGAACCAGGATTTATGTATTTTTTTTATATTTTGGAGGATATTTATCCTTGTATAAAGCGAGAGTTGAACCAGAATTTATGTATTCTTTTATACTTTGAAGGATATTTATCGTTGTATTGTTTTTTGTCACTAACTTCAGAATCTATAAAAATATTACATAATGAAATTTATGTGTAAAATATCGTAAACAAAATAATAATGATCACATAAAAATGATAACTTGAGAAGAAGTTGGTCTGGTAATATAATCAGTAGTATCCCTCCCTTAGAATCTAAATTAGAGTAAAAAGTTAAAATTAGGGAAAGGAAATATACATATTTTTTTTAAAAACGGTCATGGTCTAAACTATGAGAAGCCTACAAACTTTTTGGTTGGACTTGGCAAACTGGTGTTCTTTGACAGCAACATTTTGTTGACTAAGCAAAGAGGCAGAGTGTTGCTTTGTCAAGTTAGCAAGAGGGCATAATTGCCTCAAACTTCCCTCCAGCAAAGTCACCAAATATTGGCCAAGCACGGAAGCAGAGTGTTGCTCTGTTAAGTCAGCAAAAGGGCATAAACTGCCTCAAACTCACCCCTCATGCAACGTCACCACCTCTTTAGGAGGGAGACACTTGCTGTCGACACAAAGCCAGTATCAACATTGTTGGTCCATAACCATCCACAAGACTTTATATTGTTTGTCCTCATCACCTTAATGCTCTCAATCGAGTTACAAGCTCGTGCAACTAAGCTAGGCGGAAAGAAATATACATGTTAAAAATAAAACAAATATCTTCCCTTTTTAAGTATTGTTTTGAAAGTGTCAATGTTATCTGGTTAAAGTTCCTTTCCCTAACAATTGAGTTATCAACTTGTAATTTGAATATGACAGTACTTCTCCAACTTAATTATTACTATGTGCCCTAGCTTCTTCTATTAATAAAATTAAGAGAAAAGGGGTCAAAAATGCCTGAAATTAGGTCCCAAATATGTACTTACCGTTAAATAATTCATTATGTAAAATTTCACAATAATATTCTTCTTTCTCCATACTCTAATAATTAACTCATTGTAACAAGAGAGAGTTGCTCGGATGATAAGCACTCTTCACCTCCAACCTTGATTGCGGGTTTGAGTTACTCACGTGAGTAAAAAAAGCAAAAACTTCTAGAAAAGGGTAAAAACAAAGAACAACCCAATGTTTTCGAAAAACATTAGGAGTGGGTTACCCCAATAAACTTGTTATTCTTTCCCTGTAGCACCGAATAATGTCTTAGATTAAGCACCTTGCAATAACCTTTTTTACCATACCAAATTTGAGCAGAGACTTGAAAGTTCAAAGTACATAGTAGTAAAATAATGTTGTAGTAATAGATATTACTTAAAGGGGGAAAATGTACATATATATTGAAAGTCATGTCTGCATTACATGGATGATGACAATTAATGATGACAAACCTTGGCAGGGAAAAGAAGTAGTTTGAGACATAGTGACTTTTGGTTTTTTCACTAATCGTTGTTGATCAGTTTGCAATTTTCTTTTCATATCTCTTAATTCTTCTCCTCCATTTTCAGTGAGAGAAGTTGAACAAATTAATGTTGCAAGTATTTCTTTCTTTCCTTTTTATGGAGAATGACAAGAGTCATCCAAGAGACAGTCAAAGTCTTTTCATCAAGCTCTAAGGACCGTTTGGCTACCATATTAGACCCAACTTAATACATGTATTTTGTCCGTTTCATATTAGTTGACCCTTATTGACTTGACATACTTATTAAGAAAAAATTTATTAGGAATTTATTTACCAAATTAGACGTATTAATTATGCTTCAAAAATACAAATTTAAGTTTATACACTTTATTTAGTCATTAATAATAGGGATAGTATCGGAAGAACATAATAATATTCTCTTGATTTACTAAAAGAGATAATTAAATTGAAACAAAGAAAGAAGGTTAATTAATACGAAACGAAGGGAGTATTAATTTATGTCTTGTTTGGTTTGTAAAAGGATAAAAGCTATCATGAATTAATTTTATACAATTGATACTCGATAGGTTTGAAATGCTGTATAAAGTTATTCATATAGGAGTATTAATTTTATACGGTGTTTGTGTTTTCTTAATTTTACATCATTAATGTTTTTCTTCACTCAATTTATATGACTCACTTTCCTTTTAGTCAGTCCAAAAAATAATGACTTATTCTTATATTTAGCAATAATTTATTTTTAAAATACTCATTTCAACTTTAATGAAATAATTTATAACATCTTATAATCATTTTAGATCATAAATTTTAAAAGTTATCTTTTCTTTTTAAACTCTGTGTCAAGACTAACTAACTTACATAAATAAGGATGGAGATTACTCCAATAACTCAAAATCTATGTATAATTTTACATAAGAAAAAAGGTGAAATAAATTATATGAATATTAGTTAAACATGAATTAAATAACAAAATTATATATTTATCTCTATCAATTCACTTTTAAATGTATATTAATAATTTACAACAAATTAAATAATCAAACAAATTAAATAATCAATACATACGTATTAATCAAATTGTTGCACTTCAAGTTTTTTCTTTGTTTTTTTTTGTTGTTGTTAATTCTTTTACTTACTACCAGTTTTTTTGTTGAATTTTTTTTCTTGTTAGTTCTTTTATATAATTCCTTTTAATTTTTGCAAGAAACTAGTTTAACTACACGTGCCTCGCACGTGTAATGTTTGATTATTTAAAATTAAATAATTTTATCTACTGTAGAGATTTTTATTGAAGTGTACAAAGTTCAAATCACTTTTCAAAGATCTTTCACACTTTAATATAATAATGTAAACATAAACATATATTTTAGTTTAAGCACATATATATTTTACCACCAGAAGTTTCAGGTGGTAGATGGATCATCACTTTTGTATTAGTCATGCAGTACCTCTTTCCCTTCCTGCCAGAGGCTAATAAAGACACATCAATTTGAACCATATTTGTGGTACGATTATTTTTTTCTTTATTTAAAATTTTTTCTTATTTTTAAAGTCAATTTTTTACAAAATCATTAATTACATTCTTATTATGTACTTATAATTTTTAAAAATTTAATTAGTTCTTAAATTTTTCTTATTCTAACACTTTGGTATTTATTTCTAGATTTTTTTATTTTTTTAAATCAAATTTAGTTGATTTAGAATTCTTAAATTAATGAAAAAAAATATTAGTTGTCATTAATTCTGATGACTTAGGAAAGATTTTACCATAAATATATTTAATTAATAATTTTCAACTCTTAAATATTAAGAAAAATAGTGAAAAAAATAATTTTATCTAAAGTAAAGACTTTAAATGAAGAGCAAAAAATTCAAACAACATTTCTACGGTTCTTCACACTGTTAATATATTATAGATTATAGATATAGATTATAGATATATATAATAGATAATGGCAATAATTGTTGATTAATTATATATCTAACTCATACGCCAATGGACTGGTACACATTGCACTTGAGTCTTGACAATCTATATATAATATAAAGGAAGGTCATAGAGGAGGTGATGTGGCACCTCTCTATAACCTCCATTTCTAAATTTTTTTCTTCTTTTTTTGTTTATTATTTCACTAATCAATTTGTTTATTAATTAAAAAAATATTCTATCATATTTACTATATCTAGTAATATCTCATGAATTATAAAAAAAAAATTTCATCTATTTGTATTCTTCACTTAAATGACATGTCTTCTCAACTTCATTCCACTTAATTCTTATGGATTAATTCATCTATAAATACCAATCATCTATAGAGTTGTTGGATACTCATTTGCATTTTTAAAATTTTTTTGTAAAACGTAATAATTTATTAGGTTTTACACGAAAAAAAAAAAGATGCATTGTCCAATCAGCTGGAGCTGGAGTGACATGATCGTCAATTGCCCCCAAAAAAATTGTGATTCTCACTCTAATTTTGTTTAAGAAAAGGTGTATTGTCCCATCAACTTTTACACAAAAATTCAAAAAAAAATTAGTGTATTGTCCCATCACCAGCTTCATCTCAATTTTTAGTCAAATCAGTGTATTGTCAAAATTTTTTGTAAAAGATAAGTATTTATTAGACAAATTATTACAATAGTGTATTGTCAAATCAACAACATTATCTAATAAATACAATATTATAATACATACTTATCTTTAACAAAAAAATTTGACAATATACTGATTTGACTAAAAGTCGAGAAAAGTTGGTGATTATACACTAATTTTTTTTAATTTTCGTGTAAAACGTAATAAATTATTACGTTTTACAAAAAATTACGTAAAACATAATAATTTATTACATTTTACCAAAAAAAAATTTCATTTAACTAAAAGTTGATGGGAAAATACACTTTTTTTAAGAAAAGTTAGAGTGAGAATCACAATTTTTTTGGGACAATTGATGATCGTGTCACTCCAGCTGATTGGACAAAACATTTTTATTTTTAATTTTCGTGTAAAATATAATAAATTTTTACGTTTTACAAAAGTTTTTGTAAAACGTAATAATTTATTACGTTTTTCAAAAAGTTTTTTTACTATTCATCTTTGTTAGTTAATCGTTAAAAAAAAAAGAGTAAAACGTAATAATTTATTACGTTTAGCTTATTTTAATAACTTAGTGAAGAGGTGACCTATTTTGGTCACTTTATTTATATGTTGACTTATTTTGGTTCCGAGTTCTCCCGCAGAAGAGTAGCAGCATCAGTAAACTGACAGCAACAGCTGTCCAAGAGGTATATTACAGGGGAGTATGCAAAGGAAGTTAGTAGGCAGGATGCAGCATCTGGACAGATGCTCATATTAGGATTCTGAGAGAAACAAACAGTTTTGCCTGAATATTTTGATATGTAGTTGGTAGTTTGAGTAGAGAGCAGTACCAGAAATATGGGAAAATAGTCCATACTCTTGGTCCTTAACCTATATATAAACTCTAAAAGAAAAAAAAAAAAAACTTGAAAGAGGATCTCAGTATGATAATTTCAGATAATGGCTGTTGAAGCTAGCAGTCTACTTTCCTTAGCTACATTTGAAAAGAATATAGTATTGCGTCTTACAGAAGAAAAGCAAGCTGTGGAAGATCAAAAATCAATTTATCAAATGTTAGATGCAGATTATAGTACTTACTGTTTAGACAAGGAAACTTTGGGAACATAATCTAATAGTTTAAACCAGCATGTATCTGTCTACAAAGTTAGAGTTCGAGACAGAGGCAGGTATAGCCTTGTGATACAGGTTTCACCTGAACCCAGTAGTTTCGACGCAAAGCATAAATTTATGCCTGTTCGAGAAATTGATCCCTTTTATAAGTTGCACTGGCTGCTCACTCTTATGGACAACTTAAGCACTTACAACATGGTGTCCAGCCCATCTTGAGAACACCTCAACTAATTTCACATATGGCTGCTACCACCAAGGCTTGAACAGATAGGAAGAAATCACCTAGTGTTTTGCCTCCATTGCAAATCAAACCTGAGACTTCATGATTCTAAGCCCACTTCATTGACCTCTAAGTCACACCCTCGGGTTCTATAAACCAAATTTTTACGATAGGGGTTGTTATCAACCAATCAACTATCCTAGCTGGAGTTGACTATATGAATCCCATAGAGTATTCATCATAGGCACATAAATGTTATCCGACCATGAACCTACTCCTTTATCCTTGATTTGCATCACTATACTTTGGGAAACTCACATAAGCATATTTATGAAATGGAATACTGACTATAACTAATAATAACATAGTATTCCATGACGACCTAATACTTCATACCAGAGCAAGATCAATCACAATTAGGATAATGGCTTAATACATACTCAGCCCCTAAACTAGTCAGGATATACCATTTAGATACTCGAACAAAGTCCAATTTTTGTTGAAACTTTTAATTAGGTGTTCCAATTAGATACTTTGTGTTCAAATTTTGAGAATCCTTTTGTGTGCGTTTTAATTCTCAATTAGGTAGTTAACTTCATAAAATTATATACGTTCACCTTAAAAATTCATAAAACTCCAGGTACTTCCTATTTGAGGTTGATGTCTATAATTAAAGGATATAACATATTTTATGTAGTTAACTTAACTATCTTTAGATGAATAAAAACACGTGCAATTTGTTTCTTTTTTTTTGCAAAATTTGTTACAGAAAAGTTTAATTGAAACACGATATTAAGAGTTGAGCTGGTCAATTGGAACGGGGCTTCACAATATTAAGAGTTGAGCTGGTCAATTGGAACGGGGCTTACTTTTCTAACCCATCTAAGCTTTTCTAATACACAGGCAACAACAACATACCCAGTGTATTCCCACAAAGTGGGATCTAATGAGGGCAAAGTGTGCGCAATCCATACCACTACCTCAAATGAACCCTGGCTCAGGACAGATAACAATATAATCACAAAAAAACGTAAAACTAAACAACAAAATAGGATAACACACTGCTAAATAATAAAAGAAATAAGACACCGAGCAGCAAATTTACAGTAAAAATGATTAAGCATGTGAAACAAGAAAATTAACACGAATTGTGAAATTTAACAAGAACCCATTTGCAATAATTATAGAAACGCCAAAATACAATTGGCAATCTACAGGGTCCGGACAAGGTTGTATACAAGGCTTGAGCCCGTGACCTCCTCGTCAAATGCAACAACTTTACCAATTACTTAAAGGCTCCCCTTCAGAGAAGTATAAAAATAATAGTAATAATTTTACCTGTGAGTGAGAGAGCAAGAGCTAAAGAACCAGAGAGCAAGAAATTCAAAGTTTTTGATGAAAATTCCGATATTTTGGATAATATGGGAGGTAGATTTTCACTCCGGATTGAAATTCTGAAATGGGAATGTGATGCTTTGATGGAATTTGAAGAAAAAGGAGAGTGATTAATGTTGGGGAATGCTAGAGATGACGGAGGGTGGAAAAGAGAAGCCATTTTCCTCTGTTGTGTAGAAGTTTTACAGGTATCCTCTCTAGAATATTGTGCTTCATTTATTCACCGCTTTTCCTTTTCTTTTCTTTTCTTTGAAAGAAAAAAATATATATACTAGTACATATACATATTAGCTTTATCATATTTATACAAATTCTAATACTTATAAAATAATTATAAAAATCTTAATTAATTATATATTTTTATATTGAAAAATTAATTATATATCTTAACATATTCAAAATTAAAAAAAAAAAATATCGAAAGCTAATTATGCATTTTTACAAAGAAAAAAAAATGTATCTTTGAATGTATTATGTATTTCGACAAATCTAAAATTTAAAAAAATATATCAGAAACTAATTATGTATCTTTATAAAGGAAAAAAATTATTTCTTCATTAAATGCACCGAGAGCTAATTATTTATCTCGATAGATCTAAAATCAAAATTTTAATAATTATGCAAAATATTGAATTTGCTATTTTCAAACTATCGGAATTTATATTGTTTAATAGCACAAAAAAGGAATTTATGTATTATTTTATATATAATATAAAATTAAAATTCGGTACTACATACAACAACAACATATTCATTGTGTTCCTAATGTTTGGGGAGGGTAAAGTATACACAGTTCATAACAATACCACTATCTTATATGAATTAGAGTAGCTGTTTTCGATAAATCCGTGGCTCAAAACAGATAACAAATATAATCAAATAAAAATCATAAAAGCAACAACAAAAAAAAAAAAAGAATATCACACCGTTGTATAGTAAGATTCAATACTACATAAATATTTAAATATGATAACTACTGGCTAACAGAATTTAAAAAACGCCTCCTTTAAGGATTAATTAAAGATACTAAAAAAAAAACATAAATTTGAAGGACCAAAATAGAGAGACTGTTCTCATCAATAGGGAATAATTTAGGCAAAAATCTCAACAGCTCTCCTTTTCAGCTCTTTCACTTTTCAATTTCTTCTCATTTGTCACGACCCTGAGTGAACAGAGTTACCTAGTACTGTATGTTTAGCGTAGAGTTACGCTAAACATGGAGATGACATGGAGAAAAAAAATCCTTCTAATAAGAAACAGGCTGTATGTTTAGCGTAGAGTTACGAACAAGAGTTACTAGAGAGCAACATCAGGTTCAGGGGGGATGAAGAGAAAGATGACAAGAAGAGGAGACCCGAGCCATCCGATACTTAAGCAAGCTATTGGAAACTGTTGAAAGTATGTTTCTGAAACAAAGTAGAAGTTTGATAACTATTAGTAGTTCTACGTTGGATTAGAGTTAAGAAATTAGTGAACACGCGATCAAAATATGCCATCAAATCGGAGAGTAACAAAGGTAGGCTTGGTGCACTTTTTAAGTGCACTATCCTTTCTTTCTTTAACGGCTTGATTAACGGAAGTTAAAATCAGATGATGCACTTTTTTTTTATGCATCATTCATTTTTTTCATATGGTGCACTTTTTTTGTGCACCGTTCATTTTTTTTATATATGATGCACTAATTTTGTGCACTATATGAAAAAAAATATGGTGCACAAAAAAAAGTGCACCATCCATTATGGTAAAAATATATGGTGTACTATTTTTGTGCGTCATTCATAAAAGAAAGTGTCAATTTAGTATATACAAGATAAAAAAAAATTACGATATTGTTTGAAAAATGTAGATAGTGCACCAAAATGTAAGATAATGCACTATTTGAATGCACAAAATGAAAAATAATAGATAGTACATTAAAATAGTGCAACATATGACAAAATTAAAAAAAAAAACAAATTCAAATTTTAGTACAATATATGACCAAAAAAAATAGTGCACTATATGAAATAAATTAAATAAGTACTAAATAAAAAAAAAGTGTAATAAAATAGTATTATATAAAATAAATACTCAAAAAGAAAAAGTACACTCAAATCACTATATATTAAAAAAAACATCCATTTAAATAATGCAATATATGAAATAAATAAAAAAAATAGAATGAATAATGCACTAAATAAGTGCACTATACTAGAAAAAATAGATAGTGCACTAATTATGTTCATATATGAAAAAAATACATGGTGCAATAATTTTTTGCATAATGTGAAAAATAAATGGATGGTGCACAAAAATAGTGTACCATATATATTTTTTTTATATATAGTGCCCATAATTACTTTTTTGGAACACTTCTTTTTTACTGAGAAAGTAGATGGGGGAAGAAAGTGAAGGGTATGGATAAGATCACAGAGGGTTGATATTTTTTTACAATGATGCACTAATTTTATGCACCATATAAAAGAAAAATTGGATGGTGCTTTTTTTTGTGCTCCATATTTTTTTTTCATATGATGCACAAAAAAAGTGCACCATATAGAAAAAAATGAATCTTGCACAAAAAAAGTGCACCATCCAATTTTAACCTCCACTAACCAAGCCGTTAAAAAAAGAAAGGATGGTGCACAAAAAAAGTGCACCAAACCCACTTTTGTTACTCTACAATTTAATGACATATTTTTGTCACTTTTTTAAGTTTGCAACATATTTTGGTCGCGTGTTCGGAATTAGTTATCCTTTGTTGTTTGAATTAGAAATTAGTTATTCTTGTTTGAATTGAAGTCTAGTTAGAAATCTAGCTATATACTAAAAACGAACAGTTGGTATCGAGAGCCAGTTTGTTGAGGGATCTGTGACAGAGATAAATTCTGAAAATAACTTTTTCCAAATAACTCCTCTTGTCTTTAATGGTGAAAATTACCAACTTTGAACAGTAAAAATGGAGGCTTATCTTGAGGCTTTAAATCTTTGGAAGGCCGTGGAGGAGGATTATGATGTTCTTCCACTGCCTGATAATCCACGTTGGCCCATATTAAAAGTCAAAGAAAAAAGAAAATCAGGAATCAAAGATCTTTGAGAGGCCGTGGAGGAGGATTATGATGTTTTTTGCTGCCCGATAATACTACGGTGGCCCAGATCAAAGCCAAAAGAAAAAAAAACAGAAATCAAAGGCACAAGCAATTTTGTTTGCTAGCGTTTCTTCAATAATTTTCACAAGAATTATGAGCCTTAAATCTCCAAAAGAAATTTGGAATTATCTGAAGAAAGAATATACAGGAGATGAAAGAATACGAAGCATGAAGTGTTGAATCTAACAAGGAAATTCGAATTGCAAAAGATGAAGGAATCTGAGACCGTCAAAGAGCACTCAAACCCACTTCTTAGCATTGTTAATAAGGTAAGATTGCTTGACACAAAATTGAAAGATTCAAGAATTGTTGAAAAAATTCTTGTTACTGTGCCTGAAAGATATCAGTAATTACCTTGGAAAATAAAAAAGATCTGTCCAAGATTACTTGGCAGAATCATTAACTACACTGCAGGTTCAAGAGCAAAGAGACTTATGAGACAAGATGGTATGGTTGAAGAAGCTTTGATAGCCAACCACAAGACTCAAAGTAAGGGTAATAATTTAAGAAAAACTATCCACCTTTCCAGCACTGTGGCAAAATAGGTCATTCTTCATTTAAATGTTAGAAGAGACCAGATGTACAATACAAGATCTGCAATCAACTTGGACATGAAGTTATGATTTGCATAAACAAATCTTAAAAATATGAAGCAGATGTTCAAGTCATCAAAGAATAAGATGATCACTTATTTATGGCAGCATATTCTTTAATCAAGAAATCTGATTTTTGGATGATTGACAGTGGTTGTACAAACCACATGACATATGACAAAACTCTTTTTAAAGAATTTCTGCCTTTGAAAAATAAGAAAGTCTGAATTGGGAATGGTGACTATATTCTCGCAGAAGGAAAAGGGAATGTTGCAATCAAAACAATTTCAGAACATGCACACAAGCCATGCAATAACAAAGATGAATTGATAGATTTATTCAAGAGGTCAAATTCAGTCGAAGCCGAGCTTGCAATCTACAATTTCTGATCCAAGGAGGAGTGTTGAAAATATGTCTCAGAAATAAAATAGAAGTAAATAACTATTAGTAGTTGTAAATTGTTAGAGTTCTATGTGGATTAGACTTAGGAATCAGTTATACCTTTGTTATTTGAATTAGAAATTAGTTTTGAATTGAAGTCTAGTTAGAAATCTAGTTATATGTCTTTGAATTATTAATAAAATAATTCACTTTGACAATACAATACAATTGCAGTATCTTTTTCTCTCCAACTTTTTCTCTGTTATTTCTTTAATTTCAAAGCTAAAAACCAACAGAAATCAGTCTGTTCATGGAATAGCTAGCTTGTTATTTCTTTAATTTCAAAGCTAAAAAACAACAGAAATCAGCCTGTTCATAGAATAACTAGCTTGATGTCCAGGTAGAAGTCAGTCAAACTATAATTTTTCTGTGAATGTCAGAAGTCTATGATGAAGTCTGAAGTAGCGCAAAGCATTTTTGGTGGTTAGTTATTAATTCTCCATTTATTGATCTGTTCCTTTGTCTTATCAAACAAATGAACAAGGAGGAACTATGAATAGAAATGAAAATTATCAAGAATTTCTGGACTTGCTTGAAGTTTGATGACTATGATTCTTTTATTTTTCTCTCCTTCTGCCTTTTTATTCATAGTTTTGATAACCTTGTAATTTGGATTCATGAGCACTTGCTGCTTCTCTTAAACCAATATAGGCGATTGTTTCTGTCGTCATTATGCCAATCTGCTCTGTGCTTAACTTGTAGTTAAATTTTACAAGATTATAGCAACTTGATCATCAGTGATCACTTTAGATCACAGAGAGAGTTTTTGGGTTCTATTGTATTCATGAAGCTGGAATAAAGTATAATGTGCAATTAGTAAAACTCCTTCATTTGTTCATCTAAGCTGATAGTATAGTTTGTTTAATAAGTGCTAAATATTTCCATGAATCAGATGTTTCTTAGGACAATTAGCCTGACCAACATGGGTTGTAGCAAAACTAATTACGAAAGAGGGGAAATCGGCACATTAAAATCCCATATAAGGAGGACACTTTGATATCTAAAACCTGCAGCAATAGTCGTAGGACTTAAAGCTAGCTCATGAGGAGGAGGATTGCCCAAGCCTTATAAAGAGACCACTTATCTCATTAACCACCAATGTGGGACTTTCTTCTCAATCTTTAACACTATGTAAGCATTCTGTAGTAGAATATAGCCGGTCGAAGCAGTTGTCTATGTAAGCGTTCTGTAGTAGAGGATATTTTCTTCTTTGATTGTTCGTGTAGTAAGGGGATAGTTATGATGTTAGCATGATGTAAATATTATATATATTAATGGAACCATATATTGTTGTATATTAGTGTAATTACATAGATTTGATTTTGTAGTTAAAGAGAATAATAGTGGCTTTAGTAGAGCAGATTTTGTGGGATAGAATAGCGAATTTAGAGGGATAGAAAAACTTATTTTTAGGGATAGGAAGACGGATCTTTAGGGATGTAATCATTGAATATTTTCTATTTAATGACAAGACTATCAATATTGAGAGGCATTCAGCAGAAAATTGACATATGAATCCCATAGATTATTATTCCCATGGGTGTGGTGAAGGGAGAGCCTCATTTGGCAGAAAAAATCCCACAAACACTTGGAAGTAGAACAATGAATAAAGATGGCGATGATTTGATTCTTTCTTATGTTTGAGTCAGCGGCACTATCATCATGAAAAATTGAAAACTACTTGCGAAAAAGTGTTATTTTATGGTGTTTCGGGTACAAGAATCTGTATAAATGCTACACCAACTTCAACACAAGTTCATGTATAAACAATAACACCTATGAAGTTCTTTTAACATCTTCAATACAAGATTACTAATAATCTATTCAAGAAGTATGTTAATTTCCAGAAATAAGATGAAACAGAATTTAATTTGTAAGGTCAAGTCCCCCGACTTCACGGATTGTCCTTAAGGAATAATTCCCCTCACTGTACCCGAGGTTATGGAATCTTCCTTCCAGGATAAAATGACCTTCAATCCGAACAATAGTGGTACCTCAAATTGTTGGATTCAACGAACTCACTCAACAGCCTAATGATCACACAGAGTTTTTGTTAAGAATAGAAGAGTTTTTGCTGTCAAAATTGATTACTTTACCTGCGGAAATATCAGGTATTTATAGCCTTAAGTGTATCCTTTCAGAAAGGATGCATTGGTTCAGCTGAAAGGCACCTTTTTTTTTTGCAACAGTCATGTCCCTGCGTTGGGACTACTCCTGGTAAGGGTGGCAACGGAACCGGAACTTTTCGTTCCGTTCCGGTAGTTCCGGTTCCGGTTGATTTCCGGTTCCGGTAACAAACCGGTCCGGTTGGTTCCGGATAACGAAACCGGACCGGACCTTCGAAAATTTCCGGTACCGGTTGACCGGTTTCCGGTCCGGAATAACGGTCAAAAATTTGGATTTAACATTAGTTTTTTTTTTTTTTTTTTATAAAACAGGTTTGCAACGGCTTTTAGCCGTTGCATTGTAGCCGTTACTCCCCCCCCGCCCCCACCTTCCAATTACCCCCACCACCCTTTAAATTTTTTACTATAAATATACTTCATTTCAATTATTTTTTTCACACAAATATTATCAATTTTCATACTCTCTCTTAATATTCTCTCAAATTCTCTCTAAATATTTCTAGTTTTATTATATTAGTTGAACACTTGAAGTTGAGGATTCATTTAATTCCGACATTTGTTATACGTCTGCTTTTACGCAGACGTTTGGTATATTCGTTCCAACTTTAATCTCTTTTTATTTACGTTAATTATCTATATTTTTTTTATTTACGAACATCAATTTGTATTTGTATTGCTTGTTTTAATATTTTATTTTGAAATATGGATTTTGAAAAAAATAGTAGTGGTAAAAAATCAAATTTTGGTAAGGTCTTTCGTAGAAATAAAAAAAGTAAGGCTAGTACTAGTTCATTACCGGGTAGATTTAATGAAACTTCATTATCACAACCTAATGGTTTCGATGTTGGTATCGGTATGGAATTAGATAATGAGACCCTGAATAGGCGTTATAATAATTTTGAGGAAGACTTACCAGAGGAAGATGATATAGAAGAACAAGAATTAGGTGATAGCCCTACCCCTACTAGTCCGGTTACGGAATTACCGGAACACGGTGAAGAACTGTCCCCTTTACCGGAATTTACTAGGGCCAAAGGTACCGAACGTACTAAAAGGTCTTTAGTTTGGAAATTTATGGAGCATGATAGGGTAAAAAGTACTGCTACTTGCAATAAATGCAAGAATGTTTTTAAACATTTGACTGGGGGGGGAAATGGCGGGACAAGATTGCTAACTTCGCATTTGATGAGATGTAATAAAGAATTTATTCGTCTAAAAAATGAGGCTAAGGCCAAAAAAGATGGTACAACATTTGTACATGAATCTGTAGGAGGTAATATGGTTCAAACACGTTTAGACATGTTTAACCCGGCTGAAGCAAGTTCATCCTCGACATATAGTGAAGATGTAGATAGAGAAGAACTAGCAAAAATGGTTGTTGTTATGGGTTTGCCTTTTAGTTTTCCTTCGCATCCCGGTTTTATTCATTATATTCAACGAGTATATAATCCCTCTTTTAAAGGTTTTTCTTGAAATACAATTAAAAATGATATTTTTAAATTTCAAGCTGAACATTGTCATTTTCTTCGTTGCTTATTTGATAAATTTGATGGTAGAATATCTGTTACGTCTGATATGGGTACTAGTGTTGTCGGTAATGATTATTTTACTCTCACGGCTCATTGGATTGATCACGATTGGAACATGCAAAAAAGAATTATTGCTTATAAATATGTCGATGAGTCTAAAACCGGTATGTATATAGCTAATACAATAACGGAGAGCATGAAATATTTTAGATTTATTGGTAAACCTATGGCATGCACATTAGATAATGCTTCTAATAATTTGAAAGCTATTGATGAGTTAAAAACTAGATTATGTTTAATGTATCAAGATCATTTTCATGTTAGATGTTCCGCACATATTTTAAATTTGATAGTACATGATGGTATTCATTTGTTTGGAAATGGTTGTGTTAAAGTGAGAATTGCTTGTAGTTCTATGTTTAAAAATAAAAAAAAGGCTGTAATGGATGATTTTAAATGTAAATGTGAACAATGTGGCCTTCCATATAGATAAATTCCAAAAGAAATTCCTACTAGATGAAATTCTTTGTTTCAAATGTTTGAAGTTGCTGTTATATATCGTAAACCTATACAATTAGTTTATAATTCTTATAATGAGGATGTTAATTTAATGCTAGATGAAGATGATTGGACCGAAGTAGAAGAACTTTGTAAATTTTTGAAAACTTTTTATCAAGCTACGAACACAGTATCTGCTCAATATACTCCAACTATTTCTTCTGTTTTAGTAACTATTACTGCTATTTCTAAAGTACTTGTTGAATATAAAAAAATATGTCCTAACAAAGAGGCAATTGAAGCTATGATTGAAAAATTTTAAAAATATTATTTTCCAATTCCACAAATTATTTTAACAACTAATTTATTAAACTCATTTTATAAAGAACATGGTACAGTGATGTTGGTTAGAAAATTATACAACAATTTAGAAATTGGACTTCATGAAAAGCCATCAGTTGAAACTTGTTGTGCTAGCATAGTACCTACAGCTAGGAATTTATATAACTTGTATCAAGTTATGGAACAAAATATTGAGCCGATTGAACCTCCTAGTTCTAGACGTAGATATGATGATTTAGATGACGAGATGGGCGAAGAACTTGGTCTTCAATGTTGTAGGAGTAATGATTTTGATTCGTATCTTTCGCAGGACCGGGAAAATATTAGAGATGAAACTGGAAAACAACAACTTTTATCGTGGTGGAAGACCCGGATCAGACAATTTCCAAAACTTTCAAGGATGGTTCGAGATTAGTTATCAGCTCAAGCTTCTTCAGTTGCTTCGGAGCAAGCTTTCAGCGCAGGAAGATTTATAATAGGAGATTATCGGTATTCATTAGCAAGGGATAGTTTGGAGATTTTGGTATTATTTAGAGATTGGATCAATGCCGAACGAAGAAATTTTGGGCTCCCCAAACTACCGCCCCATATTGAAGAGGAAATAGATGAAATTTTTGACGAAAATAGTGATGATGGAATGGAAGCAATGGAGCAACAAGGAAATAGACCAATTCCGGAGGATTTATCCGTCGAAGAATTAGAAAAATTACGCCAAAAAAATTATAGACAATTTAGATATTAATAAGATTGTACAATAGAAATCTAATTCACACAGAACCCTTCCTAGAAGGTGGCTGCGTAGATTAGATTTACATTTAATATCTTTGTAATAAATGTTTGCCTAATTTTGTTTTAAATTTTCTCATTTGTTTGTTGCAATTATGAAAAAAATATATATTATATTAAGTATTTAACTTTATAAAGTTAGAAAAAATTTTAACTTCTTAAACTTACTAAAAATATTATATTAACTTAACATATATTTACAATAATTAAAACTTAAACTTATTATAAAAAAGTTAATAAATTATATAAACTATATAAGTTAAAAATATATATATTTAACTTATATATTAATCTCAATTAAGTTACAATTTAAATTAAAACTTTAAAAAAAAAAAAAAAAAACTGGTAGTGGCGACCAAATTTCCGGTAACATTCCGGTATCGGACCGGTCCGTTCCGGTTCCACACCGGTAGCTACTGGACCGGTCCGAACAGGGTATATGTTCCGGTATTCCGGTTCCGGTAACTCCGGTTCCAGCGAAATATACCGGTAACAAGGTTCCGGTAACGTTCCGAATCCGGTAAAACCGGTCCGGGGTTTCCGGTTCCGGTCCGTTGCCACCCTTAACTCCTGGACTGTGTCTGCAGATGACGTTTTGCACATTCCAGTGTGCATCCTCATTTGAACTGCATTCGCAAGTCTCGATTTGTGCTACGTTTGTGGTCGCATGTCACCCTACGGTGAGAAACAGTGTGCCTTTTCTCGAAGGGTCGCACCCCTTCGTGATGTGTGTTGCGTATGCGTTGGAATTGCACCTGAAATGCGTCTGCATTTGAAGAAAATTAATTTCATCAGATTTTGAATTTACATTTCACTTGTAAACAAGTTCCAAATAAATTTTGTCTAAACAATTAGATCTCATCGATCGATCATTTTCCAAATCCAAATCCAAATCCGAAGCCGAAGCCGAGTGAGCGACAACGACGACGGTCCGAGGCATCACCTAGTTCTTGCCTCACTATCCATGTGGAGTTAGTATTTCTCATTATAAATACTTTCAATTTCTTTTCTCCCACCAATGTGGGAGAAATTAGTGAACTTTCTAATTTGGGAGTACACTTTTTAAATTAGTGTCTCCCTTCTCCCCACTATTTTTCCTCCATTTTCCATTCACATACACCTTGAACCCAACAATCCCCCACATGAATGGTGAATGACTATCTTTTGAAAAATTTACAAACAAGCATGTGATCATTTAACAAAGATATATTACATCTGGATAAGTAGGTTTCCCTTTGAACTTTTCGTATTGAACATGCATCGGATGCACTTGGTCAATTGGTAGATTTGATATCCTTGAACCGTCGAGCTTTAATGTATACCTAGATAACACATGTCACACAACCAGCCTTTTACTGTTTATGGTTCTCACGATTTTATTCTTTTTAGCCATGAACACGTCCCAATTTTATGAGAGCTTAGAGAATAGGCATTTACTAACATTCTCTTTGAAGCGGCTTCCACTTCGCCCTCACATAGGTGATTTATAAACATTCAATCCTATAGATTAAACTATTTGATCAAATCTGCGAAATTTAGATAATCATTAAAAGACTTTTCACTTTAAGTCTTATCCTTGTTTACTACACATTGTCTACATCATGAGAATGAGTTGGGTAATTGACAATGTTGAACCTGTCAGACACAACTTTGTTTGATCTCTTTGAACCTAACTCTTGGGATCTCCAGTCTGCTAGGTAGAGTTACTGTCATGCTGACTTGTCCTAGGCCTTAAACCCATTTCCTTGGATGTCCTTTCCACTCCTTCTCTAGATAGGCCTTTTTTAAGTGGATCCGACATATTATTCGTTGACTTCACATAGTCAATAGTAATAATTTCACTAGAGAGAAGTTCTCTAACGGCATTATGTCTCCGTCTTATGTGACGAGATTTACCTTTATACATCATGCTCCCTGCCCTACCTATTGCTGCTTGGCTATCACAGTGTATACATACTGGTGCCACTGGTTTGGGCCAATAAGGAATATCTTTCAAGAAATTTCGGAGTTATTCTGCTTCTTCACCAGCTTTATCCAATGCGATAAATTTAGATCCATTGTAGAGCGAGCAATACATGTCTGTTTGGATGATTTCCAAGAGACTGCTCCTCCACCGATAGTAAATACATATCCACTTGTGGATTTTACTTCGTTCAATCCGGTGATCCAATTTGTATCACTATATCCTTCAAGTACCGCGGGATATTTATTATAATGCAAAGTATAGTCTTGAGTGTATTTAAGATACCCCAAAACTCTTTTCATTGCCATCCAATGAGTTTTGTTGGGATTACTCGTGTACCAACTCAACTTGCTAATAGCGTATGCTATGTATGGTCGTGTACAGTTCATTATATACATTAAACATCCCAATACTCTTGCGTACTCCAATTGTGAGTCACTTTTACCTTCATTCTTTCGAAGTACAAAGCTCACATTCAAAGAAGTCTTGGAAATACCGAATTCCATATACTTGAATTTGTCAAGTACATTTTCGATATAATGAGATTGTGACAATGCCAACCCTTGTGAAGTTCTATGGATTCTTATACCTAAGATCACATCCGCAACTCCAAGGTCTTTCATATCAAACTTGCTCTCGAGCATTCGTTTCATTGCATTTATGTCAGAAATGTCTCTACTGATGATCAACATATCATCCACATATAAACAAACAATGACTTGGTGATTCGGAGTGTCTTTAATATAAACACATTTATCACATTCATTTATCTTGAACCCGTTTGCCAACATGGTTTGGTCAAACTTCGCATGTCATGGTTTAGGTGCTTGCTTTAGTCCATATAGTGACTTAATAAGTTTACACACCTTATTCTCCTTTCCTTGAACCATAAAACCCTCAGGTTATTCCATATAAATTTCTTCCTCCAATTCTCCATTTAGGAATGCGGTTTTCCATTTGATGGATTTCAAGACCATATACCGCCGCCAAGGTAATTAACATTAGAATCGATGTTATCCTTGTTACTGGCGAGTATGTATCAAAGTAATCAAGGCCTTCTTTATGTTTGAAGCCTTTTACAACAAGTCTTGCCTTGTATTTGTCAATAGCACCATCCGCCTCTATTTTCCTTTTGAAGATCCATTTAGAATCTAAAAGTTTATTTCCTGAAGGAAAATCAACCAATTCCCACACATGGTTGCTTAAGATTGAATCAATCTCACTATTAACTGCCTCTTTCCAAAAGGATGAGTCTAACAACGACATCGCTTCTTTAAACGTTTGAGGCTCATTTTCTAAGAGAAATATTACAAAATCTGATCCAAACGAAGTTGACATTCTTTGACGTGTACTACGTCTTGGATTCTCTTTATTATGTATATTCTTACTTGTTTCATCTCGGGGTCTTTTATACCCTCCACTAGTCTGTTCATGTCTAGTTTTATACGGATAAATATTTTCAAAGAATTCAGCATTATCTGATTCAATTACCGTATTTTCATTTATATCCAGATGTTCGGATTTATAAACCAAAAACCAACATGCTTTACTACTTTTAGCATATCGTATGAACACACAGTCCACCGTCTTAGGTCCTATCTTAACCCTTTTAGGCATAGGAACTTGGACCTTTGCTAGACACCCCTACACTTTGAAATATTTCAAGATGGGTTTTCTTTCTTTCCATTTTTCATAAGTAATCGATTGTGTCTTACTATGGGGAACTCTATTGAGTATACGGTTGGTTGTAAGGATAGCCTCCCCCTACAAGTTTTTGCGATAAACCGGAACTTATAAGTAAGGCATTCATCATTTCCTTCAACGTTCGGCTTTTTCTTTCCATAATTTCATTAGATTGAGGTGAATACCGGGCCGTAGTTTTATGGATGATTTCATTCTCTACACATATTTGCGCAAAGGGAGATTCATATTCTCCACCCCTATCACTTCTTATCATTTTTATCTTTTTCTCTAACTGATTTTCAACTTCAGTTTTGTATTGCCTAAACGCATTTATTGCTTCATCCTTACTATTTAGCAAGTAGATGTAATAATATCTAGTGCAATCGTCAATAAAAGTTATGAAATACTTTTTCCCACCATGTGATGGTGTTGACTTTATATCACAAATGTCAGTGTGTATTAAGGGATTTGAATTCCTTTCAATGAACTTATAACGATATTTTGCATACTTTGATTCCACACACGTTTGACACTTAGATTTATTGCACTCAAAATTTGGCAAAACTTCTAAGTTAATCAGTTTTCGTAATGTTTTGTAACTAACATGACCTAAACGATCATGCCACAAATCATAAGACTCAAGCAAGTAAGAAGAATTTGATTTTTTATTGATTTCAACATTCATTACATTCATTTTTATTAATCGGTGAGATAGCCTTTTCCTACATACATTTCTCCTTTCATAATTACAATTTTTCCAGAAATAGTTACACATTTGAATCCGTTCTTGTCTAGAAGTGAAACAAAAATCAAGTTCCTACGTAACTCCTGAACATACAAGACATTGTTAAGTGTCAAGACCTTTCCTGAAGTCATTTTCAAGCATACTTTTCATGTTCCTTCTACCTTAGCAGTAGCAGAGTTAGCTATGTAGATTATTTCTTCTACTTGAGCCGGAGCGAATGACGAAAACAACTCTTTGTTGGCACAAATATGGTGGGTGGTACCAGAATCCATCCTCCATTCGCGAGGATTCCCCACCAAGTTGCATTTTGAAAGCATAGCACACAGATCATCACATTTTTTGTTGGACTCAATCATATTTGCTTGGTCATTTTTCTTGCATTTCTTAGGGGCACGACAATCCATGAACTTGTGGCCAATCTTGCCACAATTGAAGTATTTTCCTTGAATTTCTTCTTGGGTTGATTGCTTCCATATTCAACTTTCTTCCTTTTCTTAGAATTGTTTTGGTCATCTTCTACAATATGTGCTCCATTAATTGTAGAATTCCCTTTTGACCTTCTGTCGGCAACTTTATTATCCTCTTCAATACGTTGTCGGACAATAAAATCTTCGACAGTCATCTCCTTGCGTTTGTTCTTCAAGTAGTTTTTGAAGTCTTTCCACATAGGTGGTAGCTTTTCAATTATCGCTGCTACTTGAAATGCATCATTCACAATCAAACATACAAAACAGTTTATGTGAGTAATAAGAACATTTTCAATTTGTTCAACTAAGGTATTTTTCAAAGATATACCTTCCGCTAGGAGATCGTGGATGATTACTTGCAATTCCTGCACTTGAGAGACAACCGATTTGCTATATATCATTTTAAAGTCCAGGAACCTTGCAACAAAGAATTTCTTAATTCCCGCATCCTCTGTCTTGTATTTTTGTTCTAGTGCCCCCACAATTTCTTCAATGTCTTAGTTCCACTGTAAACATTATAGAGGTCATCTTGGAGACCACTCAAGATATAATTCCTGCAAAGGAAATCTGAGTGTTTCCAAGCCTCTACAATTATAAAACGCTTTTTGTCCGAGGTTCCCTTGGGCACCTCAGAAGCATCCTCACTAGTGAACCTTCGAAGAAATAGTGCTGTGAGGTAGAAGAACATCTTCTGCTGCCATCTATTAAAGTCAATGTGCGTAAATTTTCTGGGCTTCTCCGCAGGTGCCATAAGTTGCGGAGCATTTGCTCGACTTATTGAGGCAATACTAGTTGCCCCCACAGTCGTAGCCGCATGTTGCATTTGACTTTCGTTAGTCATTTTTCCTGACACCACAAGACAGTACCTTTAGTATATTGAAATACTTATTAAAAAGTTGAAACAACTTTAAACACTTCTTGTTTCTAGTTAATGATGAAGTTTTTATGACATCCAATCGTCAACCGAGTGATCTTTAACTTGTGATGAAGATTTTATGTCTTCTAATCACTAGTTAAGTTCAAACGGAGTAGAAAGCTTAAAGCTTTAATCTCCAAAAACAAGCAATACAGATTCTGAGGATTATTCCTTAAGATTGTTATTTTATGGTGTTTCAGGTACAAGAATCTATATAAATGCTACACCAACTTCAACACAAGTTCATGTATAAACAAGAACACCTATGAAGTTCTTTTAACACCTTTAACACAAGATTACTAATAATCTATCCAAGAAGTATGTTAACTTCCAGAAATAAGATGAAACAAAATTTGTAAGGCCAAGTCCCCCGACTTCACGGAGTGTCCTTAAGGAATAATTCCCCTCACTGTACCCGAGGTTATGGAATCTTCCTCCCAGTATAAAATGGCCTCCAATCCGAACAATAACGGTACCTCAAATTGTTGGATTCAACGAACTCACTCAACAGCCTAATGATCACACAGAGTTTTTGTTAAGAATAAAAGAGTTTTTGCTGTCAAAATTGATTACCATACCTGAGAAAAATATTAGGTATTATAGCCTTAAGTGTATCCTTTCAGAAAGGATGCATTGGTTCAGCTGAAAGACACTTTTTTTGCAACAGTCACGTCCCTGCGTTGGGACTACGCTGGAGATGCGCCTGGACTGTGTCCGCAGATGACGTTGTGCACATTCCAGTGTGCATCTGCGTTTGAACTGCGTCCGCAGATCTTGACTTGTGTTGCGTCTGCGGTCGCATGTCACCCTATTATAGCCTTAAGTGTATCCTTTCAGAAAGGATGCATTGGTTCAGCTGAAAGACACTTTTTTTGCAACAGTCACGTCCCTGCGTTGGGACTACGCTGGAGATGCGCCTGGACTGTGTCCGCAGATGACGTTGTGCACATTCCAGTGTGCATCTGCGTTTGAACTGCGTCCGCAGATCTTGACTTGTGTTGCGTCTGCGGTCGCATGTCACCCTACGGCGCGAAACAGTGTGCCTTTTCTCGAAGGGTTGCATCCCTTCGTGATGTGCGTTGCGTATGCGCCTGAAATGCGCCCGCATTTGAAGAAAATTAATTCCATCAGATTTTGGATTAACATTTCACTTGTAAACAAGTTCCAAATAAATTTTATCGAAGAGGTTCGATCTCATTGATTGGCTAAGGCCGAAACCGAGCAAGCGATGACAGCGACGACGACGCGAGGCATTACCTAGTTCTTGCCTCACTATCCATGTGGAGTTAGTATTTCTCATTATAAACACTTTCAAGTTCTCTTCTCCCACCAATGTGGGAGAAATGAGTGAACTTTCTAATTTGGGAGTACACTTTCTAAATTAGTGTCTCCCTTCTCCCCACCATTTTTCCTCCATTTTTCATTCACATACACCTTGAACCCAACAAAAAGAACATACTTATGGCATTTGTTACAAACCTTCTAGCCTTTGCCGATCATTAATTTGCTGAAGTTGCCTTGTCCAAGTTTTTTTTTTTGTGGTGTTCTCTAAAACCTTGTGAAGTTTTAGTGTCGTGCACTTGTTTGTATGCTTAAATTCCTTATCTAGTCGCTCTTTCAAAAGATGAAAACCTGCACAATGAATTGTTAACAGTAATGAATTCTGAAACGTGAATGTATTTCTGACTGCTGGATTTCTGAAATAGGTGTATCATTTGTAAAGATCAGGATGCTGTTATATGTTATGGTACTTAGATTTTGAGATCGACTATGAACTCCATCAGATTTCTAGTAATGCAGAAACAGACTTTTTCGATCATGTTAATTTGTTGCTATTGTTATTTCATTCCCTAAAGTTGTGGCTGCACATTTTGTAGAATTTACTACCTTATTCTTAAGAGATTAAACTTTTTTGTTCAAACCTTTTACCAGCCTTATCAGCTGTTGTCTGCTTATAAATGGTTTATTGGACTTTCTTTGGACCGAATCATCTTGCAAATAGATTTCGTTTGAGGGGCTTTGGTTATGTTGTTCATAAAACACAGTTCAGCGTCATTCTTGACTCACTGATTACTTTTGTTGATTTTGTTATTCACACGCTCTGCACTCTACCTCATTCAGTGCCTTATCAATACACCTTTTAATGTTACTGTGCTATTCTATGGAATTAATAGTTAGTGGTTTTAGCTGCCAACTTAACTGATTTGTGAAAATCATTGAGGCAACAATCTGCACAAACCGGCAACAATCTGCACAAACCATTGGATAGGCTAAATTCAGTTGTGCTGCCACAACACATGAAACACTAAGTTTCTTACTCAAGTCACCGACAAAATGTGTTTGGTGTAAAGCTAGAAGTGTAGAAAACTAAGAGTGTTCCTTTTCTGTGACCTACTGTTAGCTATATCATTTTCCTACGAATATTTTGCTTCTAAAGCATCGAATGGAAAATTCAGGGTGTGGCAGCCCCATTTCAATTTACAGCTAATGTGGTCGAGAATTAAAGTTCAGATAATGATTTGGGTTCATCCAAGTCTTAGTTGGTTTTGCATTTCGTTTATTTTAATGCAATACAAACACACGTACATGCAATGTGCATTCTAGTAATCAATATTTTTTTCAGAGCTTCAAACTCGCAACTATTCTGTACTTGTTTTCACTAGTTTCATTAGTAGCACATGGTTTTAGTTCTCATGTACTGCAGCATTGTATGCCGATCTCAGCGTAAAAGAAGTCTTTGGATCTCTCCGGCATCGCATGGTAAGACTATCACGCCTTGATGGTAATATCCAAATTCTCTTTCTGCTTCTTCTAGTAACTTGATAAAAGTAGGATGAGAAAGATAATCTAAAGCCACTGAAAATTTCTGCGGCTCTGCATTCTCCCCTAGAGCGAGCACCGAGAAGTGCCCTTTTTTCGTTGAAGTTGTAACTTGAGCTTTCCATTTCTTCCAGTTGCTGATGTTGTGGAGAAACATATTTTCAAAAAGCTTCATGATCTTCTTGACTTTGGGGAAATAGTCCCCACAAATCACTTTTCTTTTTTGGCTGTTCTTGCCCATTCTTTTTCTTCTAATGTGCTGAGAAAGTGCAAGTTGTTGTTTCTTTATTGTGAAAGTGTTAAGTGACATTTCCAGAGGAATTGGAATCTCATATATATAGTATCTGACTACCGTGGCCGCCTTTATTCTCTCATTTGACAAACTATTTTGGGTTATCCAATTTGTCCTCCCCACAAAGGGACACAACAGATATGTCACTGTTGAAGGGGTCTTGAGTAACATGGATTGCCAGTTAACAATCCTATTTGTCCAGTTTATATTTTCATTTTGGCACTGTTTTGTTCCATGGATTGTCGAGCAAAAATTGTCCTGTCTCATAACTTCATTGTCCTTTTCTTCCATTTTTTCGCTTGTTTTCTTTAACATAACTCAATAATCCTCGAAAGCAATTAGTGCATGAGTCTAAATTCAATGGATAAACGATCCACTCATCTACTCTTCTCCACTTAAATGTTAAACTTTGTGCGATGCAGGACTCCAATTCATGGCGTTCACTTAATGCTATTACGATTGAACCAAGACTCCCATTCTCCATCTCCTAACTCCCCCAACCCCACCCACCCAAATATCTCTTGAATTATATTGTATGGTACCATACAGTGTGCATGGGAAACAGCCTCTCTACCTTCCAAGTTAGGGGTATAGTTTGCGAACACACTATCCTCTCCAGATCCCACTCGTGGGGTTAAACTAGATATGTTGTTGTTGTTGGTACCATACAGTGTGTGTGCAAAAATGTGGCTAGGATAGAAACCACAGAAAGTTGGGGAAGTGAAAAGGACTGTTCACCAAAGATGTTTTTCTTATAGTCTAGTAAAGAATTTGAATGGTGAGCATAGTAGAAACGATGCATTTAAAAGTTCAGGTACATAAAAAATATTAGCTTGGTGCAATGCACTTTGGATAGATATTATACTCATGCTAAGCTGCTATGATAGTAACATTTTTGCTTTCCCAGCTGGCCCCTTATCCTAGCCTCTTTTGTTTTCATCAATTCACTCCACTTTTGAACTACGTGGACTAATATGAACTATAGTTCAGCTGAATAGTTGACTACCTCAGAATTCTTTTTCTCTTCAGAAAATGCAATCAATTCTTTGGACCAGTACAGCTATTGTACTGTTGTTAACTCTACTGTTTTTTCTTGCTATCACTATCTCAGTAGTTTCTTCTTTCGTAGTTCCACGCAGCATCCAAAAACCGGCCGAAAATGTTGCTCAAGTACATGCATCCAGCTCGATTGTTCAACCTATTGATTGACACCCTCGTTGAATTTATCAATTAACACATATCCTTACCAATTACTCCTCCAGTTTCAATTTATTTGTCTGATTTTCCTTTTTTTAATCAGTTTAGCAGAGAGTGTGTCTTTCCTTTTTGACAACTCTTTGAATCTACCTTTTCACGTGGCATGCTTAAGACTACAAGATTAAGGAATATTTTTGTACATTTTACATATATTTTATTTTAAACCACAACATTCAAAAAGTCTTATTTACTTTTCTAAATTTCATGTCAAATCAAAATCAGATAAATAAATTGAAACAGAGGGAGTAACATATACTTTGGAACTTCATTTTGCATTTTGTTGGTTAGCTCATTCATAACTTGGGTAAATAAGTAGGATTTCAAAACCGATTCTTATATACTGCATTTCGCCCACCCAAATGCTGAGCCCTATGCTGCTTTTTATGAGTCGGCAGACCTCACTTGTGGGATTTCACCGGGTATGTTGTTGTTGTATGTCTCCACATGTCATCCTGTTATTTCTCCAACTGGTAAACTGGGTTTTGATCCATACAATCAAGAAAAGCTTCCTCTAAACTTGGTTAAAGAACATAACTACATAAATTACAAAGATTGCTGCATCTACTGGAACTTTGATAGCTTTTGCAGTTAACCTCAACGGTTCCGTGTTGGCCGTGGATATCAAAATTTTATTGAATTTAAATTCATAAGAAATTTGAACTATGATAAACTCAAGATATATTGGTTTGAATAAATTTAGTGGCGATTATAATTGAATTGATTATTTATGTCAAATAAATGTGAATTTAATTCAATTTCAATCGCTTTGGGCTATTCCTTTTAGTTGGGTTAGAAATGATGAACTTACTTTGTTAAGTCTAAGATGTCATCTGCCAAGTGACGTGGCATACCAAGTCAAATTTGAGAGCCAATAAGATCATTTCACACGTCAAGATGACATAGCATGCCTAGTCAAATCAAAGGCAAATTAAAATATATAATGTTTATAAGTGACATGTTTCGACCAATCGAATATCGTCATGTCAACTTCAATTTGGTTGGTAGAAAACAGTTTGTCCTTATCATACCTCTTTCACTCCACAACTATAAATAAGGGTCTTCACAACTCAAGAGCTCAGAGGAAGTTCGTTGATAAGTTTCAAACACTCGAAGATCAAGAATGAAGGCAAATCAAATAACAAGTTGTTCAAGGTTAAAGTTACTTGTTTGTGAGATAAATATTCGTGGCGCCATCAAAGCTTCCATGATGAATAAATTAAATTCATAATCAAGGTCAAGATTACAATTCAAAACAAGCCTCAAGTACTTGAATTCAAATACAAATTAACATTAAGTCCAACAAATTCAAGGTCAAGCTTCAAGACCTTGAATTTAAATATAAATCAAGATTGAATTCATCGAGTTCAAGACCAAACTCAAAGGCCCCTTGAATTTATTTTTTCTAAAGAAGAATCAGAGCATTCATGTAAATATATTGCAAAACTCACTACATTTTCAGATAAAATACTACGTTGTTGTTATATGTTCCAGTCTTGATTATCTTCTCGAAACGAATTTTATTGTCTAATGTATAACCTCTAATTTGGATTAGCTGATGTTTTCCTCTTGTAGTTAATTCTGGTTTCATTATCGTATTCCAATTAATATGATGGGATGCCTCTGGTAATTTGGATTAGCTGGATAAACAAACCCACCCGGTGGAGTGCTGAGCTACAAGTCCTATGACACAACTGGAGCGGGATATTCTAAAAAGTCAAGGTCGTGGGTGGCCAAGAGGGCCCACTTGGGGACTTGGGATCTCATTAGGAAATGCGAAGGTTGCAACCAGCTGGCCGGCCAAAGAGAATCAACTAGTTTAGTTCTGATCTGAGTAAGATCATAACAGGAAATACCCTAGCCCTGGGAATCGGGGCCTGGCCATCCTTCGTTTGTGATCCATGATTGCATCTGTACTTGTTTTCACTATTTTCACTTGGTTGCGCACAGCTTTTAACTCTAATGTACTGCAGCATTGGATGCTGATATCAGCGTAAAAGAAGTCTTTGGATCTCTCCGGCATCACATGGTATGACTATCACGCCTTGATGGTAATATCCAAATTTCTCTTTCTGCTTCTTCTAGTAACTTGATAAAAGTAGGATGAGAAAGATAATCTAAAGCCACTGAAAATTTCCTTGGCTCTGAATTCTCCCCTAGAGCGACCACCGAGAAGTGCCCCTTTTCTGTTGTTGTTGTTGTAACATGAGCTTTCCATTTCTTCCAGCTGCTAATGTTGTGGAGAAACGTCTTTTCGAAAAGCTTCATGATCTTCTTGACTTTGGCGAAATAGTCCCCACATATCACTCTTGTTTTTTTGGCTTTTCTTGCCCATTCTTATTCTTCTGATGTGCTAAAAAAGTACAAGTTGTTGTTTCTTTCTTTTGAAAGTTTTAAGTGACATTTTCAGGGGACTTGGAATCTCATATATATAGTATGTGATCGACTACTGTGTCCGCCTTTATTTTCTCATTTGGCAATCTATTTGTGGGTTATCTAATTTGTCCTCCACAGAAAGGGACACACCAGACATGTCACTGTTGAAGGGGTCTTGAGTAACACGGATTGCCAGTTAAAAAGCTTATTTGTCCAGTTTGTAGTTTCAGTTTTACGCTGTTCTGTTCCATGGATTGTCGAGTGAAAATTGTACTGTCCTATAACTTCCTTGTCCTTTTCTTCTATTTATTCGCTTGTTTTCTTTAGCATAATTCAGAAATCCTCGAAAGCCAGTTGGTGCAGGGTTCTAAATTCAATGCATCAAGGATCTACTCATCTACCCTTCTCCACTTACATGTTAAGCTTCGTCTGTTGCAGGACTCGAATTTGTGAGCTGCACTTAGTGATCTAGCTATTGAACCAAAACGCCAAAAAATAAAACTCTTGAATTATATTGTATGGTACCATACAGTTTTGTATCAGAAACAACCTCTTCCCAAGGTAGGGGTAAGGTCTTCGTACATATTACCTTCCCCGTATCCCACTTGTCGGATTACACTGGATAGTGGTTGTTGTTGTGTTGTGGGTACCATACAATAAAAAAGGCAATCCGGTGCACTAAAGCTCCCGCTATGTGTAGGGTTAGGGGAAAGGGCCGGACCACTAGGATCTATTGTACCCTATTGGTACCATACAGTGCACTGGCTAGGGTAGAAACCACAGAAAGTTTGAAAGGTGAAAAGGACTGTTCACCAAAGATGTTTTCTTTTTGGCTAGTAAGGAATTTGAATGGTAAGCATACTAAAACCGAGGCATTTACAGGTTCACCTACATAAAAGTTAGCTTGGTACAATGCACTTTGTATAGATATTATATTCATGCTAAGCTGCTATGATAGTAACATTTTTGCTATCTTCCCAGCTGGTCCCTTATCTCAGCCTCTTCTTCTTTCATCAATTCACTCTACTTTTGCAATAAAAGGGCAGCCCGGTGCACTGAAGTGTCCGCTATGCACGAGGTCTAGGCTAAGAACCGGACCACATTGGTCTATTGTACGCAATCTCATTTTACATTTCTGCAAGGGGTTGTTTCCACGGCTTGAACTCGTGACCTCCTGATCACATGACAACAACTTCACCATACTCCGAGGCTCCCCTTCTCTCTCCACTTTTGAAATGTTCTCATTTACTCACTCTTCCATTCCACTACGTGGTATAATATGAACTGTTCAATTTGAACAGTTGACTACCTTAGAATTTTTCTCTTCTAAAAATGCAATCAATTCTTTGGACCAAGACAGCTATTGTAGTACTGTTAGTAACAGTATTTTCTTTCTGTCTCAACAGTAGTTCTTTCATAGTTCCACTTAGATTCCGAAAACCACTCGAAAATGCTGCGGAAGTACATGCACTCCAACTTGATAGTTCCAAGCTTTTGGTTGACACCCTCGCTGATTTTGTCAATTAACACAATATCGTCAACAAGTAGCATATATCAAGAGACCTCCTCATCTTGTATTTTGTTGGTTAGCTCATCCATTTCTAGAGTATAGAACCATTGCTTTGGAAAATTTCTATAAATCTCCTATTAGTTTCATGCTAGTGACGGCTCCTTCACACATGTCCATATTATTTAGGGAAATACTCAAAAAAAAATACTGAACTTTGATCGAATTTGCAATTGAGCATACTGAACTTTGCGGGGTCTATTACCCCTAGACTTCTTTTTTTCTGCCCACTTGGACAAGTGTGTGTACTTCACATGCATTGGATGCGTGAGAGTATTAAAAAATGTTAAAAACCTTTTTTTTTATCAAATAGCCCTCAATTTTCTGATTTTTAAATTTTTTATATTTTTTATTTATTTTTTCATTCTTTCTCTTCTCTCTTCTCTCTTCTCTCTTCTCTCTTTCTTTCTCTTCTCTCTTCCTTCTTTCTTCTCTTCAATGGTGCTTCTTTCTTTTATCTTCAACACACCCAATTCATTTTCATCAATTTGACCCAATTTCAAATTGAAAAAGAAAAATTCATCGCAAAATTGAAAAACTAATCATCTTTTATGTTTGGTTGGGAATTTTTTTTTTCTCTTCTCTCTTCTTTCTTTCTTCTCTTCAATGGTGCTCCAAAGGAGCTTCTTTCTTTCATCTTCAACACTCCCAATTCATTTCCATCAATTTAACCCAATTTCAAATTGAAAAAGAAAAATTATCGCAAAATTGAAAATCTAATCATCTTTTACGTTTGGTCGAAAGAAAAATTAAATCTTTGTCAAATTTGAGAGGGAATTAATTCCACCGTTGCTGCCGGTAGCCACCATTGCAGCCGACATTTGGGCATAATTAAGAAACTTTGTGTAACACCCCGCATTTTTGAGCTAGAAATCGAACCGTCGTTCCTACGTGCGTAAGCTCTAATTCCATCGTTTATATTTAAATCCATGCGTCATGATCCTTCTCATAGTGTATGAAGTGATTATGAGGTGAAACGTGTTCATAAAAATCACTTGGAGCAAAGTTGAGCTAAGAGTCATTCATTCATCCAAAGTTTGATATTCGATTCTACACGAATCTATTTTGAATGGATATAACTTTTGATACACAGAATTTTTCAGCTCAAGACCCACCAAATTGTAGATAATTGAATTATCTTTCCAACGATACCAATTTTGCCAAAATCCGATAAACGAACGAAAAGTTATGGCATTTTCCGTGTAAGGTCGTAAACCAACGCGATCTTGACGCGTCGCGTCGACTGTGCCCCGGCACGAAACCTGACGCGAATCTAAAGTGGTTTTACGCGTTATTTCAATTTCTAAAGGGTCTAGGATTTATTTAGTCATATTCCCTCACCCAAATTTCGTCCCTAAACATCCTTAAACGATATTAGGTCACAAATAACGTTTCAACTCTCTAAGATCCCTAATTCATCTTTCAAGAACCCAAGAGGAGAAAACAACTAGGGTTTGGACAATCAAGCTTAAAGGTCAAATCTTTTTAAAATTTCTTTGTGATTCTTTGCAATTAAGGTACGTGGGGTTTTCCTAAACTACATGGACATAAGAAAATTGTCTCAACAACATTTAAACATTGTGAAATCATGAATTCATGAAGGGGTTTTGGAATTTCTATTACAACTTTGCATTACGAATTCTTTAATGATATTATTGTTTTGGTCTTGAGGCCTTTCCCCTAAATTTGATTTGCAATCATGTATAAGTATATAAATATGTAGGTGTTTGAATGATTAATTGAAAGCATGAACTATTAGAAATCCCTCTCTTTACAAGCTTTCTTGTTTTTGTAAGTTATGATTTACTTGAAATGCATTGTTGGAAGCATGATATAAATGTCTTGATTACTGTTTATGACTTGATTATAGTGTTAAATTAAAGAGGGGGTATTTTATACTTGGTGTTAAAGGTTAAAGATGTTTATTAAGAAGATTGCATGTTTTGTCACAAGTTTCATGACCACCACATATTCGTTGAAATGTTGAAAAGAATGATTTTTACATGATCTGATAAATGTTTGAAGTATGAATCTTTTGAATTGTTTAAAGTATGGTGGTCCAAGCTTTATGTTTTGAAAGAAGATATTTTTTTATGATAATTATGGCTCAAGAGCATGACTTGCAAGTCTTGGTATGACGATACCAAATCATATAAGGTCATGGTAAACTCAGAACAGAATATAGATTTCATTTCAGATTTCAGATTTTGAATTCAGACAGATGCATGTTTAGAACAAGTTAAAAATGAGCACTAAGAGAGTTAGGTGGTTACCCGAAGTAGGTGTGGGTCATACGATTCATTCTCTGAAACCATGTTATGTCGATACGGGTTTATTATTTCCCCACGAGGGATTATACACTGACCTAGTGCCCTGTGGCGTATCAGATTCAGATACTTCAATCCTTGCGGTAAACTTGGGTTGGGGGCTTGGCCATCGAGTTAATGGCGGATCCCATATTGCCCGTGGGAAATTTTCAGATATGTAGGGTGTACCACCTAGCTCAGAAGTAATACAAAGTACAGAATTGCATTGACGAGATTGTTTTAAGATGATTTGTGATGGCCCATGTATTTTAAACTATTTCATGCATAACGTTTTATGACTTGTTCTCACCTATGTTATATATGTATAAATTCATTATTTTGGATTGCTCTATGTACCAGTACAGCTGTATTGACCTCCCTATATTTCAAGATTCTGAGACACTGTCCTAGGGTCCCGTTAAGCAGTGGATTGACTTGTCAGAAGTTTGCAGCTGGTGAACCTCCCTTACTTCGGTAGGCCTGGATTAGAACTTGTTATTGTTATTTTATTTTGATTCATGGTTCAGCTGGGGGCCTTGACCCAGATTTTAGATAAATGTCATTTCAGTTATTAGAGATTTCGCAGACTGATGTTAGACGTTTTTAGAGGTTTATGGTTTCCATTCCAGATTGCTCCATTGAATTGTGATATTGACCATGATTCCGTATTGTTTTATATTTTTGCATTTTCCTTCACATTATATGAAAGTGTGCATGATTGCCAGATAGAGAAGGGCGCTCGGGCCTTCACGGTTCGGGATGCCCATCACGGCTAGGACCCCGGCTCAGGTCGTGACACTTTGGAAAAGTATTTCATTCGATTTGAATAAAATTATTGAAGAAAATTTTCGATTTGAATTTGAAATTTGAAAAAAGATTTATATGAACTAAATAAAAGTCAAATTTCAAAAACTAGAAATCAAGATTTTGGTGAAAAAATGGTGAAACAATAATGAAAATTGATAAAAAGAATAAGAATGGAAAGAAAGTAAACAAAAATTAATTTTAAAAAAAAAACATGTAAAAACGAGATTGACGCGTGTATTACATCGCCAGTCGCCAAAACTGGGTATAGCGTTGCGGGGGGAATTAAATCCACTTTAAAAAAGTATAGGTGGGTAATAGGACCCCCGCAAAGTTCAGTATGCTCAACTGCAAATCCGGTCAAAGTTCAGGTACTGCAAATCTGGTCAAAGTTCAGATATTTTCTGAGTATTTTCCCTATTATTTAATATGCACAGGACAAACAACATTTCAAAAATTATATAGAACCTATAGAAGTGTAAGAAAGAAGTATAAGATATATCTACATTCAACAAGAAGAAGGTTCCTATAAACGTGGTTAAAGTACAGAACTGCTAAAATTAAGAATGTCTGATTCTTGCTCTCTAATGGATAATCTCACTTTCGATTAGCTTATGTTTTTGTCTTGTAATTGGTTAACGTTTCATAATCATATTATAACTAAAATGATGGGATGCCTCTGCCAATTCACTAATTGTTTCTTCCCCATAACTATGAGGAGGGTGTGTCTATCTCCAAGAATCAATTTGAATTCATGTAGAGTGATCAACTACATAAGTCATTTATCTAATAACGAGATTTATTGGAGCCAGGGGCGGCTCAATAAAATGCCGCCTAAAGCCAACTTTTAACGGGGGCTATATTTCTTTTTAAAAAACACATAATATATACATTCTTATTAAGTAGTAATTTCTTTTAGTTTTTTGAGATATACAGTTTTTAATAATCTTCTTATAAACTTATTTATCTGACATTATTTATCTTAGCCTTAGATAATAGAATCTGATTAAAATGTGTTATGATCCCAAATCAAATCATAACAAAATTGCAGTAACCAAACAACCAACACAGTATTTTTTGAGAAATTTTCTGTTTATATCGAAAAATAGGAAAATGAAACTTAAAATAACAAGAAAATCCTATCTATGAAGAGAAAACAAATTTATAGTGAACTCCATGAATGAGTCGATCTGCAGGGGAAGAAGATGAGAAGACAAAGTTAGATTTAGATGGGGATAGAAAGGCATTGGGAGGGAAAAGAAGAACAATTGATTTACCAGATTTCAGTTATACCCTTCTTTCTCCTACGAAGTGTGTATATAACCACCTTGCCACGTGGCATCATCACGACCCTTGCGATTCTTTTAAACTTGAGTAATATCGACCCTTTATTCTCAATCTCGCGCATTTCTATTTGCTTTCTATTCTCAACTTTGAATCCAAACAACTAACATTTGATCGACTATTATTGAGATCATAACATACCCTCCTCCTTCAAATGATCCTTGTCCTCAAGGATCAAAATTAATACCTAAATTTTTTTAAGCCATTTCAAAATGCAGAACTGAGGTGACCAGGATCAAAAGGACATTGCAAACATTGTTCTCCAAAATGAGCACACCTAAGTTGATTATCTTGTAGCAAGAAGGATCGACTATATGTGTCCCCGATAAAAACTTTTCCTCATTCTATAATGGCTATATCAGCAGGAAAGTACGTATTTTGTTGACACGAATGTACCCCTCTGTTCAACTCTATAATCACTTGGTGTAGAAACATTAAAGTCTTTCTAGAATCATGCAAGCGACAAATTATTTTCATGAATTCGCTCCCTTTCTTTAGGCCAATCAATACACTACCCGGATCAAAAGTGAGTCGCGAATCAATTGCCACTTTCCTGACCCTTGCAGCTCCACCCCTTAGACTAGCAGAACTTGTGATGTTCGACAAAAAAGAATGTAGTCCAACTGTAATCCGGATTGCTGTAACCAAGCTCCTTACAAATTCTACTAAACCAAATGTTCCTAGACCGAAAATTCCTATTTTGACTCGACTGTTGGTTGACCAGTTCACTGCCAACTCTGATAGAGTACCTTGGAACCATGTAACTTGGCCATTTGCAAGTCTACCATAGAAGTTAAGACAACTAGAACACATTATCCTGCAGATGTTGTAGTCCAACAAACACCTCACTTTACATAGCTTGTAGACAAGGTGATAAACAACTTTTTCCATAATGGTATGATACTTTAGAATGGTACCACCAGGATCAAATAGCAATGGTAAGAAATTATGCATCATAAGAACTCTCCTTGTCTTTGGGACACTTAACTTCATGTTGAACCAGGTAGTATAACCTCTATTTTCATACACGCCACAACTCTTATTTAATGCCATAGAATAGAAGTTTTCCTCCTCATTGACAAATATGACAAATAACTCTTTAGATAAAATCATCACATCATGCATCATTTTGTTTCTCAAGCAATATACCCCAATTAGTACTCGCAGAGCAGCAACAATAGGCAGAGGCTCCATGTATTGTCCAAAGGGTATTAGCATGTTATCTATATTCCTTTCGAGTATTTCGTGAAACAAGACGCATATAACACAATCATTATAATAAAGGAAAACAATACCCACATCTTCATATTCTACCCACTTCTCTACCAGATCTGATTATGTATCGGGGTCTTTGAGGCCAATATTAACAAGAAGGTACAATAGCTTTGAAGTCCAATTAACCTCAACACTAAAAATTTGTCCCTGAACTTTTGACAAAGTATTCACTGTTTTGACTCTAAAGAAACATCCTTGAGCACTAACTACTTTCATTTCTTTCATTTCCTTTTTCAGTAATACCTTTATGAAGATTCATTCACCGGCCAAAAAGATTTCATCAATAATTTGGAAATTCAACTCATTACCGAGAAAGTAAACAATGTTGTACCTTCTATTTCAACATTCATGTGAGCAGCCATGATATACCTTACCTCTGCCATTTTGCGAATTTGTAAAGGTGTCAGAATCTTTGATGATGCTTCCACATCTACATTTTGCTCCTATTTCTTATTGTCCAACTGCTCTAGTGTGGCCTCAATATAAACATTTTTTGTGGTTTTCTCCCATGCCTCAACTATGATACTATTAGTCCACTCATTGGACCTTTCAGTGGGACATACACACTCACTAGATTTATCTGCTGGTTTAGAAATCTCAGCACCTGTAATTTTAATTAGTGTTGATGCACACTCGTCCCAATCCTCTGATTTCATAACAACTGGTGTTGGTAGCTTTGCTTCAGCATCTACAACATTCAGAAATAGAAATCCATCGGCAAAACTGAAAAGCAGAACTCGACTAAATGAATACACACCCAATTTTTCCCTATCATATAAAGCCCAGAAAACCTGCCCAGTATTAACCCAATTACAAATGAATAAAACCAAAACATGTAGGAGTAAACCAATAGTTGCATGAGGAACCCAAAATACGACCAAAATATCCCCCTCCGCCTTTATATCGAATAGCATGGAATCAATCTCTATGTCCAGAAGTACCTTAATTGAAACTGATGAAGGTTCAGACTCAAGGTGTTTTATGACATTATAATAACCGGACAGAACATTAAGACTCGTCAATTTCGGTATGGTATCCTCAATAGCAAGAACATAAAGTTGTGAATCTAGATGTGGGTTCAGGATCTCTGTTTTTGTTGTGTTTTCATTTTGGATGGAGTGAAGTTCAACTAGAACTTCAGATTCGACCCATTGAGGACATTCGTCGAACGCCTGGTCCTCGTTGTATTCTGAATCAATCTTACTGCTATTTTCAATCTTCAGCAGTTCATCAATAGCATAGTCATCTGAAACCACCTTAGCTTGTATTTCCTCTACATTTATTTCCCTCGAACATACATCAAGACAAAAGCAACATTGGCAGTCAAGGCCGCGTACACACCCATAGATACAAAGTTGCATTGGCAGTCAATACTGCATGTGCAATCCTTACACCACCTCTGAAATTGTTTTAAATCCACAACTATTCCTGAAACTTCATTCATAGGTGCCCTTCTATTGGCATTATTTCGTTCAATCAATTTAACCAAAGTTGATGATTCCATAAACATCTTCTTCGAATTACTACCCACAGTTAAGACAGATTCATTTCTCTGATACCAATTGTTATGATCCCAAATCAAATCATAAAAAAATTGCAATAACCAAACAACCAACACAGTATTTTTTGAGAAATTTTCTGTTTATATCGAAAAATAGGAAAATGAAACTTAAAATAACAAGAAAATCCTATCTATGAAGAGAAAATAAATTTATAGTGAACTCCATGAATGAGTCGATCTGCAGGGGAAGAACATAAGAAGACAAAGTTAGATTTAGATGGGGATAGAAAGGAATTGGGAAGGAAAAGAAGAACAATTGATTTACCAGATTTCAGTTATGCCCTTCTTTCTCCTATGAAGTGTGTATTTAACCACCTTGCCACGTGGCATCATCATGACCCTTGCGATTCTTTTAAACTTGAGTAATATCGACCCTTTATTCTCAATATCGCGCGTTTCTATTTGCTTTCTATTCCCAACTTTGAATCCAAACAACTAACATTTGATCGACTATTATTGAGATCATAACAAAATATTGAGTTTGAGTAAAAATCAATATCCTTAACTAGAGGTCTTGAGTTTGAGTTTTCAAATAAAAAAACAATCTTTCTAGGAAGGATTTCCTTCTTCAATCGACCTTGTGGCGCGAATTTAAATTAATTGAAAAATTTAATAGAGATATCAAATATCAAATAAAAAATGGAGCCCCAAATATGTTGAGGCTTAAAGCCCTTGCTTTGAAAACTTTATTTCTAGCCGGACCTGGTTGGAGCAGTTTAGAGACAGAAAGAGAGACTTACACATGGTGTTCATCATTGACCTACAAATGGTATACGATAAAGTCTCCTTAAGTCCTTTGGAGATGTTTAGTAGGCTGAAAGTTTGGAGGCGAGCCTTAGAGCCTGAAGGTTTTAGGTTGAGTAGGATTAAAATAGATTACCTAGAGTGCAAGTTTAATGACTTAACGTATAAGGCAAAGGTGGAAGGGAAGATCAATGCACAAATCATACCCAAAAGAGGAAGTTCTAAGTATCTTGAGTCCATAATTCAAGGAAATAGAAAAATTGACGATGATATTGCACATCGTATTAGTCTGGGGTGTGAATGGAGACTCAAGGTACTGTTCTTTAAGAATGTATCATCAAGGTTTCAAGGTAAATTCTACAGAGTGGTGGTTAGACCAATATTATGATTCGGGGTAGAGTGTTGACCGGTCAAGAACGTTGACGCTCAAAAGATGAAGGTAACAAAATTGAGGATGCCCAAATATATGTGTGAGAATACAAAGAAAGATATGACTTGATACAATTATACACAAAACAACCACCACCACCCCAATCTTCCCACTAATAAAAGGAATTCTTGGACCAATTGGAGACTACACTCATATTCAACAATGACAACAACTATAACGAGATGAAGGGTGTGTTTTAACACCAAAACAGCCACCCAAACTATGATTATCAACAAAAATATGAAGACAAGATGAACAACAACAATGTTATAATCAAGAACAACAAGTCACGGATTACAAGAACTAGAACAAACACTAACAAGAATTACAATAAAAAAAATGGGATAGATAGATAGACTACACAAAGGTATAATCTTAAGAACCCAAGAGTTTATTCCACTCTTGGACCCTTAACATCACACACAATGATTCACCTATCTCTTACGTGACATAAGATCGGATTCCACCTCTCTAGCATCTACATTTCCAAGCAAAATACAATCACTAGTGAGTCCACACTAGATCTTGTCCTAGTTTCGGCCAAGCCTCTTTAGAGAGAGGACTTGTTTTCTTTTGGTGTCTTAAGACTTACAACATTCTAAAAAATCTAACTAAAGAAATCCTACAATGTTCCTTATATAGTACATTACATAATAGAAACTAAAATAACCAAAAGGCCTCTCTACTAAGGGCGCCCATCAAGTGTAAATTAAGTGTGGTGTTTGGACGGTTTTAGTGTGCATTTTGGGCCTCTTACACTTCAATTGCACACACCAAGGCTCGGGTCCAACATACACTCTCACAAGTACATATCCGTGATTATTCTCGTATCATCCTCTCCATGTTGAGAGAAATTTATCCACATATTCACGGCTTCACCTCGTTCAATTGAACACTTCAAAGAAACCACTCAAAACAGCCCGTAAAATATAAGATGACACAAAATAATCCGCAAGAACATGAGGAACCCGAGAGCTCACTAACACAAGTCTCGGCCAACATCTTTACTTTAAACCTCGGCTACCTCTCCATCTTGAGCCTTGTCTTCAATATCATCTGAAATAAGTCTCCTACCATCATACAAGCATCGTCGTAGACTCCATATCTGTCATGTTCTTTTCTACCATTCTCCTCTACATGGACATGCCGGCTTTGGTGAAGTGTAGTTTAGGTTGAGAGGATTGATTTGGTAAAGTGGAGCTTTGGTTGTGGAGCTTGGACGGGAGGGATTTGGCTTCCAAGTCCTTTTTGTTAGACTTGATCGAATGGAGGAGGGATTGACCTATGTAGGTCTTGGGTTTAAGGACATTTGGTGGCTTGGCTAATGTCTATGTCATTTGGTGGTGGTCTTGGAGGATTGATCATTTGAGGTAAAGTTTCGAAAGTAGAAACACGAGAGTTCCTTCGACTCTCCACTCAATCCAGCCTCTCAAGTATAGTAAACAGATCCAAGCCTAATTTTTCAAGATTCGCATTCGCCCTAGCCATGTCTTGGGAAATAGCATCAAGTTGGGCAAAAATGGTTTCCATTATGGTCAAGAAGTTACCTACAAAACCAAAAAAACACGTTAGTTGTACAAAATATCCTTGCTCTCTCTTTTTATTTCTTGTTTCTTAGATCCCTCACACTCAATCTCACAAGTGTTGTAAGCTTGCTTGTACTCCGAGAGGTATTGAGAGGTGAATTAAACGTTTACAATGACTTCAAAGAGTAAAAAAAACACAAGGACGTATTACAATGACTCAAAAAAATTAAGACACACAAAGGAAAGTTAACACGGAAAACGGTTTCAAAACTAACTTACAATCTAGTACTAATTGTAAGTTAGTAATGGAATCAACAAACGAGAGTAAAGAACAACAAATTAGAACTAGAAGATCAAAATTTGAGCTTAAAATTTATCGTGTGAACAGTAATTGGTGATGTGGCAGTCTAACGTGGTAGTCCACTAGTGGTTCGGTTCTTGACAAATTTTAATTCATAATTCACAATTCACAATTTGGACTTTGGTGAAAATTGTTCAATGGAGGGAAATCCAAACTAGTCTTTGGAGCTCCTTTTTCAATTCAAATTTCAAGACTCAAAAGTCTTTGACTAGACTAGTACTTCTCCTTAAAATATGGACCCTTATTTTTATGGAAAATGGTTGAGATGTGATGTAGTCTTTTGGTTGTTGGGCGTCTTTCAAGACTTAATAAGTACTACACCTTGTCTTTCACCTTTCTAAAATCTAAAGTTCACTTAGTGTTAAAAAGGTGATGAATATGGTGAAAACTTCAAGAACACAACAACCACAACAAGAACAACTAACAACAATCTCCCAAGAACAACAAGTCCACAACAACAAAGGACAACAACAAAACCACCATAAATGGCCAAGTCCTTTTAGTGTGGTATTTTGGTCTTAACAAGGGGTGAAGGTTGTGATGAACAATAAGAACATGACAACAACTTTTCAAGAACAACAACACCAAAAATCACCAACAATGTTCAAGTTTGGAACCGCAACAACAATACCAACAAGAATCGTTCAAGCTCAACTTGGATCTTGACTCAATAGTGTTAGTGAAGAAAGAATCTAACACAAGAAACAACGAACAATTAAAAATATACCTAGATCTAGACTCAAACTCGGCCAAGAAAACTACAACAATAACACAATTTCGTCCAAGAACACAAACACGGGCAGATTGTTATTTTTTTTGGATTTTTTAGCTTTCAACAATTTTTTTTTATTTTCAAGTTTACGAGCCCAAGATTGATCTTGTGGGATCAAGATCAAGCCATGCTCTGATACCAAATGATACAATAATAACAAGGGATACAAAAAAAACACCCTCAATCAGTACACTAATCAAAGAAATTCTTGGACCGATTGGAGACCACACTCGGATTCAACAATGACAACAACAATAACGAGATGAAACGTGTGTTTTAACACCAAAACAGCCACCCAAACTATGATTATCAACAACAATAGGAAGACAAGATGAACAACAACAATGTTATAATCAAGAACAACAAGTTATAGATACAAAAACTAGAACAAACACTAACAAGAATTACAATAAAAGAAATGGGATAGATAGATAGACTACACAAAGGTATAATCTTAAGAACCCAAGAGCTTATTCCACTCTTGGACCCTTAACATCACACACAATGATTCACCTATCTCTTACGTGACACAAGATCGGATTCCACCTCTCTAGCATCTACGTTTCCAAGCAAAATATAATCACTAATGAGTCCACACTAGATCTTGTCCTAGTTTTGGCCAAGCCTCTTTAGAGAGAGGACTTGTGTTCTTTTGGTGTCTTAAGACTTACAACATTTTCAAAAATCTAACTAAAGAAATCCTACAATGTTCCTTATATAGTACATTACATAATAGAAACTAAAATGACCAAAAGGCCCCTCTACTAAGGGTGCCCATCACGTGTAGATTAAGTGTGGTGTTTGAACGGTTTTAGTGTGCATTTTGGGCCTCTTTTACACTTCAATTGCACACACCAAAGCTCAGGTCCAACGCACACTCTCACAAGTCCATAGCCGTGATTATTCTCGTATCATGACTAAGAATGAGTATACGGGGTAGGGTAAAAGTGGCATCCATGCCGTATCAAATGAGAGAAGCAAGACTGAGATAGCTCAAGCATGTGAAGAGGAGGTGCACGGATGCACTTGTAAGGAGATGTGAGAGGTTGGTTGTAGAAAGAGTTAAGAGAGGTAGAGATAGACTGAGAAGAACTAGGAGGGGGTGTAAACTATTTTCACCCAATCTATTTTTTAGTACATACATAGGGTTTGGGCTAAAATTATTAAATTCCTATGAACTATATATAAGTTATAAACTAGATTCAACCGTGGTTGACATCAGTAGACTAGTTACTTTTAACTAGATGTATAATGAGGATTAGAATTAATAAATTTATCTTTTTTCATTAAAAAAGGAGTAGTTGAAGAAGTTCTTGAGATTTTACACGTACTGTATTCTTTGGTTTTTCATTTTTGATATTTATATTGGGATTCTAATAAATTTGGATTCACGATTAAGAAGACCCACATTAAGAGTAAAGCGTCCTAACAAAGGCGGGTTTGTATCCAACAGCTTGAAGTCCAGATTTTTTGATAAAGAATGAAAGAGTATTTATCACTTCACCATAACTCTTATCGATTTACATGATATATACCATGCTTGGTTCAATTGTTCAATTCCATGTCGTTCTCAATTGATATGAGCCTTCCGCCTAAAACTCTTTAAGAATGTCATAGGTTAAAACTAAAATTAAACGTGTATCAAAGTTTATTTAATAAAAATAAAATGCATGGTTAACATTAAATTTCAGACAAGAGGGAGTTGTTCGGATGGTAAGCACCCCTCACATACAACCCAGAGTTGTGAGTTAAAAGAAATGTTAAATTTTGTATATTTCATTTTTAATCTAATAATAATCTTCTTGTTTAATCATCTTATTATAGTTTCCCTCATTATCATCCCAGTACAATTTATTTGCGAATCAAACTACGTAGTTTGATCTACTGGTCTAATGTTAATATCACTTCGTAGTTGTTTTGTCTAATGAAAACGTATATGTATAATTGTATACGTTCTATGATACATTAAATTAATGTTTGCTATCTTATGGAGTATTATAACAATTGAGATACAAAAGTCTTCAAAACCACTATTTGGATTCCATCACCTCCAGTTACATTATACTTGGGTTGCCCCATGTAGCAACTCCAAAGTCCACATTAAATTGATAGTAATATCAAATTAAAGGATTACAACTTAAAGAGAAAAAAAAAACATTAATGAAAGTATTTTTAATAATTGCAACTGAATCAGTCTCATTCACCACTTCTAGCACATATTTGCTTACGAAGTTGACTTGGTTCACAACACCCTATCTACTCTGGAAGTAAAAAATGGTCTATTTCAATAGCATGGTGGCCAAATTTGCTAGAAAGTTGAAGGCATCCACTTTCTTTGAAGGGGCATTAGCTAAGTTGATCAACTTTGGTAATGCTCCTATGAAGACCAAAGTCATGGATTTCTTTCTTGAAGGCCATTGGGATCAAATCAAACCAAACTTCTAGTCTTTCTTCCACCAAGACTAATCAATTCTATCTAATCTATTCAGATTTTGATAATTGAATGGAGTGTACAAATTGGACTCTTTGACTCCAACAGGTTCTTTCAGCTGCAGATCAGCCTGGCAACAAGTGAGAACTCACAACAATGCCTCTCTCACTTCTGACATGATCTGGAGAAAGAAACTCGGGCCTATATGACATGGCTGATTAATAGATCTCCACTTTTGTCATATATTCCAAACATCACACTGGATAGATATCATATTCATCGAATATAATTCATGTTCAAGATTTCTTGATGGTGAAATGGTAGACATTCGAGACTCAAAATCTCATCTAAAGTAAAGGTTCCTTCTTCATGTTAAAACTAATTTCAGGAAGATTAGCTACTGATAATTCACTACTCTTCATTAATATGGTTAACAACAAAATAAGGTCAACTTGAAACTTGGAGCCTATTGTGGAGCAGATTAATTACTAATTTGGACATAGTTGTGAATTTCTCTTTTAATCACAAATTATGTTGGCTGATTTCTTAGCTAAACATGATATGAAGAAAGCTCAAAAAGTGTATAATATCGAGAACACTTTTGACTTATGTTTCCAAACATAATCCTTTATGAAATATAATTTAGAAGAGCTATAGCAATCTTCCATCACAGAACACCTTAGTAATTTAGGTATGTCTTATGTGTCAAAAATGATCAAATCTAGAGACTCTAAAGCTCAACAATGGAAGCTCCCATGTACAGAGTAGAGGAAGGAATTGTGTATTGAGTGTATTAGTAGTTACAATACAATTCAGTTGTGCTTATACATGTGTATATATACTTGATCACTCCTTCTAGAAGCTTCTTAAACCGACTCAATCATTAATTGCCAGCTCACACTCCTAACTAACTAACTGAATCAATGTAACAATGAATTAATTAAGCAGTGCTCTAACTAGCTAACTCTCTAACTAGCTAACTAACAGCTAGAATTAGTAACTACTTTCAATACTCCCTTAAAGCTGCAGGGTGCAAAATGTTGAGCACACCAAGCTTGCTCATCAGATGTGAGTGTTGATCATGCCCCAAACTTTTAGGTAGAATATCTGCTAGTTGAGATTGTGTTGGAGTATACATAGTTTGCACCAAACCACTCTTGATTTGATCCCTGATGAAATGATTATCAATCTCTATATGTTTGGTTCTCTCATGGAAGATAGGATTGGCTACCAGATGCATAGCTAATTTGCTATCACTGAACAAGGTGATAGGCTTAGGGATGAGGACATTTGAACAACCCTCTAGCCAAGTTAGCTCTGCAACAGCCGAGGTCATGCTTCTGTACTCAGCCTTAGCTGAACTTCTAGAGACTGTGTGTTGCTTCTTTGACTTCCAGGATATTAAAGATCCACCAAACTGTACAACAGACCTTCTTGTATTGGGGCATGCTTCCTAGTCAGAGTCACACCAACATACAAGATCTGTATCAGCCTGAGCCCTCATCCAAATTCCTTGACCAACTGAACCTTTTAGATATCTGATCACCCTACATGTAACATCTAGATATGATCTTTTAGGCATTTGCATGAATTGACTTAATGTTTGAACAATATAACTAATATATAGTCTTGTGGTAGTAGCATACATAAGTTTTCCAACTAGTCTTTGATACAAAGTTGCATCCCTCAAGACAACATCACCAGTGATACTTGCAGCTTTATCATATTCTACTGATGTCAGCTTGATATTAGATTCTAATGGTGTAAGTGTTGGTTTTGCACAAGCAAGAACAGTCTTAGAGATTAGTTCTAGTATATATTTCCTTTGGTTCAGTATAACACCTTGATTTGATCTTAGAACTTCAATTCCTAGAAATATTTAAGCTCACCTAAGTCCTTGAGCTTGAACTGCTTGTGTAGTACTTTCTTTGCCTCAAAATCATAGATTCATTATCACCAGTGATGAGAAAATCATCCACATAAACTAGTATTATCACCATTCCTTCTGGCTTCTTGAATGTAAATAATGAGTAATCATGAGCACTTTAAGTAAAACCTGCATTTAGAAGGGCTACTGTGAGCTTGATATTCCATTGTCTAGAGGCTTGTTTAAGTCCATACAAGGACTTAAGTAATTTACAGACTTTGTGAGTTCTTTTCTGCTAATAGCCTTAAGGCATCTTCATATATATACTTCTTTTAAATCACCTAGTAGGAAAGTATTATAAATATTTATTTGGTACATAGACGAACCTCTTGAAACAACAAAAACACTAACACATCTGACAGTCACCATCTTAGCCACAGGGTGAAAATATGTCATGGTAATCTAGTCCCTCTTATTAGATGTAACCTTTAGCGACTAGCCTTGTCTTGAACCTCTCAACCACTCCATTTTCCTTGTACTTGATCTTATATACCCACATTGAACAAATGGCATTCTTGCCAGGAGGTAGATCAACTATTTTCAAGTGTTATTATCCTCCAGTGCTTGAATCTCCAACTTCATAGCTTTTATCCATCTGTCATCTTTGGCTGCCTGACTGAAAAACTGTGGCTCCACCAGAGTTGAAAAACTGCTCACATAGCTTTGATAGATAGAAGTGGTATTCTTGTAGGAAAAATAGTTATCAATGGGATATCTTGTGCCTTTTCTCTTCCCTGGCATTGCATAATCCTTCATCCAAATTGGTTGCTTTGTCACTCTAGGTGTTCTTCTAGGTGGGCAATATACTAGCTTTGTATTGTCTGAAGGTGAAGATATTATTTCATTTAATTGATCATCAAGGTACTTTGTTGTGTCTACTGGTGGAGCAAGTATTGATAAATCTTAAGACATCTCTTCATTAGTCTGATCATCATCAGGATCTTCTTAAATTAGTGAACTTGCATCATCAGAATTATCTATATATGGCTTAATCAATTTATGTGGATGATTTTGACTCTTTATCTTAGCAAATGGAAACACATTTTCTTGGAATGTCACATCCCTGCTAACATACAACTTGTTGGATGTCAAATCCAGTAGACAATATCCTTTTTGAGTGTTAAAACAGCCCATTAACACTGCAGGTCTGGCTCTTTTAGAAAACTTGTCATTCTTAGGCAATGTAGAAGCATAACATAAGTAGCCTAACATCTTCGATGTGTTAGTGAAGGGATCTTAGAGAACAACACTTCATAGATACTTTTACCATCTATAGATGATGATGGTATCCTGTTTATAAGATACAAAAGAGCTTGAACAAATAATCCCCAAAATCTAATAGGCATTTATGATTGAAACTTGATAGCTCAAGCTATATTCAGAATTTGCCAGTGCTTTTTTTCTACTATACCATTTTATTGTGGTGTATAAGGGAAACTGCTTTGATGTAAGACACCTAAATACTTAAACAAAGTATTACACTGCTTGTTGAAAAAATCAGTCCTATTATCAGTTCTTATAACCTTACATACGTTCCAAATTGAGTTTTAATCATCAACAGGAAATCCTTGAGAGCTACAATACATTCAGACCTAAGTTGCAATAAATGGATCCATGTATATCTACTACAGTCATCCACAATTGTATAGAAGTAGAATTTCTTATCAAAAGTTAGAGTTTGATAAGGACCCATAGGTCCATATACACAACTTCAAAGCATACATTTAATTTAGTTTCACATGCAGGGAATGACAATCTGAACTGTTCGGCTAGTAGACATATATGACACTTATTTAGAAGTTCAACATCCTTACTATGATCTAGAAGATTTAGTGATCTCAACACTTGTGCAGATGGGTGTCCAAACCTGTTGTGTCATAGGTTGTTATCATGCACAGATAGACCTGCTACAACCTTCTTCTGACCCTCAAGTTCGCTCTTTACTCTAAGTTTATTCTTGAGAATGTATAAGCCTCATCTTTCTCTACCAATACCCTTCACCCTGCCACTGTAGAGATCCTGAAATACATAAAAATTAGGGTAAAATGATACAAAGCAAGATAACTGTGTAGTAACCTTGGAAACTAATAGTAAACTCAGTTTAAAATTAGGCATAAACAAGACATCATGCACAGTTTCATTTTGTAGCACCATTATTTCTCCAAAGTGTAATATATCAGCCTTTGCTCTATTTGAAAGGTCCACTTTATCCATTCCTGTTTTAACTTTTTCTTTCTTTGTGAACAAATTTTTACTTGCTGTAATATGGTGAGTAGCAGCAGAATCCACTATTCGTTCTTGTGGCTCAACATTAGAGAATGAGCAGGTGACTATACCTGTCATATTAGAATGCTTCATATCTTGTTGATCCTTATTCAAAAGTTACATGATCTGCTTGTAGTCTCCATCAGTGAACCCTTGTCCTTTTGCAAGCATTGCACCATTAGTTTTCTTGTGACTTCCATAGCTAGTTGAAGCAACTTGACTTGCATCTTCAACAGAAAATTTATTGTTAAAATTGCTATGTGAAGCCTGAGTATTGACCTGTTCTGCAAATTGGCCTCCATGATGTCCTTGAGTAGTAAACCTCCCAGGTTCCTGGTGATTTCCACCACTATATCTACCAGTATTCTTTTGGTACATAAAGCCCTTTGAACCTCCATTATTATTGGCCTTTCTCCTTAGTTTCCAGTCATTAAGATAGACTATTAATTTGTAGCAGTTTTCTCTGGTGTGTCCACTAAAATGACAATAATCACATGTCTTTGCTTTGTAACTCTGATTCCTGTAAACCGTGCCTGAGCCTTTATTAACCTGCATTGCCATAGGATCTAGTTTCTCACTTGTAACAGATGCACAAGCAAGTTGTTAAAGTTCATCTTCTGCTATCATGGCATACACTTGATTGAGAGTAGGTGTAATTCCTTTTAATAGGATCTGTCTTCTAGCTTGATCATAGGAGTCATTTAAACCACCTAGGAATTGCATCAATCTCAACCCAGATAAATGATCTGCATAATCTTTGGACCTTGGATAGCCACATAATGGAGCTGAAATCATTGTATCATACTCATTTCATAAGCTCTTTAGCTTGGTAAAATAGGTAGCAACTGAATCAGTTCCTTGAGACAGTGTGTTGATCTCTCTATGTAACTGATACAATCTATACGATTCACCTTATCATATCTCTCCTTTAAGTCTTCCCATACTTCATGAGAATTTGTTGCATAAATAATTTCATTCAACATTTCTGTACTCACTGAGCTCATTAGCTCAGATAGGACTATTACATTACAAGTTTTCCATTGTTCATGTACTTTTTTCCTGTACATCTCCTTGCTGCAAACTCCAGTCACAAAGCCAAACTTTCTTTTCCTCATTGGGGCAATCCACATCGATCGACTCCAAACACTATAATTCTCCAATCCAACCAGCTTGATTGGAATTAATGTAGCACCATATACATTTGATGTTCCTGGAAACAAAGGATCACTGGGGTCAATTTTTGTGCCATTTCTGGCTTCTTTGTGTCAATTTCAGCTAAGAAAGAGTGAATCACTTGAAGCAAAAACCTAGCTCCAACAGAAATCTACTCCCCAATATAGGATAGATCTAAACTCTACTGATCTTTTCCATGATCGTGCACTCTAATACCATGTCAAAAATGATCAAATCTAAAGACTCTAAAGCTCAACAATGGAAGCTCCCATATACAGAGTAGATAAAGGAATTGTGTATTGAGTGTATTAGTAGTTACAATACAATTCAGTTGGGCTTATACATGTATGTGATCACTCCTTTTAGAAACTTCTTAAAACGACTCAATCATTAATTGTCAGCTCACACTCCTAACTAAATAACTGAACCAATGTAACGGTGAATTAATAAAACAGTGCTCTGCAGCTAACTAACTCTCTAACAAGCTAACTAACAGCTAGAATTAGTAACTAATTTCAACATTATGAATCTTTACAATGAAACTTTGTTTTTAACATATAATATGGTGTCGAATGTCGATTAATAAAAGAAATAAGAGGATCTTAAATATTACATGAATATGGGTTAAAATCCATATACTTTGTGCTTTTGATTTTTCCTTCAAAATTCATTGACGGGTTATTTGACATCTTAAGTACTAGTTCCCAGCAGCCCGTGCAACGTGGAATGTACGGACCCAATATTTATATTAAATTAATATTATAATAATAATTAATTAATAAGATTTATTTGTTTATTCATTTTAAAAAGATTTTGTTTTTTTAAAGAAAATAATTACTCAAATCTTAATTTATGCGATACAATGCTTAAATGGTCATAATAATTAATTAGGAGTGATATAGTAAAATCACGATTGAAACAGCGAAGCAGACACATCTTAAATAACTTATAATAACTAATTAAAAGTGATAAGATTTATTTATTTATTCATTTAAAAAAAATATTTTTCTTTTTTCTTTTTTTTTTCTTTTTAATGAAAATAATTACTCAAGTCTCAATTTAAGTGACACAATGCTTAAATAGTTATAATAATTAATAAGGAGTGATATTAAAAAGTCACAATTACAATAGTGAAGCAGACATGTCTTAGATGACTTATAATAACTAAAAGAAGTGATATAAAAAATTAATATACAAAAATACTTGTGAAAAAATTAAATAGACCTCATATAAAACGTCAAGTAAATTTAATATTAAATATTATTAATGTTTTAATACTTAAATGACTTTATAATAATTTTTTAATATTAATTTTATAATATTTAGATGACTTATAATTATTAACTATGGTGATATAGTCAAATTATGGGTGAAGCAGCTAAAGTAGACATGTCATAAATATTCATTTTACTTTTTTTATTAAATATAATTAATCTTTTAATACATAAATAACTTATACTCCCTCCGTTTAAAAAAGAATGATTTACTTTCCTTTTTAATCTGTTTCAAAAAGAATGATCCCTTTCCTTTTTTGGCAATATTTTAATTTCAACTTTCTACATGGCATGTTTAGGACCACAAGACTAAAGGACATTTTGGTACATTTGACACAACTTTAATTTAAAACCACAAGATTCAAAAGTCATCTTTATTTTCTTAAACTTTGTGTCAAGTCAAAGTAGGTCATTCTTTTTTAAACGGATGGAGTAATAATTAATTAGAGATGATATAATAAAATCACGGAGAAAATAGTTGATAAGTAGGCATGTTGACGGCAGGGGCAGACTCACATTGGTTCAAGCGGGTTCCATTGAACCCGCTTCGTCGGATTTTTTTTTTATTTTATGTATATTAATTTTCTAAATAAATGTATATGTAAATAAAATGAACCCACTATATTCAGTAAAAAGGTGTAGCTCAATGGTAATTGAGGGTTCAATTAGACATAAGATCGGGGGATCGAAACTTGTTGGAGGCTTTTATATTTTACCCTCCACTTTTTCAGACTCTGTCCTCCAGACATTAATTATAGTTTGCGGCGAAGTAGTAATAAATTATTAGTTGATTTTTTCTTTAATATATTACTTGAAATTGGTTTAAATTGTTAATAATAATTTAGGTTAATAATATTAACTTACTTGTTATTATGCGTAATTTAAATTATTTTATAATATACAAAGCTGAGTATTTTTTTTTCTTCTTCCTTGGTACACTCAATTAGGTTAATGTGTCTTTGTTATTTTCTTGTTTTATTTATGATTTTAATTTCAAAATTGCTATTTTTTTAATATTATTTATAATATTAATATTTAACATTTTATATTGAAGATATGTGGAAAATTTCAACTTTATAATTAGATTAATGATATAGTATTTGTTAGGAAATTATATTATTTTGTTTATTTACTCTTTTCTTTTTAAATTGAACACTACCTCAAAACAATATTTTCAAAAGTATCAGGGGAGCATATATTTTAGAATAAAATATCACCTCAAAATAATTTTTCTAGGGGTATTATGGGAATAGAGAAATGATAATTATGATCAGTTAACGTCATGGTTCATTGTAACTTGAACCCACTTGAACAAAATCCTGGGTCCGTCACTGGTTGACGGAGAGCTGTCTGCTTCTCCTCCGCCTTCCCTCTTATTAGTAAGTACTCCCTCCATCCCAAATTACCCATCTCAAATTTCCTAATTTGATTTCTCATTTTACTTATCTTTTTTCATTAATCAAGACAAAATAATTTTTCCCCATTATACCCTTAGTAATTAATTACTCCTTGTTACTAGCATTGAATTATCAAATCTTGAAAAATATTGCAAAGACTTTGGTAATCCTATAATCCTAATTATTCATGCAAAAAGTATTTTGGTATCAGCCATATAATAACTCCATTAATATTGGAACTAACAACCTGACATAATTAATAGGGGCAAAATGGTAAAGTTACATTGCCAATTATTGCTTTCTTAGTAGCTGTGCCATTTCAATTTGGAAGGGAGTAATAAATATATATATATAGCACACTTAAAACTAAATGATTAACAAAAATGGAAAATGCACAAAATTTATTTATGAATATGATTGCTAGTATATTCAAATTCTTTTCTTTTTCTAACTAAGATGCCGAAATTTGTTTGAGCTCAAAGAAAGAATTCTAAAAATGGGAGACTTCACATTTAAAATTCATATTAAAAAGAAAAGTACAAGAAAGAAAAAAAAGGTGATTTTTATGAAATAACTAAGAATAAAGAAGAAGAATAGAGAGAGAATAGATAGTAATTTTTATTTCTCTTGAGGGATGAGAGATCATCTTGATTTAGAATACAATGAATAAAATCCCTTTATTTATAGGGAAAAATACTCCTAGTTTTTGACTAAAAGATAGATACTTCAAATCCTGATAGATATCAACTAGATCTTATTAGATCTTGATAGACATTCACTAAAATGTAAATACATTTATAACACCCCCTTGAATGTCTAGATAGATAATGTGCCTCGTTAAAACCTTACTAGAAAAAATTCAGTGAAAAAAAAATCTAGTGAAGGAAAAAAAAGTACACATCTCTAACAATACGCATATAGGCTGCCTCATTAAAAATCTTACAAGAAAAATCCAGTGGGACAAAACTTAGTAAGGGAAAAAGAGTACAATGCGTATCAACTCCCTCTAATGAGAACATTCTTGAATCTTTGCATCCCAATCTTGTGCAACATCTTCTTGAAAGTAGCAATTGGAGAAGATTTGGTGAATAAATCAGTCATATTGTCACTTGAACGAATCTGTTGTACGTTAATATCACCATTCTTTTGTAGCTCATGTATGTAGAAAAGCTTTGGCAAAATGTGCTTCGTTCTATCTCCTTTTATGAATCCTCCCTTAAGATGTGCTATGTATGCTTCATTATCTCTGTATAAAATTGTAGGTAGATTGTCATATTTCACACCATATTTTTTTCAAATGAGATGTATCATGGACCTCAACCATACACATTCTCGGCTTTCTTCATGAATAGCTATTATCTCAGCATGGTTCGATGAAGTGGCTACGATAGACTGTTTTGTATATCTCTAATATATGACAGTACCACTACATATGAATACATAGACTGTTTGAGACCAAGCTTTATGCGGTTCAGATAAGTACCCAACATCAGCATGACCAATAAGATCGGGACTGTAATCTTTAGAATAAAATAAGCTCATGTGTTTTATCCCATTCTGATGTCTCCTAGTAGGAACAGAAATATACCTTGCTAACAAATTGACTAAAAAGGCTACATTGAGCCTTGTTTTATTTGCAAGATACATGAGTGTACCACTTACACTAAGATATGGTACTTCATAACCAATCTAATTCGGTATATTTCTCATTTCAACAAATAATCTATAGCTTTGAAAACTTTTCAAGAGTTCCTATGATTTTCAAGTTATAAACTTATGCAATATAAGGATTATAAATAAGTTTTTCAAAAACTTTTTATGCTTCAAACATTTTGAATCCTTACAAAATTTCATATAAATTTTGTCAAGTGACAATATTCAGCATTTCACATGGGACATCGTCAAGTGTTTGGATTGTAAATCAAATAAGTTTTATGCTTACCAAGATGCATCCTTTCATGTCACTTGATAAATATTTCTACGTCAGCATGCTTAAATAAACGTGGAATTTTTATCCTCATAATTTTTTACAATATTGCGCCAATATTGTATCAAAGATATCATTAATGATATATCATTTCGTATAGGTTCACAGTATGACATAACATTTTGAGATCTCATCACTTCATTATTTTCAGGTATCTAAACCTCTCATAAGGTTTCATGAAGTGTTATGTCATAGGATCTTCAAGAGCACATTGCCTTCTTATTATGATTATTTGCTCCTTATTTTTCAAAAATTATTTCATTTGAAATCGATTAGTCTACCTTGCTTCATGCATGTGTAGACTTTGTCCTTTATGAATACAAAATAGGAGCACTTGCAGCTTAATATGAGATGCTTTCGACATTTGACTTAAATTATCTTTTGAATGGGGATCTGATGATAATTCCTAATATATTTCATAGCTCTTTATAATATTCCCCTTATGTTAGAAAAACTAACATTCATCCTTCATCTTTTTTGAGGAATCCATCTTTGTGCATCATGGTATATTATTAATCGTATACCGCACATCAAAACTATTAGATAGAATAGTTGGTTCCTAATCTTGAACCAATTGAGAGGGAAGAAATAATCATAATTTATTGATCTAATGCATACAAGTGTTGTTTTATGCAACATATCATATTTCAGACCAACACATGAAGTTTTGTTCTCATTAGTAATGGTTCAGCTATTAATCGAAGGCATTCAATGCCAAACCATCATCATCAAGATGAATTGTCTTGATTAAACAATCTGAAAATTATGTTCTTAACTCAATTTTATTGAGCAAACTTTATGAATGTCAAAATGTACATATGATCATCTTATTGATGAATCTTTTCAAAATATATCACATAATAGGTGAATGAGTCCTTATTCCCCTTTTATACTTTTTAGACTTTGAGGGATCAAATCCCAACATTAGTTGCTCCAACCAACTTGTCATGAGAACAAGCAACATAAACAATTAGTCAACCTGTTATTCTCAGTTATTCTGCCTCATTTGGAGGTGAGTTGTGATAAGTGCACATTTGCATTAATAAGGTTCTCATTCCCAGGAATGAAATATAATTATGCCTTAGGCGTATCAAATTATGATAGCTACTACAATTAATTGAGGTATACATATGATTTATTGCTACCACGTTCAATTCAAGGAATGAAGCATATTTAATAGGACATGTTTCACCAAATACCATTATTTCGCCTTAGCCATCATAATATCTTAATATAGTGCATTAAGATTCAAACGCAACGTCTTAATAAAGGCGTCTTAGGCATAAATCGATGGAACTTAATCCGACATTTTATCATCATTAGACACCAAGACTTTAGCCTAATGTCTTACTTTTTTGGTGTGATGAAATTAATTCACCGTCTTATTTCCAATGGCATAATATGTCAAATTGTACAATAAAATTCATCAATAAATCAAATTAATAACAAATCCGTTTTCAAAATTTTAATAAAGTAACAAATCGTATCCAGTGATGCGTTTGGCAAAAAATCTTTGCACTTCATTAACATGATTAAACCATAAAGGCAAACCATGAAAAAATTTGCTAGCAAGCTTGTTTTCAAGGTGTCACCTATAAATATTCCTACTAGTATGGTGTTTAGTGTTAATGGATGGTCTGTAAATAATGCACAACGTGCAGATACTATGGTGGCAACACTGCCAAATGACTCTTTGTAGATTTTTTGATATGATGCTAATATAATATAATATTCTACTTACCAAAAAAAAAAGTCTCACCTGTAGATAAAATAAACTGCTACAATACACACATCATATGCACGTCATAGCCTTTTTTTTTTTTAAGATATAAACATAAATATAACTGACATATAATTGCAAAACAAAATTAATATTCTGGAGACTCATGTGAATTGGGTTGTGGTAACTTTGCTAGTGATAGCATTCCTCAATCACATCCGCTATAATGGTTACCCACCAATATATCTTAACTCTGGTTACCCATCAATATATCTTAACTCTAAATAACGTTGATGATTTTACTTAGAATCTCGTGCTGATAACGTGTTATGAAATAACTAAGAATAAAGAAGAAGAGTAGAGAGAGAATAGACAGTAATTCTTATTTCTCTTGAGGGAAGAAAGATCATCTTGATTGAGAATACAATGAATAAAACCGCTCTACTTATAGGAAAAATACTCCTAGTTTCTGACTAAAAGACAGATACTTCAAATTCAAAATCCTGATAGATATTAAATAGATCTTATTAAATCTTGATAGACATTCACTATAATGTAAATACATTTATAACAGTGATTTTATTTTTGGATTTTTTTTAAAATATACCGTAAATACGCCAAGTAGCTTAATATACAATATCATATTTGGAAAAAGCGTTATACATATTGTCACACCCCCTTTTTTACGTACTCCAAAATATTATGTTTTAGCGCGAAAGGGTTTTATTATTTAAGTGACAAGAAATGAAAATTTATTTCGGAAAAGAATTATTTGCATTTTTTATTCAGAGTCGCCACTTGGCATAATCCGATGTGCCAAGTCACCTTTGAAAAATCCTTTTCGAAACCATTTGACTCTTAAACCGGTTTGCGAATAAAGATTCCGGCTAAGGAATTCTGTTGACCGAGGGGAAGGTGTTAGGCACCCCTCGATCCCGTGGTTCGACCACGGTCGCTTGGTAGAGTGTATCGACTATTTTGGCATTATGAAATGTATAAACCACACAAAAGAGCACAAAATAATCAAACAATAAACAAAACAAAACAGTCCAAAAACGTAAAAGTCCAGTCCAATTATACAGTCCGAAAAATAGAAAAAATACAAAAATATAAATCCTAGTCTAAACTAAATCTAGACTAAGCTCCAATGCCTTACCCGACGCCGCGGGCCTTCACCACGATTATTTTCCGCCAACATGATACGTCGGGTTATTCCCCGGTAAAATCAATACAAATTCTTCGGGGCATTCCCCGGATAAATTATACAATTGATTCAAAAAGTGATAAAATCAAATCATTCAATCAAATTTCAACCATTCAATCAACCCACAATCTCTAGATTTGCCTACCCGACCTACGTTTTGCCTATTCCGATCGATGTATCGTGTTACTACCAAAATCAAATTAATGTTCCTTTCAAGTTATACGAACAATGAAATCAAACTAACCTAAATCGCCAATTATGTCAAGTTTTCAATTCTCGCCCACAAACCTATTTTTAACCACAATAATTACAACATGCTTCGATTATTAAAATCACGTCTCAAAATACGCAACCAACATCAAACACAACACAAATAACGAAGATTCACACAACAAATAAATCATCCACACCCACAACATCACGAAAAATAAATTAAAGATTCGGTTAGAAGAAATGGACCTCAATGAAATTGATCCTTGTCGATAATAAAGAAATCTGAAGACCAAAATACTCGACCGGAGAACCTCACAACGAGCGAACCAAACTCGATATTGAATTCACCCGGACAGATCGGAAAACCACGATAAAATCCTCACGATGAATAATCCACAAATCCGAATAAACGAGACTGAATTTGTAAAAATCGAGAAGATCCGTACACGAAATTAGTGACGGAGTGACGGAAAATGGGTCGGATGTTGACACCTGTCGTCGGCGTCACTGTTTCCGGTGACTGTCGCCGACGGAGAAGGAGATCGGAGCAGCGGAGCTAGTCGAATTCTCAGCCGGCGAATGGTGTTGTCACCGGTGGACGAGTTGTGGACGAAGCTGGCCTACGCGGAGCGGTGCTGGCACCAACGCCGTCGCTGTCGTCGTTGCTGGTGAGAGGTCGGGTCGGCGGCGCTGGTCGCTGACGGCGGGAACAGCGACGGCGGTCGATGCTGTTGACGGTGGCTGTTGTCACCGGAGGGGGGAAGGACGGCGGCGGGTTGATCTAGGCAGTGATGAGACAGATCTGGAAGGCGGAGAATGGAGCGGTGTCGGCGCTAGTTCGCCGGTGGGGAAGATAAAAGGAAGTTGCGGCTGAAGCTGTGTTATCGTCACCGTCGTTGGTCGGACGGTGGTGTCGCGGCCTGTCGCCGGCGAACTTTATTGGAGAGAGAGAGTAAGAGTCTAGAGGGAGAAAAATGCTGCTGATTTTTTTTGTTGGATTTGTTACCGTTCTTTTGAGTTCCCCCTCCATTTGTGTGTATGTGTGGGTATATATTGTGCTCTTTCTTTTTGGACAAGAAAAAGAGAGGGGGTGGGGTAACGTGGGGTAGGGGGTAGTGGTGAGGTGTTATGTTTTTATTGGGTAGGTGGTTAGGATAAGATAGGGTTAGTTATTTTTGTCATTTTATGGAGGGATTATCACACGGGTGAGGGTACACGGTAGGATAGGGTAAACAATAGGTAAGAACGATATCGGGGAGGGACGAAATTAGGTGTCTACACATATCGTAAAATATTATTCACACAATCCAATATATAATATTATACATGCGGAAAAGCATTCAACATAATGTATCAACCTTATATAGAGAAACATATAAGAGGGCGCTTGGTACTCAGGATAAGATCTTCCGGACTTAAAATTGAGATAAAATTTATACAGTATTTTATAGACTATGTAATATTTATTCAATTCGCATATCAAACAACCCCTAATAGTAAAGTGTTTATACATAAATAAATATGGACTAAATCGAATAACAAACTCAAAATACGGACTACTCGACATAAATATTTTTTCCAATAGACCTAAAACACAAATTTTTCCTTTATTTCTTAACTAGTGAATATGATCGCGCTTTGCGCGAACGTTAAAATAAATCACAATAAAGATAAATAATGTGTTGCTTTAATTCTCGAAAATGTCTTTTAGAATTTTTTTTTTAATGTATCATTTTTTTCTCTTTATGTTTGGTGTGAGATATTAATTAGTACCAGGATTATATATCCCACCATTTACACCATAGTGATGAAATAAGTTATCTCATATACATGGTGGGAAAACTAATTCCGAAATTAATTATTTTGGGATAATTCTTTCCAACCAAACGATTTCTAAGTTAATATTGAGTTCCTCCTAAATTATCCGTCCAAAAGAAATCTAAACATTGCAACATGTATATTCTAAACATTTTACATTTCAAGTTATTATATACTTTAATTTAATACCAAAGTAGTGATGGTAACTCAATTCAAAATCTTTTGATCCGTCAAAATTATTTATAATAAATTCTTTTTCAAATTACCCATATAAAATACAAGTTTAACACACATAACCTGAGATTATTCAAATTTTAAAAATAAGTATTTAAGCACAATTTACTTTTATTCATTGGAACATTAAATTGACAACGTACGTTTAATTTTTCTTTCTCAATTAGTCAACTCTACAGAAGAAAGTATAATTTAGTTATGACATTATTTTTAAAATTTAAGATCATACCTACTGATTCTTTAAATGCTTTAAGAAATAATGACAATAAAATAATTAGAATTTTTATTAACATCCCTAATCATGATATTTATCATTCCCTATACTTTCCAAAAAATAAGAAAAAGAAATAAAGAAAAAAAATCTTTTACATAAAATAATGAACAAATAAGAAATAAAATCAAAAGAAGCACATGTATGATATACACCTGAAGTAAAATTAAGTAGTCTAAATACATAAATTCTACATATAAAAGAGATATCTTTACTTATGGTTGATTTCAGCAAGCCATGAAATCATGTATTCTTTTTAGTGACGATATGAGAGAATCAAAGCCAGCAGAGCCTTTAGATGATCCCGATTTATACTTCATAACATTAACTTTGCAGATGTAATCAATAAATATTAAAATGTTAGTCGTACAAACTTTAGCAGGAGGGAGTGTCAAAATAAAATTAGATAGAAACACAAAAATATCAATTGTACAAGTATTCAAACACAAAAAAGTTCCTCTACCATTAGTAACTTTGCAATATGCTAATATATTGAGATACAAACTAATCACTCAAACATGTATTGATTAATTAATTTTAATAGTTTATATTTAAAAATATAAATAAATGAATGAGTAGTAATTGACACATTCATTTTTGTACAATAAATAAATAAGAAAAAAATAGAAAAAATAACAATAAAATAAATATAAAATGATCTCATTTTTATTAATAATATAATCAAGATATAATGAGGTGTAGTCGATAGGATAAAAATGAAAGTGTAGAACTATTAAATAAAAAGAAGAAAATAAATGGTGGGAGTAGAAAAAAGAAGAAAATAATGAAAATATAATATTATTTTATTATATTATAAATGATTGTTGATTAATAAATTAATGATAATGACTTTTCAAAAATATCATTACACCTGCACTGGATCCTTTTATAATACATCATTTCTGAAGAATTTGTGACGGATATTATATAAAAATTATAGTACATATGATATGAGCAAAAATCATGTCATGATGTTACTTATTTTCTTCCTTAAAATTCATAACCAAAGCAGGAGGAGCAACGTCAAGTTGTTGCTTTAACATGCTTTAAATAGTGAAAAGGAGATATCACATAAGTTTTTTTTTCGTAAAATCAAATTAATAAAATACTAATTTTAAACTATTTAAATGAAATAAAAAAAATTACCAAAAGAATATTTATGTTAATTTGTTGGTAATGATACTACCTTTGTCCTCCTAAAATTTCTTCATAGTTGTCTCCTAATCTTCTTTTCACATGTATGTGCATCATTTGATCTTCTTTTTTGTTCCTTAAGAAACAATACATCATAAAAATAATGCACTATGAATAAAAATTCTAAGAAAATAATTTAAAATCTCACATGTCACATCCTTGCTTATTAGAATCAATGCAAAATATCAAAAATTACTTAAAAACAAGATCATACATGATATCTTTATTACTAAATATTTATTGTTGCACAATAAAATGTGAAAGGGACAACACAATGAGAATAACATACTTAAAAAGAAAAAATAAGAAGATATATAACAACCTTTGCATCTAATTGCAGTGCAAATAAATTCTGGAAATGAGATTTTTATAGATTGATAGACCATAAAATTAAATAGAAAGAAGTTAATGAGACATACCATTCAAGTAAAAAATATGAATAGATAGAAGCTTTTTTGTAACTCGTGATATATAATTAGATGTAGTAAATATGATATTTTTATTTATTAAATAAATTAATTGATTAATAAAAAGAGAGAAGAAATTCAGAAAAGGGAGAAAAAAGAAAAATGAGAATAGAGGCCATTAGGAGGTGCACCTAGGATGGACTAAAGTTCTCTTTTTTTTTTTTTTATATATATATATATATATTGATTTTTATTTTTTAAAAGAAAAGTAAAATAAAAAGTGTTTACTTCCTATTTAAACAATGAAAAGGAAAAGTTGCATCCTATACAGTCTAATAATAATAATAAAAAAAGATTTCTTTGATAACAAGAAATAGGATACTCATATTTATATAACTCTTCGTTTTCCCAATCCCCTACAAATTCGCACATATTTTTCTCTTATAAATATTTATACCCAAACAATTCAACAGCTCAAAAAATCTATTCATTGGGCTTAATCAATTTGTGCAAAAATCATCATGACTAACAAAGCTGAATCTTCCGATTCGTAAGTACCCTTTTTTCAGATCTTTACAATGAACTACTTGTTAGATTTTCTTGTATACAATTTCGCTATTCTTGATCTTTTATTTTTTGGTATTTTGGAAACACTTTCTACCTTTCCGAGGTAGATGTAAGGCCTGCGCATACTTTACATTATAATGACTATGTTGTTGTTGTTGGTATCTGTGTAAAAGATTTCGGAAATAGTCTCTTTACCTTGGGATGGTAGGGATAAGGTCCGCGTATGTTTCACCCTTTGTGGACCCCCACTTGGTAGGTCTGTATATACTTTACCCTTTCTATACCTCACTTGTGGCATTACACGGGGATATGATGCTGTTGTTGGTGGTATTTATGTAAAAGAATTTGAAAATAATCTCTCTACCTTTCCGAGGTAGAGGTAAGGTTTGCGTACGCATTAATTTACCCGTGCCAAACCCCACTTGTAGAATTACAGTGGGTATGTTGTTGTTGGTGGTATTTATGTAAAAAAATTTGGAAATAATCTCTCTACCTTCCCGAGGTAGAGGTAAGGTTTGCGTACACTTTACTTTGCCCATGCCAGACCCCACTTGTAGGATTAGAGTGGTATGTTGGTGGTGGTGTTTATGTAAAAAAATTTGGGAATAATCTCTCTATCTTCACGAGTTAGAGGTAAGGTATGCGTGTGCTTTACATTACCCGTGCCAGACCCCACTTGTAGGATTAGAGTGGGTATGTTGTTGGTGGTGTTTATGTAAAATTTTTTGGAAATAATCTCTCTACCTTTCGAGGTGGAGGTAAGGTTTGCATAGGCTTTCCTTTACCCGTGCCAGACCCCACTTGTAGAATTAGAGTGGGTATGTTGATGTTGGTGGTGTTTATGTAAAAAAAAAATCGAAAATAATCTCTCTACCTTCCCGAAGTAGAGGTAAGCTTTGCTTATTCTTTATTTTACCTATGTCAGACCCCACTTGTAGGATTAGAGTGGGTTTGTTGTTGTTGTTGGTATTTATGTGAAAAAAATTGAAAATAATCTCTCTACCTTCCCGAGGCAGAGGTAAGGTTTGCGTACACTTTACTTTACCGTGCCAGACCCCACTTGTAGGGTTACAGTGGGTATGTTGTTATTGCTGGTGGTGTTTATGTAAAAGAAATTCGGAAAGAGTCTCTCTATCTTCATGAGTTACCCTTACCAGGCTCCACTTGTGGGATTATATTGGGTATATTTTTGTTGTTGTTAGTATTTATGTGAAAATTTGTGTGTATGCAGGAAAGGGACAAAGAGGGATTTTAGTACAGCAATTTTGGAGAGGAAGAAGTCACCGAATCGACTTGTTGTAGATGAGGCAACCAATGATGATAACTCTGTCGTTGCTCTTCATCCTGATACTATGGAAAAGCTTCAGCTTTTTCGTGGTGACACTATCTTGATAAAGGTTTGATTTTTTTGCCTATGGTTTTGGTAAAATTTACTTGGGCTTGCTGTGTTTAGCTGTACAGTTGCTTAACTTTGGTTCTTTTGTTTGTTTATGGCTCATCGAGTATATGAGGGGTTTGATGAACTTTTAGTTCTTTGTACTATGGTTTTGGATAATGGCGGTTAATCTGAGGGTTTTGAGTTGGGATTTTGGAGTTTGCTGGGAAAATTGAATGCAGGTTTGGGGTAACTGAAATCTTGATCAAGGTCCGACTTTTACCCATGATTTTGTTAAAATTACTTTAATTTAATGTTTTCAGCTGAGAAACTTTTTACTTTGGTAGCTTTTCTGGGTTAAATTTCACTCATCATGAGGGTTTTGATGGGTTTCTAACTAGGGTTGAGGATACTGGTGGTTAATGTGTGAAAAAAAGAATTAGGAACGTGAATTTAGGTTTTGGGTTCTCGAATGTTTTGCTTTTAGGTGACTATTATTAGTATCTTATATTAGTAGTGTTTCTTGATAGGAGTTCCTTATGGTTCAAATTCAATGTGCTGTTTGGGTTTAGGTTTGTAGTCTTATAATGATTGGGGAAGATATTAACATACACGTGTATGGAGTGCATGGTTAAATGGGTTTTGTTATTTTAGAGGTATCGTTACCCGTGGGAAAATTTTTTCCTGTGCTTTGTCTGTGCTCTTAGTCGATTACGCGATGAGAAGTTGAAACTTTTAGGACTATGAATTAAGTTTTGCTGAAAGAAGCTAAGCATATTGGCCCTTTCCTCCTAAAGAATCTAATTTATTCTTTTATTTTGAATAGGTTAAAGTGCCTGCTAACATTTTTGGTTTGTTTTTGTTCCCGTGCTTTTTTGTTTTCTTCCCCATGTTCAGTGACCAATAGGTTTAGTTAGTTCTCATGATTGCAGTTCTGTTTTGCTACTTGAGAATATTTAGGTTTGCTCTGTAATGCCACTATAATATTATGATGATACAAGAAGGGCCTGACAGTAGTTGGATGCTGGGATATGAATCAGATGATTAGGATGATTAGATATGATTTAATTTCTAAACTTTGTTTTGCTTTATAGGGTAAGAAGAGAAAAGATACAATCTGCATTGCCCTTGCTGATGACACCTGTGACGTGCCGAAGATTAGGATGAACAAGGTTGTCAGAAATAACCTAAGGGTTCGACTTGGTGATGTTGTCTCTGTGCATCAGTGTCCTGATGTCAAGTATGGCAAGCGCGTACACATTCTTCCCATTGATGACACTATTGAAGGAGTCACGGGGAACCTCTTTGATGCTTACTTGAAGCGTAAGTATTATATTTTTGAGTTTCTTCCATCTCTTGCCTTGCTACTGCTTTTAATTTGGATGTTCGGTTTAGGTTTATACATGTATTAAAGAGACTGGACTTGGGTTACAGTATACATGTAGTAAGATAAATTCTCTGTTCCATTCATCTTGCCTATGAAACCTTCTTTTCCCGTTCTGAATTATACTTCTGATTTAGTTTGACGTGTGCATGTTCTTTGTAATTTATATTCGGAACATAAGAATTTCATCATGCAATATCTAGCTGTGCTAGTAGCTTCTTAGTTGGTCAATTTTGGGATTTTGGGAAGACTTTAAATACACCGAGTGCAATGGTCTGCAGTTAATAATAATTAGCATTCATGTTTTGTCGGTGAAGTATGTTTTCCAACCTAGTTGTGTATACAAATGCTGATATGCTATTGTTTCTTTATTTTATGTATATGCAGCCTATTTTCTTGAAGCATACCGACCAGTGAGGAAGGGTGATCTTTTTCTTGCAAGGGGAGGCATGAGAAGTGTAGAGTTCAAGATTATTGAGACCGATCCTCCTGAATACTGTGTTGTTGCCCCTGATACCGAAATATTTTGTGAGGGTGAACCTGTGAGTAGGGAAGACGAGAATAGACTAGATGAAGTTGGTTATGATGATGTAGGTGGTGTGCGTAAACAAATGGCTCAAATAAGGGAGCTTGTTGAGCTGCCGCTAAGGCACCCACAACTCTTCAAATCTATTGGTGTCAAGCCTCCCAAAGGGATTCTGTTGTATGGACCTCCTGGTTCTGGAAAGACTTTAATAGCCCGAGCCGTTGCCAATGAGACTGGTGCATTCTTCTTCTGCATTAATGGCCCAGAGATCATGTCAAAATTGGCAGGAGAAAGTGAAAGCAATCTCAGGAAAGCCTTTGAAGAAGCTGAGAAGAATGCACCATCAATCATTTTCATTGACGAAATTGATTCAATAGCTCCGAAGCGTGAGAAGACAAACGGAGAGGTTGAGAGGAGAATTGTCTCCCAACTTTTGACACTTATGGATGGACTTAAGTCACGTGCCCATGTAATTGTTATGGGCGCCACCAACCGCCCCAATAGCATTGACCCTGCCTTAAGAAGGTTTGGTAGATTCGACAGGGAAATAGACATCGGTGTTCCAGATGAAGTGGGGCGTCTTGAGGTGCTTCGTATCCATACAAAGAACATGAAGCTTGCTGAAGAAGTAATTCACACCTCCAATTTTTTAATGTTCTCAAATCTTCTCCCATAAAGAATTGCGTTTTGTTAACTTTGGGATCTTTCATTGCAGGTTGATTTAGAAAGAATTTGTAAAGATACGCATGGTTATGTTGGAGCCGATTTAGCAGCTTTGTGTACCGAGGCTGCACTTCAATGCATCAGAGAGAAGATGGACGTGATAGATTTGGAGGATGAGACCATTGATGCAGAGATTCTGAACTCTATGGCTGTGACAAATGAGCACTTCCAAACTGCTCTAGGGACAAGCAATCCTTCTGCCTTGCGTGAAACCGTACGTCTAATTTATTTTATTATCTATTTGTGACTACTAAATTCTCATTTGGTTTTAACTATGGAACTTTTGTCCTAGCAGGTTGTTGAAGTTCCCAATGTTTCATGGGAGGATATTGGAGGTCTTGAGAATGTCAAGCGTGAGCTCCAAGAGGTACGTTCTATATACTAAATATACTGGTTTTGCATACATGGGTCCTAATGACATTGCTATTTTAAGTTGCTTTTAATCTGTTATTCTTTTCACATCAATGTCTTTATTTTAATCAACTTGTTACGCAGACTGTTCAATATCCAGTGGAACATCCCGAGAAATTCGAGAAGTTTGGTATGTCTCCCTCGAAGGGAGTTCTTTTCTACGGCCCACCTGGATGTGGGAAAACTTTGCTCGCGAAGGCCATTGCAAATGAATGCCAGGCCAACTTCATCAGTATCAAGGGTCCAGAACTGCTTACCATGTGGTTTGGAGAGAGCGAAGCCAATGTTAGAGAAATATTTGACAAGGCCCGCCAATCTGCTCCATGTGTCCTGTTCTTTGATGAACTGGACTCAATCGCCACACAGGTTTGTTACCTTGTTCTTTACCAGTAATCAATGAATATTACTAATTTCACCACCTTCTTTGTTGAATTTCTCTCTTTTGCTGATTGAACTTAAATTTTTAGAGAGGAAGTAGCTCGGGAGACGCTGGGGGAGCTGGTGATAGGGTTTTGAATCAACTCCTCACTGAAATGGACGGCATGAATGCTAAGAAGACTGTGTTCATTATTGGTGCAACCAACAGGCCAGACATTATTGATCCTGCTCTTTTGCGGCCTGGTCGTCTTGACCAATTGATTTATATTCCTCTCCCTGACGAAGATTCTCGTCACCAAATTTTCAAGGCATGCCTGAGGAAATCACCTCTTTCTAAGGATATCGATCTAAGAGCTCTAGCTAAGTTTACACAGGGCTTTAGTGGAGCTGACATTACAGAAATCTGTCAACGTGCTTGCAAATACGCTATCAGAGAAAACATTGAGAAAGTAAGTTCCCGATTTCTTCTATTCTGTTGATAGTTATTAATATATCTAGCATTCGTTGGTTACAGAAAACTAACATGGACATTGTTTGCAGGATATCGAGAGGGAGAGAAGGAGAAGTGAGAACCCTGAAGCAATGGAGGAAGACATTGAAGACGAGGTACCTGAGATCACGCCTTCTCATTTCGAGGAATCAATGAAGTACGCTAGGAGGAGTGTCAGTGACGCTGATATCCGCAAGTACCAGGCTTTTGCTCAGACATTGCAACAGTCTAGAGGTTTTGGTTCTGAATTCCGATTCTCGGAAACCAGCACAGCAGGGACCACTGGCACTGCTGCTGCTGACCCTTTTGCAACTTCAACTGGTGCAGCAGATGATGATGACCTGTATAGTTAGGTTGTCCAAGTTTTTATTTTCATATTTTGCATACATTGTGCAACCCTGTGAAATGGGCTCCTATTTATTCAGCTGATGAAAAACTTTTGAGTAGCAAATTGGAATCTCTCCTTTGATATGCTCTAAAGTATAATTTATGTTTGGATCTTTTTGTTCTCTCACCTTGTAATTTATTTATATTTGAATCCTTCCATATTTGTCGTTTATAATTCAGTTTTTTTATACGTCTTTGGTGTGGTATGCTTACTCAAGAAGTTAGTCAAGCTTTGCTGTGGCGAAACAACAAAATATTTTTTATTTTTTGTGGATTGATTGAATTGCAGGTCTGACAGAGAGCATTGTTTGGAAGGGGGGAGGGGGGATTAAAGAAATTAGTCTACCCTTATGCTTAATGTCTATAAATTGCAAGAGGGATATTTTTGTCATTTTCTTCCTTCAAGAGATATGTAATCCCTTCGTCTCATTTTATGTGTCGTCATTTTCTTTTTAATCCGTTAAAAACAATTAAAAAGTGAACTTAGGGCCCGTTTGGCCATAAAAAAATTTCCCTTTTTTTTGGATTTTTTTTTCACTTTTTCGAAAACTGTGGTGTTTGGCCATGAAAATTTGGAAAATTATACCAGAGTTGGATTCCAAAAAGTGAAAACAACTTTTTGTTGTTTTCACAATTTTTCACTCTCATTTTCAACTTTCATTATTATTACATATAACCTCAATTTTTAAATTTTTACACAAACATCTCTTATAACTACAACTAACCACCAAGAAAAAAATTATTATTTGTTTTATATAGTACAATATCATTTTTAATTGTTACAGATATTCTAATCCCTTTTTCTTCTTTTAACCAAAATTTACTAACGTGAAGTAAAAAATAATAAATGACAATCTATGGCGAAAATATATCAACTTTGTTTTGAATGAACTATATTATAGAAATATAAGGCCTAGTACATTATGTTATTTAAAACTGAGAAATTTAATAATTTTTTCTTGTCAATCTAATTTTCTGTATATGTCATATAATGGCTATTATGATTTTAATAAATTATTAAAAAGTGGTCAATAAAGTCGCATATCAAACATAACGTAACGATCCATATTTACGATACAATAATATTCAAGGAAAATCAATATCATCAATAAAGAAAAAAAAATAGCACTAATCTATTCAGAAATAATTCTTTCGTAATATTTTTTAAAAAGGCCAAATTCAATAAAATAAGTAATTCAAGTGAAAGTAATTGTAACGCCCCGAATCTGGTACCCGAAACGCTACACGGTGCTCATGACCCCGAAGGACCACAAGCTAACCCATGACTGATATCTGTAACTGAGCACTGAATAATATACTGAAAATATGCGGAATATAAGTTGTAAGGCCGTAAGGTTCAAAACTGTAACACAACTGATAAAACAATATCTGGACGAGGTATAGAAATACCCAAAACTGAAATAATCTGTCTGAACATACTATAGTCTGAAAGCCTCTAAACTGTCTGAAAACTGTGGAGTTGATGGGACATGTCCCCAACTAACTTCGAACTACTGAAAAAGAAAAAAAATAAGGTAATGAAATAATCATGCAATCCTCGAATGATGAGGACTCACTGTTAGTCTGCCTGCTGAACGTCTGAACTGCTAGGAAGATCTGGAGCTCTTGCTTCTGAATCTATGGTATAAAACACCATAGCACAAATGCGTCAGTACATTAAATGTACTGGTATGCAAGTGAGGTAGGCTGAATGCAAAGGGTTCATATGCATGAACAATTGTAACTGACTGTATAACATGAAAGTGAGAATACATGCATGAATACGTAACTGTAATTGAGGTCGTGATAGGACTGAATACTGAGTTCTAACTACTGAGTCTACTGATAACATGGATTTACTGATATCTGAGTTTACTAGTAACTGATAACTGAAAGACTGTTTCTGACAGTCCTGATTATAAATAACTGATTTAAGTGTTATAAGGAGCTGGATGACTGTATCTGATAGTCCTGAAATCTGTATAACTATCCGAGTTCTTTACTAAAGTGGGTGACTGTATCTGACAGTCCTGAATTCTGATGGAACTAACTGAGTTCCGTACTAAGCTGAGTGACTGTGTCCGACAGTCCTGATTTTTATAGAACTGGACTGAGTTCTATTCTGAAGACTGAATCTGAAACTGAAACTATGGTAGGTAATCATCTAACCGACATACCCCGAATCTGAACTGGTGGGGTCCAACCTGTAACCTCAGCTGGAAGGGAGTCAGTACTGTGCCACGGGTAAAGACAAGCTGTGAGTAAATGCTCGCTGACAGGGAGCTCTTCCGTCAACCCCTCCTGTAAGAAAAACTTAAATGAGATGTATAATCCCTAGACTCGTAGGGGTACATCTCAACCTACGCTGGCTACGTAGTTCTGGAACGCAGGGATTGCTACTAAGGATCACACCCTTTACTGGCTGACAGTGTGTGTCCTCATCCCTAGGTTCACTCGATGCTGAATCCTACTCCCAATTGAATAGACACAGAACTGATTTCCTAGTTCATACTAGGCTGGATTGATCTGTTACTGATTTTACTGATTAACTAAATTGAACTGAGTTCACTGGATTTTCGTTGACTGATGGAATACTACTGAATTCTGTTAACTGACAGAATGCTACTGAGTTCTGCTAGCTGACTGAGTTTACTGAGGTCTGAACTGGATATACTGAGACATGATGACTGACTGAGATCACTGAGATTTCTGAGATTACTGAGATTACTGAATGGAACTGGACTGATACTGAGTTTTCCTGAGTCACATGACTGACTGAATTCTACTAATTATGGCTTGACTGAGAGTATCGTGAAAACATGACACTGGCTCTAGGCACACAGCTAAATTGTCGGGTATTTAATACCCCCAGGACTCGATAGCATAAAAGTAATTCATGGCACAAGCTTGAAAGCACAACAATGGCTATATATATCCATAATTCATTGACTAAGACATTTCATCGAACACTTTACATGCACTAACTTGTACATGAATTGGGATTTCATAATAACATGCTATGAAGGCACTATTTTCTTCACATAGACATTTTATCAAACACATAGGGAGCATACTTTGGTTATACCATCATCAGTGCATCTAATTATCATGGTTGCATAAATCAATTTGAAATTTGAAGGGTTTATCATGAATATCATAGTAGGATCAATCATTGGAATATGTAATTTAAAACATGAATCAAAACTCAACAACAACATGAACGTGAATTTCAATTCAACCAAATCATGAATATTCACAAATACACAATCTTGGGATTTTGAAAAGAGATTCTTGAGCTTCATGGGTGAAAGGGACCCATGAATCAACACTTAACATACCTAGAAATCTAAATTCTTGAAGTTCTTAGAAAGATTCTTGGAATTGGCCTTGATTTCTTGAGCTAGGGTTTTTGCCTCTTAAGAGAGAATGATTTTTGTTCTTTAGAGAAAGTGAGGAAAAGTGATATAGTAGGGTTTTTAGGGCATAATTTTGTGGTTAAAGGTTGATTTGGGTCATGGAAAAAGATCCAATTGCCCTTAGAAGATTTTTATTTTTCGTCACTGAAAATCCGATTTGGGCACCTGGCGCAACGCGGCACTATCGCGTCGTGCCACTAGAAATTGCCAACTGGGAACTGGGCTGACGGCGCGACGCAGTGAAATCGCGTTGCAATACTGGATGGGACCTGGAATCTCACCGCGACGCGGTGGTATCGTGCTGAGATATTGGAAAGGGACAATTCTGAATTTTAGACTTGGCGCGACGCGTCATAATCGCGGAGGCTCACTGGATTTTGACGATTGCCATTTTGGCTTGCTCTGCGACGCGTTGATGACTCAGGTGGCACACTGTCTTACTAAAATGGCTCTAACTCTTCGCTCGGGTGTCGGAATTGGGCGAATTTAGTATCGATGGAAAACTTATTCAATTTCGCATACAACAAAAAGTCAAAATCTTGAAAATTCCACATGTATAAAAGTGGATTCATCTTTTAGAGCAAGTCGTTAACATTTTTGGGACGATTTTAAGCTAGGTAGAAGTACGAGGTATTACAGTAATTAAGAATTTTCATCAACAAATTTAAGAATATATAAAATATATTTATATTCATCAATCATATTTATTAAAATATATTTACTTTATTCAATCGATTATAGTTAGATAAACTTATTTAGCACGTGTTTGTGATATTTTTATTCAAATTTTAGAAGAATAACAATCATAATAATTAGTTTGTTGTTAATTATTTTATCAATTGAAGACATATAAATTATTTTTTCAATATTTGGTTGTATGCTAGTAGGTAAATTAGTAGTTGAGTGCTTTTGATAATTATTTTTTTAGACTTTTGAAAAATCTTTTTTAAATATGATTTTATGCCTTTTTTTTTTATTGTAAAAAAAAAGGGCATAAAACTATATTTAAAAAATAATAATCAAAAGTTTTAAAAAAAAAATTCAAAAAGACATAGTCAAACACAATTTCAACTCCAACTTCATCTTCAACTCAACTCCAACTCCAACTCTGAAAAAAAGTAATTTTCATGGCCAAACGGCTACTTAAACCTTTAAGAGAGATAATTTTGTAAACTTTACAAAATCATCACTCTTTTTTTAAATTCCGTGTTCGATTAAAAGACGACACATAAAATTAAATGGAGGCAGAAACTATGCCACGTGTCTTACGTGCCTCTCGATACACACTGTTCATCCTAATTTAGCTTTTACAGGCATACAAGTTTGCTTGTTTTGTATGTGATGTTAGTCTACTGGTATGTTTTTGTTTTTAGGTGTTATTAAGAAAAATTCAATTTGATATTTCCTGCATCTCACTGTTTTAGAATGAGTTTACAATATTTGTAGCCTTTACTTTTTCGACTTCAAAAAATTGCTTGATGGGTGTTTTGAAGTTTTTATATATTCTTGGTAACTTTTAGTGGAAGAACACTTAATTTGATTTTTCTCCTAGATTGAGTTGCAAGATTTTGTACATTTTGCAATTCTATCTCTCAGCTAATTACACTTCATACATCTTGTGTTTGTAGAAGAAGACTACTATAAGTTATCTTCTTTGTGTAGAAGGCTGTTTTGTGTGGTGTTGTTGTACAGGTACGTTTTTATCTATTAATCATCTTCTAATGAAAAAAATTGTTTGATGGTTGTGGCTTTGAGGTTTCTTATTTTCCCTAGCTGATGTGAGTATGTAGGTTTATTTTTGTGCAAATTATTGTTCGAATTTTATTTAAGTTTTATGTTATTCATGTTTCATTGCTATCTGTTTGGAGATTAGGGATTGAACTATTTTCTATGTTTTTGTGCTCAATGTTTTTAATTAATGATTCAACTAATTATTAATTGTTCTCAAAAACTACATACTTTTTTCAATCAAATACTCCGAAAAGAGTATGTAGTACATAGCTTAGCTTAGCTATATTAGAAGAGTTGGATTCGGATTCGACATGTCAGTTGATTGTCTTTAGTCCCGTAGAATTAGTTGAGGTGTGTGAAAGCTAGAACGCAAAACAAAATTATGTTTCTCGTTATATTTCTTCCCTTTAGAAAAAATATGATAATGTCTTCTCCCTATTATATATCACCTTACATCACCTAACAACTCAACAAACTCTTTTTCCTTTTTCTTTTTCTCCAATATATATTCAAATTTGGATTGTTGTGAAGTTATTGTACAGAATCCTATTGGATGGAATTTTGCGCTGACGTTAGTTATTTTAGATTTATATTTTTTTCTAGATTCGTATGTGTGTCTAATAAGTGTCTGATGCTCAATTCTTAAATATCCTTAGGTCTAATAGCTCCCTGTATTTTTATATAAGAGTTGATCATTCAGTATTGTACATAATGTTGATGTTGATGATGTGTGTCTAATAAGTACCAGATGCTCAGTTCTTATATCCTTAGTTCTAATAGTTTCCTGCATATTGTTTAAGAGTGAACTCAAATTTCTGTATTATGTCATATTGTTAGCATCTGCCTTTTGGCTGTTATCCTGCGCTGTGTTCATTAGGGACTTTCACACAGTGGTGTGCAGTTCTGCTCTGCTGCATTAAACATGGAACAAATGTCACCTTTAACTGTATGCTCGTTGGAGCTTATATGATTGTAGTGCTACGTGTAGAAGTAGTTTCGTTAAATCACAAGTCATATGCAAGCATTACAGAGTACGTAACTGAAGACCTTGGACATAATAAGAATCTGTAACATAAAATTTTCCGAGCACAATGAATGATTAAAGATGAAGAGACTCCACAAAGTACCCACAGATTTTGTGACAAAGCCCACAGATTCAGGTATGTAAAGCTTGCACTGGATAATGTTGTCAATCGTTTCAGCGGTATCACCAATCTTGAAAACTCCAGCTTGCATGCCTCCAACAGTAGCTGGACCAATAACCACATGAAAAAGAGCATCATGTTTGTGTCATATGTTAGATCGGTATGGTCAAATTTTATCTGATTTTGTCTTTTTTTTTTGTTTCTGCAGTACCTCGACGTGACATGAGCGTGAAAGGAGCTCAAGAATCAGTTTACTTTTTGTAAGGGCTAAAATGAGTAAGATCACTCACTTTGTTTTTTTTTTTTAAATGTGATTCTAATGCTTATGCATCCTTTGATTTTTTCATCATTATTTAAATATCTACAACAACAACATACCCGACTGGTGGGACCTAGGGAGGGGTAGAGTGTACATAAATCTTACCCCTATAACTCGTAGAGATAAGAGAGGTTGTTTCTGATACACCCTCAACTGAAGTGAAGTATCAAATAGCAGTTTGAAAAGGGGAATATGAAAACAGAAATAGAACAACTATGAAATAATGTTATATGAATGCCTGGACAGGAAATTTACCTTATTGTTTGTCTCTGCATAAGCAATCAGCAGCCTAGCGTCCGACTCAGGAACACCATCGGCTATAATAGCCACGATTCTGATGGTTGGCTGTTTAAGAGTAGACATGACGGACGCAGCAGCACTGCATTGAGTTAAGAAATTAATGATCAGACAGCGAGATTTTCTTTCAAGAGAAGACGGAGGGCTCGTAATACTACCAACCTTCTGAAAGATGCAAAGCTTATAAATACTCCAGCCGTGGGATGTGCAGCGCAGGAAGCTTCAACTCTGTAGAAAATGGTAAAATTGCTTATAAAAATGAATTTAGTACAATAACGCAAAGTTTGCTACTACACAAAATCAATATGAAGAAGGTTTATAAAGAAGGCGAATTTCAAGTATATCCACTGTAGTTCATTTTTAGTTGGTTGCTTATAGAAAGTTTTAGACCTATAAGCCAGTATATTCGACACAACGATTCACATCAATCCTCCATACCCACAAGTTGCTGCGCTCAGAGTATGATATCCTTCTTAACAAAAAAAAGAAAAACTCACTCCCACACAACCCGAATCTGCAAAAAAATATAAAGATTTTTTTTATGTTTTTAACTTTCAGGATCAGAGCAAATGAGCAATTATTGATCGACTATCAAAGAAAGACTACAACTGCAATAGGATCTCTTCGATTCATTCCGTTTCAAAATGAGATCACATCCATCGTTGATGCACAACAACCCTCGGTAAGAGTAACAATAAATTTTATATGTCATTCTATTAAATTTTAAATTACAAAATAGCTCTTCTAGCATTTCGAATCTCTTAGGGTCAAATCTTTTACATAGAAGCTGCACTTTCGGTGTCAAATAAAAGTCAGCAATTCGTTGTTATGAATTTGCTCAGACTGCAAACTTGTCTTCATTAGAACTCATTCCCGCAGGACTTTTACTGTGCAACTTGTTGTCGATCCACAAATCTTGTTTCAAAGTATAATAATTGACTCAATTTTATTGTAGAATATTTATAATTTAAGATTCTCATTCATTTAATGAGTGTTTTCTTGATCATTTTTATAATAGATGTCAATTTGAAGTCATTATGACAAATGACAGAGATTCTGAAACGACACTTATAGCTGCCGAAGCAATGTTACATCTCACTTCAGATGAGGTCTATGATATTTGTTGTGTCAAGGTAGATAATATTCGTTTGTGAACGTAATACCACCAGTGCTTCCTCAAAAACTGAGCATGCATTTTCACTTATTATCCTTTGTGTAGTCATCGCCGATGAGAGAGAGCCATTCTAACCGTTTGTGAACTACAATCTGGGCTAGACCTCCTATAATTTTTAGCTCCAGAACACATAAACTTGGAAAAAAAATAAGAGTCAGAACACATATTATGGACCTTGGAACAACAAATATCAGAGACTTCATGTGAAGTGAGATGTAGCATTGTTTCGTCAGCTATAAGTATCATTGCAGAACCACTGCCATTTGTCATAGTGACTTCAAATTGGCATTTATTATAAAAATGATCAAGAAAATACTCATTAAATGAATGAGAATCTTAAATTATAAAATACTATACAATAAAATTTTCGGTTATTTATTATATTTTGGAACAAGATTTGTCAATCGACGATAAGTTGCACAGTAAAATGTTCTGCAGAAATGAATTCTGATGAAGACACGCTTGCAGTCTGAGAAATTCATTCATAACAACGAACTGCTGGCTTTCATTTGATAACGAAAGTGCAGCTTCTATGTAAAAGAAGATTTGACCTTAAGAGATTCAAAACGCTAGAAATATTATTTTTGTTAATGAAAATTTAGTAGAATGGCATATGAAATTTATTGTTACTCTTACCGAAAATTGTTGTTGTGCATCAGCGATGGATGTGATCTCATTTTGAAAGGGAATGAATCAAAGAGATTCTGTTGCAGTTGTAGTCGATCAATAATTGTTCATTTGCTCTCTTCCTAAAAGTTAAAAACATAAAGAAAGCTTTTTTTTTTTTTTCTTGCAGATTCTTGTTGTGTGGGAGTGAGTTTTTTTTTTTTTCGTTAAGAAGGATATCATGCTCTGAGCGCAACAACTTGTGGGGACGGAGAATTGATCTGAATCATTGTGGTGAATTCACTTGTTAATCCTACATGTTTTGGAATAGTTATTTTTAATTTTATAGTTTAGTGTTTGTTAAGGATACACAATACTTATATACTTGCTTACCTGATCTTGATCAAGTATTTTCAAGATTTTGCTTTCATCATGATCAATTAAGTCTGTCCAGAGTGTGAGTTTGGTGGAGTTTTTCCTGTATAAAATAAAGAAAATATATTTAGTATTCATATTATATGTTTTAAAAGAAAATTGTGTTCGATAATGATGATATGCAAATATCAAATAATGAGGAAAAAGTGAGCAAATTTTGTTATGATATCAAATATGTGTAATTAGTATATTTCCTACCGTAATAACTAACATTTAATCGTTGTTATAGAAAGTTGACCTCAATTAATCATTATATCAAAATATTACCTACCTTTAAATATTTAAAAATTACAGAAATGAGGATTGAGTTGTTACACAAGGAATCTCTATTTAGTCGTAAGTGTTGCAACATTGTTAACTTTTCTATAATTCTTTATTTTTTTTTATCTGAATAAAAATCATATATTTTTTTGCTAGCAATTCTTTGCTCGTCTATCAGAGAATGGATCATAAAAAATTCATGATATGCAACAATTCTTTGCTCGTCCAAGAAAGATAAAGTGTACGCGGATTTTATAACTCTATTTTGTAGAGATAGAGAGATTATTTTCGATAGATTCTCATCTTAAAAAATAATTCTACTAAAAAAATTTTACAGAAATGAAAGACAACAATGAAATAATGGAAAATGATTATAAATGAGAGTTCTGATAATTGGTGTCAAACTGGAGTCGTCAGCCATAGTTACTCTTAATTCCCAATTAAAAAGAGGTTAGAAAAAGTTGTGTAGTTTCAACATAAAGGAATTTCAATAATCAAGTGTGATTAGTAGTCTACATAAATTGATTAGTTTCAACAAGAAATTTATGTTTACTGATTATCCATTATAAGAAAGTCCTAAATTGTGGATCAATTTGCAGCGTATATTGGCGAAACAACATTCATCACGATAATGAGCATATCTTGTAAATAAAAAACATAAATAAATAGATAAACATGTAAATGAAAACCCGAGCCAAGGCCGGTACCTTCAAACCCAAAGCCTACTACACTCAAATACCCTTTGATGCACATCCCACAATTGAGCCTACTACCTACAACCAAGCCTCCAAAAATAGTTTCTGGTGCCAAGCTATGGATGAGGAATTTCAGGCTCTGAATGAACAACGTACATGGGATTTGGTACCTCTGCCTAGTAACCGAAAGTCTATTGGGTGCAAATGGGTGTTTCGCATCAAACGAAATTCAGATGGATCTCTTTCTCGCTATAAAGCACGTCTGGTTGCAAAAGGGTATCATCAGGAGTATGGTGTGGATTATAAGGAGACCTTCAGCCCTGTTGTTAAGCAACAGACTATTCGTCTGGTCTTGTCTCTTGCTCTTCACTATGATTGGCCGCTTCATCAGCTAGACGTCAGCAATGCCTTTCTTCATGGTCATCTTGAGGAAGAAATCTATATGGTTCAGCCACCGGGATATGTTAATCCCAACCGTCCTCACTATGTTTGCAAGCTTCGCAAATCACTGTATGGCCTGAAACAGGCCCCTCGTGCCTGGTACACACGTCTCTCTACTTTTCTGCAGGGTCTTGGTTTTCGCACCTACCATCATGACAACAGCCTCTTCACCCTTCACTGTTCTCGAGGGACAGTCATCATTCTTATCTATGTGGATGATATTGTTATTACAGGCAGCTCGTCGTCACTCATCACTGAAATTACTGAAGCTATGCATCGTGACTTCAAACTTAAGGACCTCGGTCCTCTGGAGTTCTTTCTTGGCCTCGAACTCATCCGCAAATCGGGAACCATATTGATGCATCAGACAAAATATACCCTTGAACTTCTAAATCGGGCTGGAATGACAGACTGCAAACCCGCGGTCACTCCCATGGCAGTCCGCCAATCCCCAGGGCCGAATACTCCCTTTGCCGATCCTACACTATATCGGAGCCTCGTCGGTGGACTTCATTATCTTGCTGTTACTCGTCCGGACATCCAATATGCAGTCAATCGAGTCTCCCAATCAATGCATGCTCCCACAGAACAACACTTTCAGGCCTTGAAACGCATTCTGCGCTATCTTCAAGGTACTCTTCACTGTGGAATTTTATTTCAAAAGGGCTCGTTTGATATATCTGTTTTTTCTGATTCGGATTGGGCTAACGACAAAGATGATCGAAAGTCCACTACTGGATATATTGTTATGATGGGACCGAATCTGATTTCCTGGTGCACCAAGAAGCAAACGCGAGTGTCCCGTTCCTCCACAGAAGCAGAATATCGTGCCATGGCTGCGGGTGTTGCTGAAGCCATGTGGTTACGATACCTTACGGATGCACTTGGCATTCCCCCCACGAAACCACAGATTTATTGTGACAATCAGTCCACTATTTGTGTTACCAAAAATCCAGTCCTTCATGATCGTATGAAGCATGTTGGGTCTGACTGTCACTTTGTTCGCGATGAGGTACTTGCAGGAGCGATGGCCACGCACTATGTCCCATCTACTGACCAGCTTGCTGATATTCTCACCAAGCCTCTTCCGTTACAGCCTTTTCAGTCTCTCTGCTCCAAGCTGCCCCTCGTTACCGCTGATCAGCTTGCGGGGGGATAATAGACTACATATATAATTATTAAATACATCTGGGTTATTCTGTAATTAGTTATTCTTCAGTTCTCTATATATACAGCTGTAACCCCTTCAATATTAATTGAGATCAATTATTATTAAATCTGTATCAGTTATAATAACTATTAAAAAATTATAAGGAGTTAAATATAGGGATATCGAATTCACAGATTTCAGATAGACGATCAAGGTTGTTAAATGATATGAGAGCAAATTGGTCTGGAGGTGGCAGGAAAATTTCTGAAGGATTTACTTCTTTTATAGGTTCAACGATGGTATCTCCATCTATTATTCAAGTAAAATTATTAATTGATTTTTCGTATGTATCATTTGATTTCTTAACAATTGCGACTGACATCAAATACGTGTGAAAAGGATGGAGCAGATCTGAAAAATGATTTATTTAGCTTTCTTGGACGTCTCTTGTCAATGACTTGCACTTTACAAAAATTAATTCATTTATTGCTGAAGTAATTTTACTGATGTTAGTCTTTCTGTCATTTTCAATTGAATAAAAATTGTAAAATATTATTAAATTATACCACTATACATTGTAGTACAGGATAACATTAAATGATTGTGAAACACAAAGCATACATCACGAAATTTTGTTTAAATTTAGAAGAGATCAACATGTTTGATAGTATAAATGAACTGACAAATAGTTATCTTTGACAATGAAAATTTTAATTTAGGAAAAAGCTTTTGCAATAACTTCATCGTATACTATATTATGTATATATTAATCATGATGATTGTCAATTGTAGGAGGTCTTATTAATATTTTTACGTAAGCAACATATAATTGATCATGAGAAAATACAGGTTCTCTTATAAAGTCTAGAATTTAGCCCTCAACTTTGTTAATAGTCATAGCATAATATAATCATATTGAAAAGGAAAAAGGACATGGGTTGGCCATTTTTTTAAAAAAATAGCCGCAATTTAAAAATGTGGACATGTTGTAGCCAGTCTACTAAATTAATTCCCTTTTTTAGTCATTTGGCCCAATTGGGCACATGCAGTCTCTATACTCAATTGATACATTTTATACCAAATTGATATACTTTTATACTATATTGATACACTTTTTAAAAAAGAGAAAGGAAATTCTATGTAAGCACATGCAATCCCTATACCCAATTGATATTCTTTTATACCATATTAATACACTTTTATACTACATTGATACACTTGCAGTGTCCATATATTCAATTGATACTCTCTTATACTAGATTGATACATTTTTAGAATGCATGTAGAAACTATATAGAGTCGTATAAAATATGTATCTAAATAATAATTGTAGTTAAAAATTGTATAGAATGTGTATAAAAATGCTATAATTATTATATAGAATATGTATATATATAGAAACTGTATCATTATTATATATAAATATATATCTTTAATAATTGTATTATATTAAAAGTATAAATAATAGAAATAAAAAATTATAATGTATTGATTTTTTTTCTGTTCTAACTATAAATTATTGAGAAGAAAAAGTCCATAAAATTATATTTAATTGTTAAAATAAAAAAAGTTTCTTTTTAAAATTTAAAAAAGAATACCGAGAGAGAGTGAGAAAAGCAGCCAACAAAGGAAAAAAAGAAGAAGAAAACAATGAATTGGTATATTAAAAAGGAGTCAAAATAGCTAATTTGAAGAATTATAATTCTTAAGTTACTTTTGGTGGAATTTGTTTGGCCGACAGGCCATTTTCGTCCTTTCCCCTATTGAAAATTATTTTCTTTTAAATTACAAATATGTGCATTTTTAAAGTTATCACTGAATATTATAGCACTAATAAAACGTGCTTTGAAATCATCACATATTATTCACGTTTCATTGCACAAACTTTTTGAAGGGTTTAAATTTCACAGTAATATGATAAAGCAATTTCTTTTTAAAGATAATTTGTAAGGCGATAATCTTGCGTGGCTTAAGGTGTGCGCCAAATCTTCATATTCACTTTGATATTTTGGATCAGAAATTTCATGAGTAGCTAAATACATTTTTACAGTGCCTGAAAATTGAGTAATTAATATTTTATTTATTTCATCTACAAAGTCGATTTTTGTTGTTAGAATTAGGAGTGTGCATGGTATGGTATGGTACAGTATTTGAAACTTCAGTATGATAATTTCGGTATTCGGCTTTTGAAAATGCTATAGCATTACCATACCATATTAATTCGGTATGGTTCGCTATGTTGATGTTCGATTTTCGTATTTTGCGGTATGATAATCGGGAACCATAGTTTGTTCACCTTCAACAATATATACTTGTATAATTGAGTATTATTACTTTGACTTTTCAAAAGTGTGTCTGAATTGTATTGTAATTACATATTACACATATAGAAATATTCAAAAAGAAGTACAAATAACTCCTTTTGATAGTCAATTACATGCAAAAAAGACATTGCATTCAAAATAGAGTAGTTAAAGTTTCAATGTCTTAACATTTTTATACTAATACTAAGTTGTATGATATAGTTTTATATATATATACACACACACTTTGGTACGACATTTGGTATTTTCTTATGTCATTTATAAATATCGAATATCATATCATATACCAAAAAATTTTAAAATATATACCATATACCATATAAATATCATAATATCAAAATCACGGTATCAAAATTTTAAATTCGGCATGGTTGTTTTATCCTTTTCGAATTTTATTTTGGTGAGAAAATGATTTTGACCTCTTTAAAACAACCTTCAAAGGATTCAAGAAAACTCCGAAATAATTTCAAGAAATTCACAGAGTCGCCACTTGATTTTTATAGAAAAATCAAGAAAAAAAACTTAAAAGAGCTTCAAAGATTCAAAAATAAAAATAAACCTTTAAAACTAGAAAAACTGAGTAAGTGTTCAATTAACGTCCTAAACAGTTTTTTTATGGCACTTAGGAGCGTCCGTTTAAAACAGTTTACCAAAAAGAACTAACTTGACTAATTAAAAGTGACTAATTTTCGTAAAAAATTAATTTATAGAAAATATTAAAATTATTTACTTAAACATGACATTTATTTATTCAAAGGAGAAACATTCTATTTGAATTAAGCTACGTTGCAATTTTCTTTGGATTTCAATAGGAAAATGATTTTTATTTTTTATGGAAAAGGAAGGAGATTGTATAGTTATTTTCTTAATATTATAGAAAATTCAATTTTTTTTTATAAAAAATGCTTGAAAAAGATGCTAAGAGAGTATTGAAAGTGTTTTGCTAATTTTTGAAAAATTGATTTTCAAAACAAATTAGTTTCTTAAATTTGAAGATTAATTTCTTAGATTTGGAGAAAATTACTTTAATCCAAATAAACTATTAATCATATGAACAAAATAAATTTCATCGTAAAATCAAATACGCATTTTTAGAAGACTTGTTTTGAGGAGAAAATCGAAGAAATCCATTTAATCCGTTTTTAGACAAGACAGATTAGGTGAAAAAATTATGAATTAAATTAAAAAATTAAGATAAAATGAAATGGCAACACCTTAGAGAATTTATCTAGATTAATTGATTTAAAGTATTAGTTAATACAAACAAACAATATAAACTACAAAAAATGAATATAAGAATTAAAATTGGGTCCTTAATTAGCCCATTTTCAAATCTGGACAGCATTGGTTTTGGGCCTATTTAAATGGCCCTTTGTCAACCTTCTTTCATCTGTGTATATCAGTTGTATATCACAGCTCCTTTTCTTCACGTTTTTTGTATATATAGTGTATACATGACCATATATTGGTCACCGTATATCTGTTGTATCCACGTGTATACAGCCTTGTTTCTGGTCTCTCAAATCATTTTTGGGACTTTAATTAAGGCTTGGACACGACGGAGTTCGAATGAGAGGATAAATGGAGTTCAAATGAACTTATTCAAGATGAGTTCATGCAAAATAAAGAAAAGATAAGGATTAGATACTAATTTAAAGCTATATTTATATTAAAAAAACATACGTGAAGAATAGAAGTTATTAAAAAGAAAACTCATCTTAATATTGCCATTTGAACAAACCATCACATATATGGTTATAGTCAGGAGGCTAAACCTCAACACAACAAGCAAAATCACTCACTAAAATACATCACTAGTATCTCTTATACCTAAATGGCGATACTCCAAATTATTTAGGTTGCAAAAGTCAAAAGAAAGGAAGAGCACAAGAAAAACGAATACACAAATTAATTTACTTAATAAAATATTTCGTAGAATATGTTGTCTAACTAGTGAATCAAAAGGTCAAAAATCAATCAAATAAAGTGCCGAAACATAGGATGACCATCCATTTAATATCAGTTCCACAAACAATAGATTCAAGCAAAAGTCTAAAATACATAAAGTTAGCAACTATAACAACAAAATGTCGAAACATGGGCTAACCATTGATTTAAGATTAATTTCCCGAACAATGGATTCAGATAAAAATAGAGAAGCAATAAGCATCACATAAATACTAGACAAAAAGTCTATTCACTCGTGCGTCTAGCGCACAGACGACATCGCAAGTAGCTAGATTTCACAATATATTCTTTAACAGAAAACAACCCTTAACACTTAAAAGTTTTTCAACTTCAAACACATACGAACACATTTGCGTCAAACAACGATTGAAAAACAACATAATAGAGCAGCGACTTCAATGAAGAACAGTGTAGAAAGGGTGGAGTTCATACCTTTTCCGGAGCAGCGAACTTAGGACAACAAGCCTTGATGACGAACTTCCATCACCGGCAAAACTCAATTCCAATCTTCGAAATTATAGTGACTTTGCCGGAGTTTAGTTTTCCGTCAGGATTTTGGTTGTGTGAAGTTAGAGGCATGCACCTCCAGAACTCTTAAATTTTCCCCCAAAATTCTTCTCTCTTCTCTCTACATACATGGGTATTTATAGAAGATTCGGGATTGATTTTTGGGGAAAAAGAAATAAGAAATTGATGATGAAAAATTTGAAATTCAAACATAAATTAGTCGTGACCGTTCGCTTTCAAACAAAATCGAACGATTTTGAGAAAAATCCGAATTAATAGCTGATATTGTTAACTTGCCTCCCTATGTTACTGGTGTGGGGTCGCTGTTGTTGCAGCTGTTGTCGTTGAAAGTTATTGCTGGGCATCGCTGGAGTCTGTTGTTTGCTAACGTCGCTGGATCAGGTAAGGGGAAATAAGGGTGGATCGGATCGCGGGTCGGGTTTGATTTTGCATTGAAATTGTTGTTGGTTGTAAGTTGGTATTTGGTGGATCGGGTTTTCGTTGAAATATGTCGGTTGTTTGTTGTATTGTTGGTTGCTGTTGAAGACGCTGATTGTTGCTGGTGTTGATTTTGTCGTTGTTTTTGGTTGTTGAATCTATCTATATCTAATAACAAAGGCAAAAATGTCATGTGTCAACACTACAAAAATCTATCTATATCTAATAACAAAGGCAAAAATGTCATGGGTCAACACTACAAAAATTCTATTTAAAAATTAAAAAACAAATTTAAACATTAAAAAAATATATCTATCTATATCTAATAACAAAGACAAAAATGCCATGTGTCAACACTACAAAAATTTCATTTAAAAATTTAAAAACAAATTTAAACATTACAAAAATATAATTAAAATAAAATAAAAAAACTATCTACATCTACACATTAACTACCTCTATATGAACTGCAGATTGACCAGTTGCATTTTTTTTTAGAAAAAAAAATCATATTTCAAAAAAATAAAAAAGAATATAATAATATAAAACAATGGCATATCCACGATTTACCCCTAAATATGGTTACATTAGGATCAAGAAACTACCTTTTCAATACAAAATTAGAATTTAAAATTTAAAATTAATAACTGCTACTTCAGTTAACCGTGACAAAATTAGATATAGCGACAGAAAATACACTATCATAATTCTATTGCCAGTTATTTCTCATTTTGTCTTCTTTTATTGTTGAATGGAGAAAGAAGAACATTATCAACGTTCTGTTTCTTTATCTTTCATGCTGAAAAATTATATGATGTCCAATATTATGAGTATTTGAAATCGAGGGATCAATCCTTTTTTTATAACATCGAGGGATCAATTCTTTTTTGGTAATATCACGGGATTTGTTCTCCATCAGTGAAGAAAATTTACTTTCTCAATGAATATTTAACCATATAATTCACCACTGTTACAGTACGCGATCGCTCTTAAAGTTTTCTGAGTCTCCCGCAGTTGTTGGCACAAGTGAGTAGAGATAAATTTAGTTTTAAATTTCTTAAATCTTAAGTAAACTTTATGAATTTGACTTGAGATATTTTTTTTTCTTGAATTTGAATTGAAGATTGAAACAAATGGATATAGATCATATAAGAATTACTCCACAAATAATAAGATGATTATCTGAATATTAAGACGATTGTGTTGGTTTTGCTTTCATTGTTTCGGATAGTTATCAGTGTTGGAACATACATATTTCCATACCAACATTTTGAACTTAAAGTGATTATCTTAATATTTCTCCCACCGTTTCATATTCGTTGCCCCCCTATGAACTTGACATACCCTTTAAGAATTAAGAAATCAATAAATAGAGATGCATATTGATACAGATTTAAGAATTAATTGATCTCATTAATATTGAAGGGGTTACAGCTGTATATATAGAGAACTGAAGAATAACTAATTACAGAATAACCCAGATGTATTTAATAATTATATATGTAGTCTATTATCCCCCCGCAAGCTGATCAGCGGTAACGAGGGGCAGCTTGGAGCAGAGAGACTGAAAAGGCTGTAACGGAAGAGGCTTGGTGAGAATATCAGCAAGCTGGTCAGTAGATGGGACATAGTGCGTGGCCATCGCTCCTGCAAGTACCTCATCGCGAACAAAGTGACAGTCAGACCCAACATGCTTCATACGATCATGAAGGACTGGATTTTTGGTAACACAAATAGTGGACTGATTGTCACAATAAATCTGTGGTTTCGTCGGGGGAATGCCAAGTGCATCCGTAAGGTATCGTAACCACATGGCTTCAGCAACACCCGCAGCCATGGCACGATATTCTGCTTCTGTGGAGGAACGGGACACTCGCGTTTGCTTCTTGGTGCACCAGGAAATCAGATTCGGTCCCATCATAACAATATATCCAGTAGTGGACTTTCGATCATCTTTGTCGTTAGCCCAATCCGAATCAGAAAAAACAGATATATCAAACGAGCCCTTTTGAAATAAAATTCCACAGTGAAGAGTACCTTGAAGATAGCGCAGAATGCGTTTCAAGGCCTGAAAGTGTTGTTCTGTGGGAGCATGCATTGATTGGGAGACTCGATTGACTGCATATTGGATGTCCGGACGAGTAACAGCAAGATAATGAAGTCCACCGACGAGGCTCCGATATAGTGTAGGATCGGCAAAGGGAGTATTCGGCCCTGGGGATTGGCGGACTGCCATGGGAGTGACCGCGGGTTTGCAGTCTGTCATTCCAGCCCGATTTAGAAGTTCAAGGGTATATTTTGTCTGATGCATCAATATGGTTCCCGATTTGCGGATGAGTTCGAGGCCAAGAAAGAACTCCAGAGGACCGAGGTCCTTAAGTTTGAAGTCACGATGCATAGCTTCAGTAATTTCAGTGATGAGTGATGACGAGCTGCCTGTAATAACAATATCATCCACATAGATAAGAATGATGACTGTCCCTCGAGAACAGTGAAGGGTGAAGAGGCTGTTGTCATGATGGTAGGTGCGAAAACCAAGACCCTGCAGAAAAGTAGAGAGACGTGTGTACCAGGCACGAGGGGCCTGTTTCAGGCCATACAGTGATTTGCGAAGCTTGCAAACATAGTGAGGACGGTTGGGATTAACATATCCCGGTGGCTGAACCATATAGATTTCTTCCTCAAGATGACCATGAAGAAAGGCATTGCTGACGTCTAGCTGATGAAGCGGCCAATCATAGTGAAGAGCAAGAGACAAGACCAGACGAATAGTCTGTTGCTTAACAACAGGGCTGAAGGTCTCCTTATAATCCACACCATACTCCTGATGATACCCTTTTGCAACCAGACGTGCTTTATAGCGAGAAAGAGATCCATCTGAATTTCGTTTGATGCGAAACACCCATTTGCACCCAATAGACTTTCGGTTACTAGGCAGAGGTACCAAATCCCATGTACGTTGTTCATTCAGAGCCTGAAATTCCTCATCCATAGCTTGGCACCAGAAACTATTTTTGGAGGCTTGGTTGTAGGTAGTAGGCTCAGTTGTGGGATGTGCATCAAAGGGTATTTGAGTGTGGTAGGCTTTGGGTTTGAAGGTACCGGCCTTGGCTCGGGTTGTCATAGGATGAGTGTTGAGTGGAGGGTGATTAGGAAGGGGTGGTGGAGTTGTATGATGCGTGGGCGGGGGTTGGGTGGGGCTGCCGTGGGAGCTGGGATGTGCAGCGGTGGATGGGGTGGCTGTATGTGTGTTAGGAGTATGATGTAGGGAAGTGGTGGGTTGTGTGGCAGTCGGCTGGGTGTTCGGGTGGGAGGTTTGGGGTTTCGGGTGGGTAGTGGTGTAGTGGGGTACCGGGTTAGGTGCCGAGTGAGCCGGAGCATGAGCGTGAGAAAAGGACGGAAATAATGGCACAACGCCAAGTGGATTGGGGGAGTATGGAGTAGAGGAAAGACTTGTGTAAGGAAATTGTTCCTCCACAAAACGAACATGACGGGAAACATATGTTTTCTGAGATACAGGATCGAAACATTTGTAACCTTTGATAGTGGGATGATAGCCTAGAAAGACACAAGGGGTGGACCGAGGTTGAAGTTTATGTTGAGTGTGCGGACGCAACCAGGGATAAACTAGACACCCAAACGGGCGGAGATGGATATAGTCGGGTGGATGATTGTAGAGACGGGCATATGGAGTGGAGTTGGAGAGAGTGTGAGTGGGCATGCGATTTATGAGGTAGTTGGCAGTAGCAAGGGCATCAACCCAAAAGGAAACAGGTAAGGTGGAATCATGGAGGAGCGCAACAACTGTTTCTATTAGGTGACGGTGTTTGCGCTCAGCAACGCCATTTTGTTCAGGGGTATATGGACATGAAGTGTGATGAAGAGCCCCTAGATTTTGAAGAAAAACACCAAATGCATTGTTGACAAATTCTTTGCCATTGTCACTTCGAAAAATTTTGATTTTGGCATTAAATTGATTTTGAACCATTCGGTCAAAGTTTACAAAAATAGTATAAGCTTCGGATTTAAATTTCAGAGGATAAAGCCAAGTGAATTTACTGTAATCATCAACAAAACAGATATAATAACGAAAACCTTGAACAGAAGGAACTGAGGTTGGACCCCAAACATCAGAATGAATTAATTGAAATGACGCAGTGGCCTTGTGTTCAGACAGTGAAAAAGGTAAACGACAAGATTTAGACACTGAACAGGACTCGCAATGTAATTTTTCTGAAAAATTAAAACCTAAGGAAGATAAAATGGATTTGGTGATGGCGGATGATGGGTGCCCAAGCCGGCGATGCCAGGTTGACGAGAGAATGGCTTGACTCACAACAGACGGAGACCTGGATGGAAGAGTGTATAGCCCATGCTCACAGCGGCCCGTGTACCGCACCCGGTTCGTGGTATTGTCCACTATCTGGAAATTGGTGTCATTAAAAATGAGGGTGCAGTTATTTTCTTTAGTAAAACGATAAACAGATAAAAGATTGGATGTGAGGGAAGGGACGTGGTGAAGGGTTGAGAGATGAAATTTACCATTTGGGGTATAGACATACCCAGAGCCGGTGTTTGTGATGGGAAGGGATTGACCATTGCCTACTGTAATAGTTTCTGAGCCATGATACGGATGAGGAGCTTGAAGTTGTGAATAATCCGACGTCACATGGGTGTTAGCACCTGTGTCTAGATACCAATCGCCAGATTGAGCGTTTGTGGACGCATGCATCGCCCTTGATCCTCCGGACTGGCTATTTACATTCTGCGAGTCATCATAACGATACCAGCAATTAGCCGCAGAATGGCCCCGTTTAGCACAAATTTGGCACGTCGAAAGATCTCGTGTGGGCATCCGCTGGTTTCCTCGTCCCTGTCCGCGGCCTGACTGGAAGCCGTCCCTCGGTGGAGGCCCGCCTCTGCCTTGCTGCCCGGTGTTTCGACGGTCACCGCCGCCGCTGCCTCGCCCTTGGTTACGGCGATCGTCACCGCGACCCCTGGCCGAGCCTCCGCTGCCAGCCGAGTAAAGAGTCGTGACGCCAGGGGTGGAACTGGCTTCTCCGAGCAGTAATTTGTGTTCCATGTCTAGATTCAATTCTTCTGCAGTAAGCCATCCAGACAGTTGATTCAGAGTGATTTCGACAGGCGAGAGGCGAATATGCTGTTTGAGAGAGGAATAGCCAGCCGGAAGACCACGTATCACCGCATTCACCACGTCTCGTTCAGGAATAATCTCGTTCACAGCATCTAGGTCAGACAGAATAGAGGCCACATCATCAAGGTATTGAGTCATCGTCTTCGTTCCCTTCCGAAGAGTATGCAATTTGTCACGCAACTGAAAAATATGAGCCGTGGACACAGAGTTGTACCTTGTGGCTAGTGCGTCCCAAAGTGAAGCCGATGTGAGAAAACCCCGGGCGTGTTTGTGCACAGAGGGGCTAATAACTGCGAGAAGACAGGCTCGGATCTGAGTGTCTACGATCATCCACGGAAGGTAGTCGGGATTTGGGAGCTTGACGCCGTCCTTCTCGGCTGTCTCGGGCTGCGGCTTCTCCGCACCGTCAATCCATCCGAGCAGCAAGTTGGCTGCGAGGGCGGTGCGGACGTTAAGTGCCCAGGCCGGGTAGTTGTTGTCAGATAATTTTTCGGGGATGAGATTGTGGAGATTCCTGAGCAGTAATTTTACTCCAGACGGTAATTTTGACAGAGGATCAATAACCTTGTCCATGGCGCCGACCTACGGCGGAGGAGGGAGGCCGTGCGGCGTGGTGTAGACGGTGGCGGCGGCGCACACACGTCGGAAAAGAGGAGAGATTAGGGTTTGGGCGGAAGAAGAAACCCTAGCTTTGATACCATGATACAGATTTAAGAATTAATTGATCTCATTAATATTGAAGGGGTTACAACTGTATATATAGAGAACTGAAGAATAACTAATTACAGAATAACCCAGATGTATTTAATAATTATATATGTAGTCTATTACATATCAATGCAAATATATTAACATTAAAATTTAGTACATATTACTTCATCTCATGCATTGTGTCTAGAATATGGAGTTCTTATAATTGAAACTAATAATAATGATTTAATTAATTCTGATTTTGGGAACTAAGATTATTTTTGCACCATTCAATAATTTTAAAAATTATTGATGTATTTAGTATTCTATCAACGTACGTATAAAATACTTTTAATTTTAGAACTTGGAAAACTAAATTGAAACAAACATTTTTAGAATGATGGCCAACTAATAAGAAATGGAGGGAGTAACTTTCAGTTTGAATTACTAAAAGTGGTTATCAGCAAATCAACTTTTAAAATTTGAAATTAATAGCAATTTTCTACAAACTAACCTTAAAAATTCTTCATCTTTTATTTTGTTTTTTAGTGTTAGGTTATCAGGTGAACAATTAAAAGGTGGGGTTTAGGTATGATAATTTATGACTTATTGTTCTTGATAAGGTTAAGAGAAGGGGGAAAAGCTTCAAAGCAGATGTTAAACTTGAGAACATGCGACTATAATACATTACTCAATAGTAGGATATGATACCTATTGTGGAAAATATGTACTTGAGGAACTCTACTAATTTGCCGCATTGATGGTTTATATTATGCAACATTAACTGAGATTTAAAGAGGATGGCCTGATGTTAGGATTGTGTCAATTTTTATTTAAAGAGTCAAACTTTTAAATTTTAATTGAAGAACTCTATAATTGGATATTACTTATTTTCTATTAAATTTTAGAGATCACGTCTTACATGATTTAGAAGAACTCTATACATGATTTTAAGCTGGAAAAATCTCATCGTGTGGACTGCAGTCTTTATCAAAACACTATATGCCATTATGTTGACTTAGCCTTTATAAAAAAAAGTATACAACATTGCATGGACTATGAACATTTTCCATTAATATTATCTTCACATGTATTGTTACAAAAAGAGAGAAAAAATGTAAAAAAATATTCTGAAAACATATGATTAACATTAATTGTCATTATGGATTCCAGACACAACTATAATATAGTAGTAATGTTATGATTAATTATTATCACAGTAGTTGATCAACTATAGAAAAAATCTCTCTCTCTCTATATATATATAATAGGAGAGGCAAAAACACCACGTGTCAGCACCACAACAAAATAATATTTTTTTTAAAAAAATAATTAAAATCCTACTTTTTTTCAAAAAAATAAAATAAAAAACAGTTAACTTCCCTCACAATTATCTTACAAATTAAAAATTATCTTACACTCACAAAAATCTGTTTCTAATAAACTTTCACATTTTATTTTTTCTCAATAAATTAATATGAATTTTCTGGAAAAAAAATAAGAATAAAAACTTAAACTACTACTATTAATTTAAAAAATAATAATATCTACTGCAAATCCATCTATATCTAATAACAACGTTTTTAATGTCCCTTCAATATAGCAACTACTTCTTTTTAATTGCAACTACAAAAAATCAATATTTATAATGTAGAAAAAAGTTTTGAATTTCAAAAATATAAGTAACTAATCTTATCCCTAAAAACATGTGACTACATAACCCACGTATTTTGCAAAAACAAAACTACCTAAACAACGTTTTCTTTTTTTCTTTATTTTCTTCTTATAATAACTGTAACTATAATGCAATATAAAAATTTCTGAAGGCCAAAAACTAAAATATCATGGAGACATACTGCACTATTCATAGAATATCGGATTGCAATCAGGTGAATGTTAAACTCAAAATTAAGAACTCTCTGCACAATGTTATATCACATAGTATGAACATGTTAAAGAATTCTTTCTTATTTAGAGGAGTCTGAAATATCATATTTTCTGCGAGTTTGAGTTTTGTATTTAATACATTCTAATTGTTTTGTGTTCCATTGCAGAAATTTCAATACAAACTAAATATAATCGAGTACAGAAAAAAGAATTATAATAACCACTTTGTTAATTAAGTTCTTTTTATCTGCCTCGATACTGACTTTACAATCTGCGTTTTATATGCCTTTTTCAGAATAAGATTTTTCTTATAGTGGTGTCCAGACTAGCTTACATGCATATTCAATAAATATTTATAATTTTTTCTCATTCTTTTTTTTGGTTGCAAGAAGAATGATGATATTTTTTCCTTCATTATTTATTATGTTTTGCAGTTCTTTGCCAAATTCCAAATCCTTCAACACTTCTGAATCCTTCAACAACTTGGACTTACAAGTAATTTTGAGAAATCTTATGATTTCATTACTTTCCATACTTTTTTCAAATCTTATGGAGTTGCAGTACTTTTTGAAGAAGTCTTATGATTTCAGGTGTTGAAAGAAGAATTTCAAAACATAGCATTGCACTCATATATTCTAGGTTGAAAGAACATCTTATTATGATGCAAGAACTTCTATGACTACTTAGTTTCATGAATATTATGTTACGAAAAGCACTGAACTAGAAGTAAGCATCGCTATTTTTTACACAAAATCAGTTACTGCATGTTGAAATTGATTTTTTGTCCTTTTCTTAATTTACGTTAGAGAAACAAAATGAGCAGTCAAGAAACTCAGGTTATGCGGTGCCAAATAAATTTGGCGTCCAAGGCTTGAAGGTGATGCCTAAAATGTTGATCATTCATCCAGCATGTAGAAGTTGAGTAATACAAAATAATATGAGCTTGCATGTTTAAGAAAGGAGAAAAATAGAACATAAAGTGTTGATTATATGAGAAATTCTCTTAAATTTGTTCTTGTCTGGAGTTTATAAAATATTTAAACTCCATATCCCTTATATTAATTGTTACAGTAACTTCAAATAAGAATTTGATCAAACAAAAATAAAATAAAATTTCGGTCTGAATATCGTGCTTTTCATGCCAACACCTTATAATAAGTAATTAAAAATTTATTTTCTAATTAAATTATGCAGTAATTGTTGTATAGTAGTTCAATACGGTTTAATTCCCGAAAAATCTATTCATTTGTATTTTAAATTTCAAGAATATCAAAAATATAATCACAAATAGGTAATATCATTTGCTGTGAAGAGAAATCTAAGTTATATTCTTTTTTTATCTTAGTCCTAATCTTTTAAAGAAATTTTTGCACATAGATTTTTAAAAAATAAATTGGAATCATATAAATTACGTGTTTAGATAACTAATAAATTTTTCAAAGAAAAGTTGAGGGTGGATGTCAATGTATTATTGAGGGTTGAGAGAATGTGGTTTATTTAAAAGAGAAGTTGATGAAAATTTTATGTTTCGTACATAAATATTATTATGATAATATCTTGAGCAATATATTAACTGCAAATAGTAATAACTTTCACATATAGAAGTATTAAAGAACTAACATGAAATTCTAGCACTATATGTATCTTAGGTCTTTTTAAATTTCATATAGACTCTGTTGTTAAATATACTTCATGTTGAAATACAATTTGAAATTTTGTTAATATAATATGATCCAAGACAATATAGTAATTATTATAATTTATGAAAATTATATCTTTTAAATTTTTCGCGCAACATGTGGGTACGAATACTAGTATCGGGTAAGGAGAAAAATTATAGAGGTGTGGGCCGGATCGACCAGTGGTGTTGGGTTGGAAGGACTCGGGTTGTTGGGCCTAGCGGGTCTGGCGAGTCTGGGCAGAAATGGAGTGGGTTGGTGGTCAAAATTGGGCCTGTTTAGGAGGGGTTGCTATTATATTGTTGAGCTGGGATGGTGTAATTGGAGGCTTTGAGCAGTAGGTGATTAAAATTTTTTAAAATGAGGTGTAGGTGACACAAGTCTTAATTATTGAGTGGAGATGACAATTACTTTATTATGGATTAAGAAAGGAAAGTTTGAAAATAACCCACAAGTTTTTTAATTTACACTTTGATCCAAGTGTTAGTTAATATAACAGGAAACGAAGGGAAAAAAGATGCGTTTCTCTCTCTTTTCATTCGTTGTTGTTTTTTCTCTCTTCACGATTATTGTTGTTCATTTTTGCTGCTGCTTTATTCATTATCTTCTGCTTCATTATCATCATCTTCTACTTCATTATCATCTTCATCTTCTTCTTGTCGACCATTGTCGTTGTTGTTGTTACTGCTGCTGCTGCTATCTGACCAATTTCTTAGGTCAAATTTTATTTCCTACATCGCTTTCCACTTTGGCATTACTTTATAGGTGACTTTGGTAAGTAAAATTATGATTTTTATTCGAATTTGTCATCTGGGTACACAGTTACTGCTGTTTTTCCAACAATGGATAGAACCCGATAATGAATCCAATATAAGTTCCCACAATTCTATTACAACTGAAGATTTATCTGTTGCAACAGACTAGTTATCTGTTGCATCAGACTGATTATCTGTTGCATCAGACTGATATTCTGTTGCATCAGACTGCTTATCTGTTGCAACATATGATTAATCTGTTTGGAACAACACAAATCAACCTCTACCGCGAACCCAACAGATAACCAATATGCTTCAACTCTTGCTATGCATACTGGATTCAAAATTATTTCTTATGTCCAATCGTCGACATGTTTGTTGAGAATATAATAGACAGAATAAAAACTAAATACTCCCCCCGTCTCAAATTACCCATCTCAAATTTTCTAATTTGATTTCTCATTTTACTTATCTTTTTTCATTAATCAAAAAGAGATTTTTTTTTCATGTTTTACCCTTTGCATTATTCACTTTTTCTTCAAATTAAAATGTAAACATCATTTAATAGGGGTATTATGGTAAACTAGGCATGTTATTAATTATTTTTCTTAATCAATATGCCATCTCAATTTGGGATGGGTAATTTGAGACGGAGGAAGTATGAATTAAAATGTCAAAGTCGTGCAACAAACTAGTTATCTGTTGAAACAGACTAGTTATCTGTTGCATCAGACTGATTATCTGTTGCATCAGACTGCGTATCTGTTGTAACATATGAGTAATCTGTTTGGAACAACACAAATCAGACCCTGCCACAAACCCAACAGATAAATGTTGCTATTGCTACTGAATTCAAAATTATTCCTTACGTCCAATCGTCGGCATGTTTGTTGAGAAGATTATAGACAGAATGAAAATTAAATATGAATTAAAACGTCAAAGTTGATCAAATATAATTTCTTTATTAAACAAAAACAAATAAAAATGCATATACATAGACGAGACTAAAAGAAAAAAAATAATCTAATTATTATTATTATTATTATTATTATTATTATTGTCAGCCGGCCAAACTTCCACAGGTAGCAGCAAGGCCCTTCTCAGCCGTCGAATCGCATGGAGCATCTTTGCTCTAACTGCTCTCAGTTCCCATTGCAGGTCATGAACCTGCATCCAAAGTTCTTTCACGACGTCTTGTAGAATAGCCATGTCCCACACTGGATCAGCCATATCTAGAACACATATGAATTGACAAAAAACGTAAAAACAAACGTAAAGAAAAGAATATCCAAATGTAATACAACATATACTACAAATTGGCAAGAAAAAAACTTACCGGAGTCAGGAAAGAGAAAGTAGTGGAAGGTGTAATATGAAAGACAAGATGCAATAAATAAATAGAGTGTAGTTGAATGAACGAATGAGTAAGGAGGAACCTATTTATAGAGGATTGAATTTGAATGAGTCGCAAAAAGGCGCGACTGTTCACCTCCATTTATTAATTACATTTTTTATTACTGTAAAAAGTTATGACTTAATTAAATTAAGAAATATTGTGATAAGTCATGACTTTTCAGATTATTATTATTAATTAGTTCTTTTCAAGAACCATTTTTATTGAGTTGTGACAACAGATTCTATATATGTTGCATCAGATAACTCATCTGTGACAACAGATATACCATCTGTTGCAACAAATAGAGAACCTGTTGCATCAGATAATCTATCTATAGCAACATTTTATCTAATTGTTCACCTCTATTTATTAATTACATTTTTTATTACGGCGAAAAGTTATGACTTTAATTAAATTAAGAAATATTGTGATAAGTCATGACTTTTCAGATTATTATTATTAATTAGTTCTTTCCAAGAATCATTTTTATTGAGTTGTGACAACAGATTCTATATCTGTTGCATCAGATAACTCATCTATGAAAATAGATATACCATCTGTTGCAACAAATAGAGAACCTGTTGAACCATTTTTATTGAGTAGTGACAACAAATTCTATATCTGTTGCATCAGATAACTCATCTGTGATAAGAGATATACCATCTGTTGCAACAAATAGAGAACCTGTTGCAACATATAATCTATCTGTTGCAACATATAATCTATTTGTTGCAACATATAATCTATTTTTTTTAAAAAAAAATTATCATCATATCATTAATCTAAATTTGTTGACTTTTTTATTATATAAATTAAAAAAAAAATACCTTTTCAATAACCGTTTCTTTAATAAAATAATAATTATTTTTATTGAGTTCTGGCAACGGATTGTATATCTGTTGAATCAGATAAACCATCAATGGCAACAGATATACCACTGTTGCAACAAATGGACGATCTGTTTTAATAGGTTTTTTGATTTCTTCTAACAGCTGATACATAAGTCGTAACAGATGAGGATTTGATGCATCAGCAACATTGTTGAATGTCTTTTAGACAAAAAATCACTTTGATTTTAATAACTGATCGTGATTTTTCACCATTTTTATTTTAAAAATTATTTATTTATTATATAATAAAAAAAGTCACAATATTAGATTAATTAATTAACTTATATGATGATTGTTAAGAAAAAGGTGAACAGTCGTGAATTTTTTTTTAACAATTATCATATAAGTTAATTAATTAATCCAATATTTTGACTTTTTTTTAATTATTTAATAAATAAATAATTTTAGAAAATAAATTTAAAAATAAAAATGGTAAAAAGTCACGATCAGTTATTAAAATTAAATAATCGTTCTTTTACAGTTATAAATTGTGTTTATCATTTATTTCCTTATTATTTATTTACGAACTATTTTTCATATTAAATAATCTGAAAGTCATGTCATGTCTTTTCACCCTCTCAATAACAATAATTCCTTTTTATTAATAAATGTCTATTGCAACATTCGATCGATCTGTCGTATTAGATTAATCTCTGTTGCCATAAATGTTCTATCCCTACCACCAACCGTCAACATGTTGAGAATAAGGAATAAACAGAATGATAATTAAATACTAAATAAGAATTAAAAATTCAAAGTCGACCACCAAAACATAGATTTTTGAATCCCTTGGGTAGATCCGATATATAAAAGGAGGAAAATAATACATATGCTAAAAGAAAAAAATATAATCTAATTATTATTACTACTATTATTATTATTATCATTACTATTATTATTATTATTATTATTACTATTATTATTGTCAACCAGACAATTTTCATCCGGAAGCAGCAGGGCCCTCCTTAGCCTTACTCCGAAGTCGGTTAAATCTCTTTAGAGTTCATCAAACTGCCTTTGAAGTTCCCGCAAGGACTCGATACGAATCTTCTTGTACGAATCTGGATCAACCATATTTGTATTGTAAGTGTAGTAGAATGAATAAGGAGGGACCTATTTATAAATGATTGAATTGAAAAGGGTTAGTCAAACAAAAAGCCACGGCTGTTCATATCCCTTAATTAAATAAAACTGGTGACTTTTCGAATATGTAAATTTAAAAAAATGGATCTAAATACAACATTTTATCTTTTATTGTATTTCAAAAAGAAAAGAAAATTGCTTTAAAATAAATTTAACAGATGGGTAATCTGTAGCAAAATATATTCCATCTTTCAGATAACTTACAACATATTGACAATCTGTTGCAACAGATGGCTATATCTGTTTGCTTTTCCAACAGATATGTCATATGTTGCAACAGATTGATCATCTCTCGTAAAAGATGTCTGTAATTATTTCACAATTTAAACAGATGTGACATCTGTTGCAACTTGCTAGTCATCTATTTATTTAATTTAAGCAATAGATGGACTAGAAAGAATAAGGTGCGTGCAGATGGATGGATCCTTTGTCATGTGTGGGAGTTAAGTATTACTGATAAGGTCATTAGGACAACACATACAAAGTACAATATTTTTGTGAATGTATTTTTTAACCGATTAGGCACTGATCATTCAAACAAGATCCTGCATTGTAGAGTTAAGTTTGATGGGTTCGAATTGATAAGACTGAAGGCCCCATAAAGATGGTGTAGATACCCTGTTATAAATTACTGACGATTGTTTCTCGTGTGTATGCGTGTCAAGTTTTGAGAAGGGATCAATATTTGGTGTCATTGCAGAGATCCAATAGTGATTGGACTTCACTTAGAGTGTGCATTGGACTCTGAGAAGGTTTTCAAAGCCTCGCACTGCATCAAACAAGAACGAAAACCAATAGAAATTCCCCTGGCCTAAATTTATATGGAAGGGTTGATCGAGAAGATAATTATACGCCAGAAGGATCCGAAGGAGAATACCTGCGAAGGAAAGGGGAGTTGATGAAAGACTATATCATCTTATAGCTAATCGAAGAAGAGACATAGGGTAGAAAGTAACTTCTAGCGAATCTGGTCGATGAAATTATCTTAAAACATGAGAAATCTGAATCAAGTGCAAATATGAAAGTGTATCCGGTAATGTAAATTCGTCTGTTGTCTATCTGAAAGAAAAATAATGCAGATAGACACTTTCTAGAGAGCTGCGACTAGGTAGCATGGTCGGGATTATCACCTAGATAGAAAATAGCAGAAGACCAAGAAAGGATCCTGATGCAGAACAAACAAGGGTAGAATAAAACATACCCCAAACAGTCCACAAATTCAAGAAAATCGTGTACCAAAAGAGGGCCCCACTAAGATTCGACAAGTATAACTAGAATACAAGAAACAAGGGAGTATTTGACACCCAAAAACAGCCAACAACACAACAATAACGAGATGACCAAGATGAAACAAGCATAACCAGATTCGGATTCCACAACAACAAGATATAACGTTACAAGATTACAAAAGACAAAGGGATAGATAGTGAGATATAAACTACTATAATGACTAAGAACCTAAGTGTAGATGACACACAAAGACCCTTAATGATGATAGTAGGAACACCTACACTCTTCAAAGAGACACAAGAGAGGACCTCAATCCTTCAAGCACCCCAAGTTCCAAGTAAACAAACAACAAAAGAGATTTCACCCTAATGTTGTAACCTAGTTTCAGCCAAGCCTCACAAGAGAGAGAACTTGAGGGCTTCAAGTGTGTTCTACCATTTTCAACATTCAAAAACTAAGTGAATAAAACCTAACATGTTTCTTATATATTACAAAACAAATAGAAGCTAAAATGACCAAAAAGGCCCTTCAAGAATGGGCTGCCCCTCTAGTGTATGGAATGGGCTGTTTTGGTGTGTATTTGGGACTTTAATTACACTTGTCTTGCACATACACTTGGTCGCTTTCAATGCATACCCACATAAGTCTATTTTCGTGATTATTCTCATATCATCTTCTCCATCTTGAGAAGAATTTGCCCACAAATTCACGGCTTCACTTCGTTTAATTGGCCACTTCAAAAGAAAGCACTCAAAATAGTCCGCAAAACATGAAGAACCCGAGAGCTCAATATAAACAAGTCTCAGCCAACATTTTCATTTTGAACCTCGGCTTCCTCTCTATCTTGAGACTTGGCTTCAATCTTATCCGACTCAAGTCTCCTTCCATCATATAAGCATCATCATAGACTCCATATACTTCGTGTCTCTTTCTTTCATACTCCTCTATATGGACATATCGGTTTTGGGGAAGTGGAGTTTCAGTTAAGGGGGCTATTTTGGTAATATGGAGCTTCTGTTGTGGAGCTTGGATGGAAGGGAATGGGCCTCCAAGTCCGTCTTGTGGGACTTGATCAACTTGCGGGAGAAGTGATCTACGTTGTTCTCGGTTTTGAGGGTAATTAGTAACTTGGCTCATGGCATTTTGTGGTGAACTTGGAGGGTTGACTTTTGTAGGAAAAGTCTCGGGGGAAATGGTGATGGAAGGGTTTTGGTCATGACCACTTGAGGAAATATGGAGTCGAGGAGTAGAAGCACGAGAGTTCCTTCGACTCTCCATTCGATCCAACCTCTCATTCATGGTAGACATCTCTCCTCAGATTGAGGACATAGTCGTGAGCATACTTTCCATTCCTCGATTGATAGTTTCAAGTCTTTCCAAGATAGCACCAAGAGCATTGTTGTCCATTATAGCGAAGAAGTTACCGACAAAACAATAAACAAGTTAGTTGTTCAAAGAATGGTCCTCACACTCTCTCTTTAATCCTTTGTCCCTCGGATTTTCTCACTTTTGATCTCAAAATTATTGTAAGTTTGCTTGTAATCCATAAAACGTTGAGAGGTAAATCAAGTGTGTACAAAGGTGAGTGTATCAAGTGTGTACAATGACTCAAAACAATAAAAACACACAAAGGAACATAAACACGGGAAATCAACAAACGAAACTAATGAGACAACAAAATGAAACTAAAAGATCACAATTTGAGCTTAAAGTTTTCGTGTGAACAGTAACTTGGGTGACGTGGCAGTACACCATTGGTCATGGCCCCATAATTAGTCACTAGTTAAAGTTTACAAACTTTAGTTACTATGTAATGGAAATAATTGGTTTTGGAGGGAAAGTATAAGTCTTGAATCTCCTTTAAGTCTAATCTTCCAAAGGAAAGACTTGACTTTGTAAAATTCCCACAAAAAAGGTCCCTTGAAACAAGGAAAGTGGTTGAAAAGTAGATGCCAAGTCAAGGAAGTGATGGCTCAAGTCTTCTCACAAACAACTTTACAACTTGTAGGTTCACTTTTTTGAATCTATATTACACTTTTGGTTGTCTTAAGTTGTAAGATGAGATGAAGAACAAGATGAACACCATAACAATCCTTCAAGAACAACAACAATATTCACGAATTCAAGACCCAACCGGCCACAACAAGTCAAAAATTCTCGCCCTAGGTCCTTGTTCACAACACAACTTTAACAAGTTCAAGCTCAAATATAGATCTAGACACCTTTTAGTGTTATGAATCACGAAACTAACACAAGAAACAACAATACACACCAAAGGACTACTAGATCTAGACGCTACAAGCAACCTCGGCTAAGAAGAACAACAAGAACAACACTTTCAAGGCCAAGAACAACACTTTCAAGGCCAAGAACAACAAGAACACCAAATTTGTTTTTTTTTCTTAGCAAGAAAGCCCAAGATTGGTATTGTAAGAACAACACCAAAGATTTCTCTGATACCAAATGATACAATACAAACAAGGAAAGCACAAAACATACCCCAAACAGTCCACAAATTCAAGAAAATCATGAACCAAAAGGGGGCCTCACTCGGATTCGACAAGTATAACAAGAATACAAGAAACAAGGGTGTATTTGACACCCAAAAATAGACAACAACACAACAATAACGAGATGAACAAGATGAAAACAAGAATAACCAGATTTGGATTCCACAACAACAAGATATAACATTACAAGATTACAAAAGACAAAAGGATAGATAGTGAGATATAAACTACTATAATGGCTAAGAATCTAAGTGTAGATGACACACAAAGACCCTGAATGATGATAGTAGGAACACCTACACTCTTCAAATAGACACAAGAGAGGACCTCAATCCTTCAAGCACCCCAAGTTCCAAGAAAATAAACAACAAAAGAGATTCCACCCTAATGTTGTAACCTAGTTTCGGCCAAGCCTTACAAGAGAGAGAACTTGAGGGTTTCAAGCGTGTTCTACCATTTTCAACATTCAAAAACTAAGTGAATAAACTCTAATATGTTTCTTATATATTACAAAACAAATAGAAGTTAAAATGACCAAAAAGGCCCTTCAAGAATGGGCTGCCCCTCTAGTGTATGGAGTGGGCTGTTTTGGTGCGTATTTGGGCCTTTAATTACACTTCTCTTGCACATACACTTGGTCGCTTTCAATGCACACCCATATAAGTCTATTTCGGTAAATATTCTCGTATCAGAGCCTTACGGGCATCGAGGGTTGAAATGATGTATAGTAAGTCTAGAAAACTTGCGCCAATAACAACTGTAGTTAAAGTAAGAAATCTAAGCGAAGGCAGAAATTTCTGAATTTTAAATTGCATCCCATGCCTTCTTGTTTGTGGTTCCTATTAGGTCCAGTGTTGTTGACCTGATCAAAACCACAAATGAGATTGAAAGACAGATTGAGTGTCATTACTTCCTTAACAATATGGATTAATTGATTGCATTTTCTTGCCTTAGCATGCTTTCAATATTTCTTGGAGAAGATCAGAGGCTTGCTGTAGTATGTGAATCCCGATTATTTTCAAGCTTGCCTCCAGCTTGCCGATTCAGTCTTCAAGTTTGTCGTTGCCGTCTTTGAAGTTGGTATAAAGTTCCTGGTCTCTTGTGAGCTCGATCAGGAACAGTTTCTCCTTCAAAGTTGTGGCATAGAAGAAGGCCTTCAGAATACTTTCTTCATAAGTCTTAAAGGATACTTGGAGGGTCGTTGTTTTTGTTTTAGGTCTAAATATGTTGAAGCACACTAAAGATGTAGTCCCAACCATTGAATAACTCACTTTTATCGAGCGTCTCTCAATGTAGATTTCTCAACCAACCTTCAAGCGATTTGATAAATTAATAAGCAAGGAGTTACGTAACATTTAATCTAAACTGACTCTACCAAGCCTATCAAACGTTACGTAACTCCAGGCTCATTGCCCTATTAAAACATTTTGTCCGAGTTAGTGGAAAAATCAAATGAGCTCAATCTCTCAGCCTTTCTGCTGATCGCTCTTCGCCAATATAGATGACAAGATATCTGTCTTACAAAAGTCTACACCGTTGCCATAAATTCTTGCCAGGGCGCAAGTCTTCAGAAGGCATCAATAGTAATCTCTCAATATCAAGTGATATTGAGAGATTCCTAGTCATGCCTTCCCAAGACTTTCTCTACGATAATAATTTCTGCCAATGACAAGATATCCGCCATGCAAAAGTCTACACCGTTAGCAGAAATTCTTGCCAGAGCAAAAATCTTCAGAAGGCATGACCATCTGCACTATTTTTCTGTTAGAGAAACAACAGAGGGATTTTTCATTATCGGATATAATTTAATATTTGCACTTGATACAGATTTCTCATGTTTTTAGATAATTTCATTGGCCAGATTCGCTAGAAGTTACTTTCTACCCTATGTATCCTCTTCAGTTAGCTCTCAGATGATATAGTCTTTCATCAACCACACATTTTCCCTCGAAGGCATTTTCCTACTGCATCTTCTAGCGTATAATCATCACCCCGAGCAACCCAACCATATAAATTTGGGCGAGGGCAATAACTATATTGTTTTTTCATTCTTGTTAGATGCAGTGCTAGACTTCGAAGGCCTTTTTAAAGTCCAATGCACCCTAAAAGTTAGTCCAACCACTATTGAATCTCTTTACACCGACACCAAAACTAGATCCCTTCACAATGCTTGACACATAAACATGAGCAACAACCGACATTAAATCTTAACAGGGTATCAAAACCATATTCATGGTCCCTCAGCCTTATCAGTTCGGGCCTACCAAACTTAACTGTAAAATGACAGATATCTTGTTTGAATGATTAATGACTAATCGATATAAACAACATTCACAAAATCAGTATACTCTATGTGTGTTTCCACAATAACATTATCAGTAATACATACCTCCCACATATGAAGTAGTTCCATCTACATGTAGCTTATTCATCCGAACCCATCTTTACTGCAGCCTGTTTTGTTGGTCGGGAAAAAATTGATCAACTTTCAATTTCTTATATCTAGAAAGAAGAGAAAAAAATTGATGTCACAAAAAGAGCATTATCCATTTGTTGCAACAGATGTGGAGTCTGTTACAATAAATGTGGAGTCTGTTGGAATACATCTAACCATCCTTATTGTTGGTTTGATTTGTTCCAACAGTTGCTCCATCTGTTGCAGCATAAACTACGAAGAAACAACAAATAAAAAACACCAACAATAAAGAAGCAACAATATTTGTTCCAACACCATCAACAATATCATCAACAATAAAGAAGCAACATCCTTTGTTCCAACACCATCAACAACACCACACCACAAGTTCCAACAACTCCAACCCCACCAACAACATAAAAAACAACATCAACAACAAAGAAACAAATAAAATACATACCAAAAAAATGATACTACCAACAAGGCTTTTAAACTTCTCCCAACAAATGACTTTTTTTGCATAATGTAATAAAAATTCTCGATTCGTTTATTCAACACTTAAAAGTTCCTTCAAATTTTTTTAAAAAATATGATATGAGTAAATGATAATTAAATAAAAAATATATGTAAATAACTTGCAAAGAAAAATACGAGAATGAAAGAGCAATAGTGAACCATACCTTAATGTCAAAAGGGGATCAAAACAACAATTTCATTCAAGGAAAGATATGGATCGATTAGATCCAAAAAAATCTTTATGAGAAAGAAAAGAGAAAAGCGAGAAAAAATATTGTGATAACCTTAAAGAGGAGAGAAAGAAAAAGATGAGAGATGAATAAAATAAATTTAGGGCTGAAGTTGAAGGAGAGATGAGATAATTCTAGATGTATTGTGTACGTAGACGTGGGTTTCAATATTCATTAATTAATATTCATTAATAATTTGAGGGGCACGAGGAAGACTAGTGACATTGAAAAGACAAGATAAGACTACTCAATGAACTCATTTTTATGTTATCCAAGAAACATTTTATATCACATTTTATAGTACTACTTTATCTACTTAGACAGAAGCTTGCTTTAAAATTTAAAGAAAAAACAAGATTTTCAAACATATATGTCATCTGTTGCAGCAGATATCAATGTCTGTTTGAAAATTTTCAACAGCTCAGTCATCTGTCATAAAAGATGCAAATATCTATTTGATAATTAAATCAAATATGCCATCTATTGCAATAGATATGAATATCTATTAGAAATTTCCAACAGCTCAGTCATTTGTTCTAATAGATTCTATTGCATTTGATTTAGGTGGAACTAGGGATGAATGAATGAGTTCATAGGGTCAACTACTACTTCAATTGAGTCTTTTCAATTGCATGATTTTGGTATTGCATTCATCCTGGCCCAAGTCATCGATCGATCACTCTGAGTTGAAAAGATTCTCATTAACTTAATGTGCCCCAAAAAATCCAAACCACTATTAGAGCCATGTACCAAGATCATGCATAGTACATCATGGTTCTTTATAGTTTTATGAGTAATTTAGATGTATATTAAGGCTTCAAATAACTCCCAGCTATTAGACGAATCAAAACATTCTTTACCGATTGAATTCTTGAGAAGGATATTGATATAGTCAACTTCAAATGAGAATATCTCTCATTATACTTGGAATTTTTGATATAATGACATATAAATAGATATATAATTTAATTAACTTTCCAATGATACCAATTTTGTCTAAATCTGATATCGGAGCAAAGAGTTATTCCTATTTTACTCCAGCATGTCAGGCTGGAAACAGTGTGATGACATTCGTGATAGCTTACCACATTTGTGACGCCCTATCACGAAGGTCGTCATCCTTAGGCAGAAACCAGATCCTAAGTGACGACATTCGTGGTAGCTTACCACATTTGTGACGCCCTATCACGAAGGTCTTCAGCCTTAGGAATAAACCAGCTCCTAAGTGACGACATTCGTGGTAGCTTACCACATTTGTGATGCCCTATCATGAAGGTCGTCAGCCTTAGGCAGAAACCAGCTCCTAATTAACGACATTCATGGTATCTTACCACATTTATGACGCCTTATCAAAAATGTCGTCAGCCTTAGGCAGAATCCAGCTTCTGTGTGACGACATTTTTGACGGCCTGTCATATTTTTGATGCCTTGTCATAAATGTCGTCAGGCTTAGGCAGAAATCATCAATTCCAGATCCTATGTGACGATATTTTTGACGGCTTGTCACATTTTTTTTTTGACGCCTTATCACAAATATCATTAGCCATGATTTTCAGCAACTGGGAATTTATTTCATCAGGGTATTTTGGTCTTTTCCTTCACCTTCCATGACTTATAACCCTAAAAAGGCGTAATTTTTCCCATTTTTCTTCAGTTAAGCATCTTAAAAACCCTCTCTTACACTCTCAACCACAAGTTTAGGGTTTTCTCTCAAGATCATTTCCTCAAGAGCAAGCCTAAGGAATTCTTCAAGAACCTTCAGAAATATTAGATTTCTTTCAAGATTCAATCACTAAGGTATGCGTAGTGTTCATCTATGGATCCAATCCGTTCATAGAGCTCAAGAACCATGTTTTAAATACTATTTTGTGAACTTTTTGTGGTGATATGAGCATATACATGTTGATGATTGTTGTTTAAGTTTCAAGATGATATCTAGAGGTGTTTTCATGGAATATATATGCTTGTTAGTTGAAAACTATGAACCTTAGATGGTGTAAAATGGTACAAGTTATGAAACACACCTATGCCTTAAAGAATGCATGCAAGGTGTTCGATAAAATGCTTAGGATGCTAGAAATTCATGTTTATATGGTTCCATGATGTCTAAATGATAAGTCCATGTTAGCTATATACTTTAATATGAATTCCATGCTTTTCATGTGTTGCTATTGTTGTGGTATGAAACATGTATGATAATGGAGATACACAATATGCACATGAAATATAGCTATGTGCTCCCTACCATGCTTAATATGTTGAGGAACTACATGATGTATAATATCCTCTATTTATGATAATGTGAATTGTGGACTCCAATCTTATGATCAAGTCAGTCATGTTGTGTCAGTTTCCTTCCATCGAGTCCTGGGGGTATTCGTACCCGAAAACTATAGCTGTGTGACTAGATCCATGTCATGTTTCACTATATATAAAATCAAGCCATGATTCAGTGGAATTTAGTCAGTCATGTGACTCAGGAAACCTCATGGTCTCAGTCAGTTATCAGATATCAGTAGTATTCCATCAGTCAACGGAATTCAGTAAGTTCCACTTACGTACAGTCAGTTAAATCATATTCAGTCTCTTCAGATGGGATTAGAAGTTAGCACCGAGTGAACCCAAGGATGGGAACTCACCTTTATATAAGGGTGTGATTCTTAGCAGTCATTCTTGCATTCCAGAACTATGTAGCCAGCATAGGTTGAGACATCGCAACCTGTTATATGAGGGTAGATGAGGTGGCTTAACCTGTTATATGAGGGTTCCCACCATTCTCACTAGAGTTACCTGTTATATGAGGGTTGCTCACATGTTGTCCTTACCAGCGGCGTGGTATTGACATCCTTCCAGTCAGGGCAGAGATTGGACCCCATCTTAGCCATAATGACATATATGGGGCATGTCGGTTAAACAACTATCTCCCACAGTTTCAAACTCAGTCTCAGTAAAAGAACTCAGATAGTTCTTCAGATATCAGTATACCAGGACTATCAGATACAGTCAAATTTAGTTATAGTGTGGAACTCAGATAGTTCCATCAGATTTAAGAATGTCAGATACAGTCGCCCATGTTATCAGAATTATAGTTTCATCCATGTCAGTTATCAGTAAACCATGTATTAGCGTACAGATCTAGCTATCACGTACTTACAATTTTAGTTACTATGTATACATGCTTGTACTCTTACGTTCATATCAGTCAGACAGTTAGCATTGTTCATGCATGTAAACACTGTTTATATTTAGCCTACCTCACTCGTATACTCAGTACATTCCCTCATACTGACGCATTTGCGCTATGGTGCTTTCTTTTTATGTTACACCATAGGTTCAGAGACACGAGCTCTAGATCAACAGTAACAGTAGCATTTCCAGTTGCAGAGATTCAGTGAGTCCTCTTCATTCGAGGATAATATGATTTGATTTATTCATTATTATTTTAGCCAGTTATCAGTTTACGGAGTTAGTTAGAGACATGTTCCTTCAACTCCTTATTTAGACAGTACTTAGAGGCTTTCAGATTCAGTATTCAAACTTATGTTCAGATTTGATTTAGTTTTCAGCTGTTTTGGGTATCTTTCACCCATATGGATATTATGTTTTGACAGATTCTTTATTTAGTTGAACCTTATGGCCTACATGTTCATGTTTTCTGCATTATTACGTTATATATGTAGTGTACAGGTACATATATCAGTCATGAGTTAGCTTGTGGTCCCTCGGGGTCATGAGCACCGTGTAGCATTCCGATTCTGAAAATCGAGGCGTTACAAGCTAGTACCTAAATTGATTTAGGTGGAACTAGGGATGAATGAGTTCTCATTAACTCAATGTTAAGATAGAATCTTAATTGATTTAGGTGAAGCTACGGATGAATGAGTTCATAGGGTCAATAACAACTTCAATTGAGGCTTTGCAATTGCATCGTGTGGGTATTGCTTTCATCCTAACCCGAGTCGTCAATCAATCACTCTGAGTTGAAATGAGTTCTCATTAACATAATGTTAAGATAGAACCTTAATTGAATTAGGTGGAACTAGGTATGAATGAGTTCATAGCTTCAACAACAACTTCAATTGAGTCTTTGCAATTACATAGTGTTGGTATTGCGTTCATCCCGACCTAAGTCGTCGATCGATCACTCTGAGTTGAAATGAGTTCTTATTAACTTAATGTTAAGATAGTACCTAAATTAATTTAGGTGGAACTAGGGATGAATGAGCTCATAGGGTCAACTACAACTTCAATTGAGTCGTTGCAATTGCATGGTGTTGGTATTGCATTTATCTCGACCCGAGTCATCGATTGATCACTCTGAGTTGAAATAAGTTTTCATTAACTTAATGTTAAGATAAAACCTTAATTGATTTATGTGTAACTAGTGATGAATGAGTTGATACGGTCAACAACAACTTCAATTGAGTCTTTGTAATTACATGGTGTTGGTATTGCATTCATCCTGACTCGAGTCGTCGATCGATCACTCTAAGTTGAAATGAGTCTCATTAACTTAATGTTAAGATAATACCTAAATTGATTTTGGTGGAACTAGGAATGAATGAGCTCATAGGGTTAACAATAACTTCATCGAGTCTTTTCAATTGCATGATATAGGTATTGCGTTCATCCCGACCCGAGTCGTCGATCGATCACTCTGAGTTGAAATGAGTTTTCATTAACTTAATGTTAAAATAGTACCTAAATTTATTTAGGTGGAACTTGGGATGAATGAGCTGATAGGGTCAACAACAACTTTAATTGAGTCGTTCCAATTGCATGGTGTTGGTATTGCGTTTATCCCGACCCTCGTCGTCGATCGATCACTCTAAGTTGAAATGAGTTCTCATTAACTTAATATTTTAAAAACTATATCTTTTGAAATTTTAGAAATTAATTAAGATCAATTCGGACCAAATTAACAATTTCAAAACTTGTCATTTTTTTCTAAAATTACAAATCAACCCATACAAATATCCATTTGCGGGAAAAACTTTTTCTTATTTCAAATCTCAAGTTCTTGCTCTTCTCTATCTCTCTCTCTCAATAATACAAACAACAACTACTCAACATATTGCTCAACCCTTCAAAATAGATTGATTTTCTTCCCATTTTCGATCACATAGTTGTTATTTTTTACTTCATTCTCGTTGTATCCGTTGTTTTCTCTGTCTTCGCTGGTAACAAAGTTCGAGAAGAGTTCTACATTTGTTCTTTATTCTAAAAATTATGGCCTTTTAGTTAATGATGAAAAAAAGACTTTTAGTTGTATTATCTTCGAGACTGGGTTAACAATTTTGAGTTTTGATGCTAAAAAAGTAGGAAACACCCGAGAAACCCTTAGTTTTTGTCTTAGTGTTTTATTTACTGTCATAATATTATTGGATGGTGTTTGTGGTGTTGTTGGTGGATGTTGTTGGTGGTGTCGGTATTTGTGTTTTTAGTGGTGGTGTCGGTGGTCTTGGTGTTGGTATTGGTATTGGTGGCATTGGTGGTGGTCTTGATGGCATTGGTGGTGGCATTGGTTGTGGTGTTGGTGGTCCATCTGTTGCAACAGGTGAAAGATCTGTTGGGAGATATTAAATAGGTCTTCAAATAGATTCTCCATCTGTTCCAACGATGGGTTATCCGTTGGAGTATTTTTTTTGTAATGTGGCGTAGAGTATTTTATTGAAATTTGTCTTACCTTTTTAAAAAAATTATGCAGACATCAAATGCAATGTATTTTTTATTTTTCTATAGTTTGTAGTTAAAAGATGTCTCCCAAAAGAAAAGAAACTGAAAGTGGATCAACTTCTGACCACCCAACAAAAAAGGCTAGAGTACAGATAGATTTGGAGGAACTTCCTAAACAATCTCAGTCAGGGCAAAATAAAGCTGAGGAAAGTGATAACTCCTTCTCACTAATGGGACATGAATTAATATCAAAATCCCAGCATTATCCTGTCAAAACCATTAGTATCGACAGGTTTCGAGTTGCGATGCTGATAGATAACCCTGATAAAGTAACTGGTGATCTTGTACTTAAATGTCAGTTGGGGAAACATTTTGATGAACTTAGGAGTATTATGAAGAATGAAAACATAGACAGACTTTTTAACAAGAGCTGTTTTGCATACTTTCTTGAGCTGCCTGCAAACTGCACTCTCCTCTTCCCAATGAGCATGGTATATAGTCTTCTCAAGTGCAGGATCAAGTACACGGGGGTTGATAAGGATTCGAAGGAGGGAGAAAAAAAGATGGATGAAATCTGGATCAACTACTGTGGTATGCCGGTTTTTTTTGAATTGAAAGAGTTTGCCATAGTGACTGGCTTGAGATGCGATTATCCAGAAGAACCTCTCATCAGGGAAATACCCCACAAAGGGTCCAATAAATGTAAGGGAAAAAAAGATGGGTTGTTGGGCATTGTTGGACGTAGCTACAAAGTGGATGATTTGTTGGCAGATCTCGAGGATAAAAGCATACCAAAGCACTACAGGGAGAAATTGTTCTTAGTTTGGTTTGTCCATTTTGTTTTATTGGCAAAGGACGTCAAGAAAGTCATAAAAGATGATTTGTTGGCGCTTGCTGATGATTTTAAGAAATTTAACGATTATCCTTGGGGCTATGACAATGACTACTTGACTGTCGAATATTTACTGACAAATCTATCCCCAAAGACGACCACATTGTACGGCTTTCCTTGGGCTTTCATGGTAAAATTGATCACTATTTTTACTCATCCATTAATTTATATTGAATGTATTTATTATGACTTTTTTTGCTTGCTTCCTGTTTACATTTTTAGGCTTGGGCATGTGAAGCCATTCCTCCCCTCTGAAAGCAATTCATGGTTTATCCAGATGAGGTTTTTCATCTAAGGATCCTTAGGTGGTTGGCTGCAAATGACAGTAAAAATATTAAGGAGGCTGCTGATCTCTTTAACCCTCCGGATGATGCAGTACGTCTTTTTTAAACTAAACTAATTTACCTTAAAGAAAGATATTGAAATAGATGTGCCATCTATTGCGACAGATGGGTCATCCGTTGCAACAGATTACCCGTCAACTGCAACTGGTACAATGGATGGGTAATCTATTGCGACAGAAGATCCATATTTCGCATCAGATTAACCATCTATTGCTCTGGTTTTCTGAATCCGACTCAACAGATTACCCATCTACTGTAAATTATGCAATATATGGGTAATCTGATGTAACATATTGTCAATCTATTGCGACATACAGGTTAACTATTGTGGCAGCCAGATCATCTGTTGCATAAGTTAGCTGTGTTAATATGTAACCCAACTGACTGCAAATTATTATTATATGATTTAAATGCTTCCTGTCTTTTTTATAGGTTGTGCATCCTTGGATCGTGCCTACTGTTGATGAGTTGGGGATGACTTCTATTCTTACTCTAGGTCTTGTTGATACAAAAAAAACCCAACGGTGGAGCTAATAAAGAAGGAATTGGCTGGAGCAACATCAATAAGAAGAGTAGTTAGGCAAGGTCAGCCTAATGTTAAAGCTCTTCACGACCAACCTACCGCAACAGATTCGGGTGCTTCTTGTAGGGGTGTTGCTGGTGGAGTTGTTGATGATGATGGTAGCCATCTTGATGTTGTTACTGCTGCCAGTCGTGATTATAAGCATATTGGTGCTCAAAAAAATAAATACATTTGAAAACACCCCTTGCATAATTTCCTCTCACCCCTACACCGGTCCCTCCCACCCTTACAGTGGTCCCTCTCACCCCTCTTCACCCTTGTGTTCTCATTACAAATACAAAGTGTGCAAGGACAGAGAGGATAAACTCTTTGAAAAGCTAGAGGCTATTACTGAAGCTGCCGAGGAGTTAAAATCCAAGAAAAGTGTCATACCATCCAAGAAGCTGAGGGAGACATACACTCCTACAGTGGTGGTTAGGAGGAAGACCACAAATATTAGACAAATACTCTCCATTATGAAAACAAAAAAATAGAATTCCTCTCTCTCCAAGAGTGGTGAAGTTCAGGGGCCGCTGAAGATGGTGGACATATCCGTGGCACTTGACTACAAAAAGAAGAAGGAACTGCAAGAAATAATGAATGACAAGACGAAGGTTCCAGAAGAATACACCATGCATTCATTTGATGCCAAAGACTTCACGAACATGATAAATATGCATGAGTGGTACGTGGATAATGTAAGTTTACTTTTGCTAACCTAGCCTTCCTATCTACTTCATGAGGAAAAAGCTATGCAACAGATATGTAACCTGTTGTAACATCTGGGTATTCTATTATAACATAAGACACATTTGTTGCATAAGTTGCGTTAGTTGGGTAATCTGTGAACTGATTCAGAGAACCCTCTGCAATAGAATCTTTCCACTATGTTTTTATTCTTTACAATTACTAACCTATTTAAAAAATTTCTTCTTATACCACAGTATGTTGATAAAATTCTCTGCCTCATGAGGGGCAGGTAATTAGCATGCCCGGATGCTTATGATATTGCCGATAGGATAATGGACCTCAACTTCTACAATAATTTCAAGGATAGGTACGATGATCTCCGCAGGTGATCTGGTCCCGGTGGCCGTAGAATTGATAAGTTAGTTTCTACGTTTGAATGAGATGAAGACATGATTAATTATGTTAGAGGGAAGAGGCCATATCCATACGACAAGAGCTGGACAAAGGCAAAGAGAATCCTTGTAGTCATGAACGTGGAAGTCAAATATTTTGTCGCTGTTGAGATACAACTCATTGAGGGAAAGATTAAGGTTTATGACTGAAACTTACCTGTCTTCAATGAGGACATGTTTTTAACCCATGTGCAACCACTCTTGAAGTTGTTCCCCAAGTTGTTGACACAGAGTAAGCTGATGGATCATATGCCGACGGAAGTCTTAACGAAGGAATCATGGGTTTTTAAAGGTCGAAATAAAAACATTCAACTCCCAAAAAATAAAATTGATTCAGCGTGCAGGCCGTACTCGCTTACATACATTGAGTGTTTACTGATCGGCACAAAAATTACCGGTATGTGCAATGCCATTGTGGAAAAGATGCAAGAGGTTCGGGATTATGGGGTACTAACTAAATTATTGGAGCCCGTGTATAAAGAAGAATATATACAAAGACAGAGACGTGCACGATAGCAATTTTTTATTTCAATCCACTTCACTTTACATGTAGTGGCAATAATTTTTATATATGGCGAAAGTTGAATTTTTATAATGCAACAGATTGTCTATCTATTGTAAAAGATATAATACCTATTGTGACAAATTGATTATCTGTTGGAATAGGTTTGTCATCTGTTGCATTATGTAAAAGTTTCCGTCTTTCTGTCGCAACAGATATACAATCTGTTGCAACATATAGTCTACCTGTTACAACTGATAGGTAATCTGTTGGAACAAATCAAAAAAGTAGAAGACTTGTTTATATAATTTCCCGCAGATGACCTAACTAAATGGTTGGAGCCCGTGCATAAAGAAGAATGTGTACAAAGACAGAGACGAACACAATAATATTTTTTTATTTCAAGCCACTTCACTTTACATGTAGTGACAATAATTTTTATGTCTGGAGAAAGTTGAATTTTTATAATGCAATAGATTGTCTATCTATTGTAACAGATATAATACCTGTTGTGATAGATTAATTATCTGATGGAATAGGTTGGTCATCTGTTGCACTATGCAAATATTTTCCAGTCTATCTATCGCAATAGATATACAATCTTTTGCAATATATAATCTATTTGTTGCAACTGATAGGTAACCTGTTGGAACAAATCAAAAAAGTAGAAAGACCTGTTTATATAATTTCAAGCAGATGACCTAAATGTTGCAACATATGTCTAAATCTGTTTGATAAGATATGTCGTCTGTTGCAGCAGATGTATTATCTGTTGCGATATTTGAATCTAGTATTCCCTTTCAATTAACATGTTCAAAACTAAGGATTAAATTATATTCATAGAAAGCATAAATTAAACCAACCTTTGAAAATTACATGAAATAACTCAACAAATAAATGAAATATAAAAAAAATATTATGGGTACAAATAATCTACTCTACAAATAAATCAACAATTTAAACCAATGAGGATAGGTTATTACATTGACGGACTCAAGATATAAATATCTAATCAATATGGACAAGTTGTTCTTCATCCAGTGCTACGAAATTTGGCTTTGGTCGTCGTGGATCTTTAATGTCGCTTGCATACGACTTTTGAGCTTTTGCTTCTCCATATTTTCATAAAAGAGCAGCATATCTTTTGCGGAGTAATCTGTCATTAAGTCCATCATTTGTTACTTGTAATCCATCGCTCAAATATTCGGCATAAGCGGCAACAAAAGGACCGCAATCCCCACATTTGAAAAAATTAGATAATCCATATCTTGCAGTTTATGTAAGCATTGTGAAATTTATAAAATGAAACTAAATCATGATACTTATACTTACAGGCTATCAATGATTTGTTGAGCAATTCCTTCAACATATTGTACATCAAATAGATTACCCATTTTATCCCAGTATGCTTCAATCATCGACCAATCAGTACGAACCTTTTGGTCCAAAAAGTCACTCATATCAAGATAAGTAGGCAATATTTTGACCAGCTTTTGTATCTCAGACGATGGCCCGAAATGTCTCCTTTGCGACATCAAGTCATAAACTCAGATGCACCTCTCATTTAGAACGACGACAGCCAATACCCAATAGAATTCATCACCACAATTGATTGGGATGTACACTTCATTAACCAAATTTCAAGGTAAGCCAACTGGAATGCTAAAATCTTTGATGATGTCAATTAAGCATTCTTCATTTCTAGAAACTTCCGGCTGTTGTTCACAATACCTATCGTAGGCATTATTAATGTAAACTTTGTACAAACAATTGCCTGTCGTGTATATATATTGTTCTGGTGTTTGCAACCTGGCCTTTTTTTGGAGGTAGTAAAAAATGACATCGATGTGCTGCACATATTATCAAACATTTCAGATTACGTGAAGAAAAAATTAATACGCAGATGCAATCAAATAAAATATTAATTAATAGTAATATGTATGGCATTTAAACCTTATCATTCCAGCAAGTTTGGGGCTGTGACATCAAATAAAACCAATTCTTCATTCTGGGATGTACAACAACAAAGTCGAACATATCAAAACTAAGACTCGATTCGTTCACTTTGTAGTATTTGTCAGTTTGTTTTCTACGTGATGATTTATATGTATTAATGTCATGTTCTTACAATAAGAATTGTATAAATCAATATCTTTAAAGTTGGTTTATGTACCTGCCGGCATAATGCTTTAACAACCCATCGGCAATCTATTCTGAATAGTCGTTGATCAACTTTATTAGTTTTTTTAGAGCCTCGTCCAAGATGTTGAACACTTCAAATGGGTAATTCTTTCGTTCTCCCAAACTGACAGGCTCCACTTTTTCTTCTTCTTTGGAAGTAGTTGATGGATTATAAAGTGTGATATTATGCTTTTCAGCAGTAGCTTCTGCTGTGACATCCACCTGGAAAGATAAAATTATCAATGCTAATTACAGATATACAACAAATTGTTCATTTATTACAGCAGATGAATCTTATGTTGCAACAGATGAATCATCTTTTGGGACAAATTCAAATAGGTAAAATAGAGCAGTACGATAATTTCGGTGTAAGACAAAGATAAAGGCGTAGCAATTTTGCTTTTTTTTCTATGCTTGATGATGCCTTGGAAATATCATTCTTTCTTCTCTTAGCCACCTTGATCTCTAATGGAGTGTATGGATATAAAATCCTCTTTGATGAAATAACACCCCTCTTAGATGTCATTTCCTTTACAGAAGCAGTTAGTGAATTAATAATACTAATCACTCCATCATGTTTCGCCTTACAGTCTTGACATTTGCATGCAGAACATTTGCTATATGTGGTAAAATATGGAGAAAAATCAGTACAACCAGTATGATCATAATTATAATGACTTGTTATTTCAAAAACTGTAAGAAGAACATCATTAGCCCCAACAACAGCATCACTACCACTACCATTATCAACAGCAACAAGCCCACCCTCCAAAATTATTTTTCTTATGATGGTTGTTGCTCCAAATAATTCTATTTTTATTCTATCAACGACCTTAGGGTCCGATAAAGTTTACAAAGACCGTAAAGTAAGAAAAAATGGCTTCTCAACTCTCGGTTGGTTGAAACAAGCCACGGATGGACAATCTAAAATAAATCAGTACATATATTAGAATGATGATGAAATTAATTAAAATAATAATTAATTAAAATAAAAACTTGATTAGAATTGGACCTACTGCTTCCTTCGGGGGATTGAAAAGATCAAGAAATTTTGCATTTTTATCAGTTTTGGCAGACAACCATCTCAGGATTCTTGGACAGAAAACTTCTTCCTAGTAGTTCACTTGTTGTCTCAAATAAGGAATGGCTTCAAATGCCCAAGCCTACAACATAACGCCAATAAATCAAAAGCATTATTGAATAAAAAATGATGAGTCATATCATGAGAAAAGAAATATTTACCATGAAGGCCCATGAAAAGCCATATAAGTTGACTGTCTTTGACGTTAACGGAGTCAACAAATATTTGTCAGTCATTTTGAAGCTTTTATAACTCCAAGAAAAGTTGTAAAATGCCTCAAGATACTAGGAGAGATTTATTAAACCAAGGCTTATGTTGTTGTTAACGTCTCTCGCCTAAAGAATATTATGTACAAACCAAACCAAGCACAATAATTGCTTGTGCTTCTTTGAAAGTCCTTTACCTTTCAACACTTCTATCAAATTTTATTTTTGAAGCTTGGACCAACAATGGACACCAGGTCATCATAATCACTCGACTTGACTTTGCCTTTTTTGGGTGTTCGGGGTGTTTTTTTTGGGTTAAAGTAGGTATAACTTGAGAAGGAGAAGGAGGATAACATTTTAGTCTGGTAACTATGACAAACTCCTTCCAACCAAAACAAACAGGCATGCCACAGTAATTTATCCACACCTCATCCATCTTATCTTTGTTTTCATACATAAACCTGCGCTTGAGAAGATCATATACCATTTTTATCTGGAAACGAGGATTGTTGTCCTCTGGTAAATCAAGATATTTCCCAAAGCAACTTTCCCTGAAATAAGAATCCAATTTTTGTTTTTGAAGTATTTTTCTGAAGGCGGCGAAAGATTTTTGCATGGCTAACTTAAACACAAAATCACCCGTTAAATCTGTGGCACCATCGCACTGCATTCTCACAAGATAATGATCAATGCTGAAGGTTTTGACCAACTCTTCGGCGGAAGGGATATTAGCATTTGGATCATCTCTTTTGAAATATTTCTCCTCCCCGTGTTCATTATCTTCTGCTCCTGATTGAGATAATGCTTGTAAAGCATGCTCATAGAGTGGTGGATGTACCCGAGCTACTGCACTTGTTCCTTTACTTGGACTTGATTCGATTTTTTTTCTTTTGGGAGCCATATTATCTTAAATTAACAGGAACATAAAATAGATTATAATTGATTAATGCATCATTAAAAAGGATAACAGTAAATCTAACATGCACAATAATAAAATAACAGTTCCAACAGACCACACATCTGTTGCACCAGGTATGTTATCTGTTGCAACATATAATTGACCTATTTCAACGGATGAGTGAACCGTTGGAAACAATAAAAACAGATCACTAATCTGTTGCACCAGTTATTTTACCTGATGCAACATATAACCAACCGTTGCAACGGATGAGTAAACCGTTAGAAATAATAAAAATAGATCACTAATCTGTTGCACCAGGTAGTTTATCTGTTGCAACATATAACCAACCTGTTGCAACAGATGAGTAATCTGTTGGAAACAATAAAATAGATCAGTCATCTGTTGCACCAGAAAGGTTATCTGTTGCAACATATAACTATCTTGTCGGAAGGATGAGTAATCCGTTGAAAATAGTAAAAACAGATCACTAATCTGTCGTACCAGGTAGTTTATCTGTTGCAACATATAACCAACCTATTGCAACGGATGAGTAATCCATTGAAACCATAAAATAGATCACTAATCTATTGCACCAGGTAGTTTATCTGTTCCAACATATAACCAATCTGTTGTAACGGATGAGTAATCCATTGGAAACCATAAAACAAATCACTAATCTATTGCACCAGGTAGTTTATCTATTGCAACATATAACCAACCTGTTGCAATGAATGAGTAATCCGTTGGAAATCATAAAAATAGATCACTAATCTGTTGCACCAGGTATTTTATCTAATGCAACATATAACCAATTGTTGCAACGAATGAGTAAATCATTGGAAACCATAAAAAACAGATCACTAATCTATTACACCAGGTAGTTTATCTATTGCAATATATAACCAACCTGTTGCAACGGATGAGTAATTTATTGGAAATTATAAAAACAGATAACTTATCTGTTGTACCAAAAAGGATATCTGTTGTAACATATAACCAACCTGTTACAAAGGATGAGTAATCCATTGGAAATAATAAAACAGATCATTGATCTGTTAAAACATATCACTTATCTGTTGCAAAATGAGTTATCTGTTGGAGCAATATTATTTAAATTTCTTCCAAAAAGAAGAGTCATCTATTGCAACAGATGAATGACCTGTTAGATTGTTCATATGTTGCATTAGATTTTCATAGTTGCATCAGATTTTCATCTGTTGCATCAAATGTTTTTATCTGTTGCATCAGATGTTTCATCTATTGCAACACCATTTTTATCAAGACAAACAACAAATCAACACAGCAACACCAACACATCACACACACATACTAAGAACATCAACTGTGACAAAAAATCACCAATAAATCTGAATCAACAGTTCGATAACAAAAAAAAGAAATGCTAGAAATTAGGGTTTTATTCAGTCCACATTTCAAATTTAAGCTACAAATATTGAAATTATTTACCAATACTAGAAGAATAGTTGGCTCAAGTTTCTTTGTTTCTTCATAATTTTTTACCTGTGAAAAAAGAAATGGGACGACAAAGAACTCAAAGTTGTTGTCGCCAGAAAAGTCTTCACGTCGATTGACAGTTGAAAGTTGAAAGGAAACTCGCCCGACTATTTATCGTCGAAGGTTGAAGTCGCCGGGGTTTGAAGGGAGAATTTTGCAGAACTGTTGGTTGGGAGAGAGTTGAGAGAAGCTGTCGAGAGAGTAGAGAGACGATTGATTTGTATTGAAGGGGTGTGTGGGTTGATTTGTATTTTTGAAAAGATTAGAAAGTTTTGAAAATATTAATCAAGTTCATAATTAACTTAATCAAGTTTTCTAATGATGATTGATCCTTTAAGTTGGTCAATGTTACCAATCCTTCATTCAAGACTTAAAAGACACCTTTCCTTCAATTTTCTCGTGTAATTGGGTAGGTTAGAATTAGGTCATTTTTTTAAAGAAAAATTGCGGTTAAAAGGAAAGATTAGGTTAATCAAGGGAGTCTAATTAAAAATCATAATCATTTTATAAAAATGACCACAATTGAATTAATTGGACAAAATTGAGACGAAATTAACCTTAGTTAATTTAACGGGTTTCTCAAATTCAATAATTTCAAAATAAATATCAAATAAAACACAATTTTTTTTCCAATAATAATAATAATAATAAAACAATAATAATAAATAAATAAAAATTTAAAAATTAATTATGTCATCAATTTCTTATTTTCAACCGATCTTGAGAAAAGTAGAATAGTTGCAATTTAATCAAACTTTTCACTCTGAATAAATTAACTGATAATTATATAATCATATATAATTAAACACTTAATGTATTAATTTCACCTAAATTCAAAAGGTAGTGTTGGAATTTATTTCAAAATAACTTAAAATAAATATTTTAAAACTATTTAAAATTGAAAAATTTGAAAACTAATTTGAAATGTGGAGAGCCAAAATTAGGTGTCAACAATGATAATTCGATACATACATACCATGCCCACCCCTAATTAGAATAGCACAGAAAGTAGTAAACAAAGTATTTAAATGAGATGCGTATAAATTGGGATACGTAATTTAAAACAAATGATTTAAGGAGTCTTTTTCAATAGTAAATGAAATAATTAATGAGTGGGGCATTTCAATTTTACCTTGACTGTTTCTTTCTTTATTTTCATTATCAATTCTCAGCAAATAGTCACAAACGGAAGAATCAGTTTTAGCTCGCATATGTTTTAAGAGTCGCAATTTTTTAAGTTAATTTTAAATTTTAGAACACAGTAAGCTTTTGCAAACAAAATCTTCTCTTTGTTCACTACGAACAAATGATAGAGTTTGTCTAAAATCACCACTTAATACAATACCTTTTCATCAAAAAGAATTTTTATTCCATTAAGTCTTTAAGAAGCAAATTCAAGGCTTTAATCATTTATTTTTTTGTCTTTGAGATTTCATCTCATGCTATTAACTTTGCATCTCGAATTGAAAATGTCAATGCACTTTATTTACTAATATTATAATTGAAATTTTCATCAATATCTATTAATAGTTTAAAGCGAGAATGAGCAATTCGACCTCCTGAAAGAAGAAAAGTTGTAACACCAGAATATGCAGTTGCTAAGGTTATAAATTCTTTGTCTTATGATAGCTAATAGTGCACAGTATAAAAAGCTTTTGCTAGTTTCACCAGGTCTATCAATAAAAAAGGCTTTCGATTTATTGGAGAAGCGAGAATTATATTGTAGGTTGTTCATTATTCTTTGTTTAATTTAGCGTGTAAGAATAGATCATCTTCGATTACAATAATATATTTTTCAAAATGCACACCCTTAGCTTATTTGCTTTGCAGATGCTGTAATAATTTCTGAAATTAGGTGAACTTTATTAATATTACATCCCATTGAATAAAGAATGTCATTAATACGATTTAGTACTTTATAATGTATTTTTGTGAAAGATAAATTTAAATATATTTTGAAATCTTCTAACATTGGACATTCAAATTTGTCCCACAGTTCTTTAGGATTATTTGAATTACAATAAATTAATAGTACAACATACAAATGTCTTAAACTGGATGACATTTGATACCTGTCTGTTTCAGACGTACATTTCACTAAGTTATTATCATAAAGTAGTAATTTTTTATTCCCCGTAGATTCTCTAAATGTACCACAAGGTTCTCCATTTACAATTAATAAATTGTCATATGATTTAGGTCTTCGCATATTCATCAAAGTAATCTTAAAGAGTATCTTTGGATGACATGTCACGACGTGATCAATCACATTTTTTTGTTGGCTACGTGTCCATATTTTATATGACCACACAAAGTATTCAAAAAAAATTCAATATAACAAATTTAAATATTTGACTTCTGTATTTATTCTATTCATTAAAAAAGATTTGATTAACATAATTTTTAATCATTAAATTATTTATGATTGTGTTAATGTCCTCTGTATTTTTAAAGGAAACAAGTTGTTGTTCATCAAGATTGAGCTATAGATGATAGACACATGAATTTATTTCACTGATGAACAAATTAAATATAGGTCATGCAACTTCAGATGGTGAGACCCATCTAGCTGATTGGTATTCTTTTATCGCGTTTATTTTTATTGTCATCATGTAAGAAACATAATTTTGTCATCTCCTTTATAAATATATTTATAAATGTATTTAGCAATTTTATCAGCATACATTTTTATATTTATATGACAACTAAATTTGTGAAGACAAAATGAATTGTAAGGTACAATCCATGAATTATCAAAACGATTTTTGATTTTTATACATGTTCCTCTGTTTCGTCTTCTATAAATTGAATGTGAACTTTTTCCTTGACATGTTTGCTCAGAAATTTTTTCAGGCTATTTAAATTTATATTAATCTTTTTTTTTCATACAGAGACATGCTGAATTTAATTCACGGTAAGGACTATTTGTCATATATATAGTGATAAGTTCGAACAAATGGGAATGGCTTTTAAGATTTGATAGTTTAGCACAAATAAATTGATCATATGCCTCAGGTGCTAGTAATTTGTATTTTTCTTCAAGTATAATAAGAAAACGGGCATGAGAAAAACCACATTTTTGAAATTCAATTTTATACATAAATGCAGCAACTTTACCAAATATATATGTTCTTAGTATATCTTTTTTTAGTTTCTCTAATTTTGCTCGAAATATTCGACAAATTAAATCAGGTCTATTTTGAACTTCATCAGTCGAAAATAGATTTTGTTTAATTTCAGGTCAAGAAGGATTGTAAGTCATAGTTAAAAATATATAAGGTCTTCCAAAACGCTGAACCAAAATGATAACATCCATGTATCGGCGTCACATATCTCTGGGCCCTCCTGCAAAATTAAGAGGAATTATCCTATTTTTACCTGAGAAGCTTCTCTTTCACCACGTAGCAATGTATGTAAGAGTCCTCCCAACACATCAGTCCTAAATAAGTCTTTGTTGAAAGAGGCAAAATTTAATTTTTGAATTTTAATTTTTATCCATTAATCTACAGTGTACTGTTGAAATAATTTGCAGTCTTATGTTTGCGAAGCTAAATCTGAGGATGCATCAAATATCATCTTATGTAAATAAAATATACAAAATTATTTTGTAAAATTTGGCTTCTTGGCATGTCGTTAATACATGTCTATAATATGTATGTATATCTCTATGTGTGTTTGTACTTAACACATTTTTACGTTGAATCCGTGCTACCACGGGTCACACACCTGTAGTTATTGAGATATCGATAATGCTGTAGATATAGGATAGTGATAATTTCTTGTTGCCATTAAATTTGCACTAATAGTATAAATTTACTCCTTCCTGTTAGTATACGACTTGCACATAATACTGTAGAGTATAATATATATAATAATAATAAAAAGATTTTAACTATGGAGATTAATCATCTATCATATATCTATATCTATAATCTATAATCTATATCTATAATATATTAAAAGTGTGAAAACCTTTAAAAAAGTGATTTGAATTTTTTGCCCTTCACTAAAATACTATGCAATAGACAAAATCGTCTTTTCACTTTTTAAAAATTATTATTTTAATTATATTTATTATAATTTAAAGTAAAGAGTCCTTATGGTAAGTTTTATAAATTAAGGAGTACTAAAAGATATGGTTAGAATTATTAAGAAAATTAATAATACACTTTTTTCGGCAAAAAAAAAATAATTCTTTTAAAGAAGAAGTTAACATCTTGAAAAGTTCAAAAAGGCCAAAAAATAAAAAAATAACTAAAAACTTATTACTATATAAATAAATCAAAACCAACTAAATATGTATATTAATTTATTATCATTCACGTGTCTTTTAAATTTGGTAAATTTTTTTTTGCCTAATTTACTTATTTCTCTAATGAATTTAAAATCAACTAAAATAATTTAGTAACTTTTCCTTATTTGAGATATTAAATTTAGAACTTTCAAACCGATTAATATTGTATATTAATTTTTTCTTATTTAGGACTCTCTTATATATAGAGATAGAAAAATACCAACATCATAAAATTTTCGAGGTATGTTTCTAATCTCGAGCATTTTTTTGTTTCATGAATTTTACACTTTTTTTCTTCAAAATATATGTTTTTCCTTCAAAATTTAATTGCATAACATGAGCATTTAAATATTTGTTTTTCCTTCTGCATCTTTATTGGTTCTTCTTCTACTTTATTGTTTTTTCTTCGCCATTGATATTCATTTTGTTTCTACTTTATTATAGTTTTCTTTGCTATTATTTTTGTTAGAAGTAGTTGTCTAATATTATTATACCCATATATAATATAGCTTTGTTCTTTAGAATATGTTTTCGTGCATCAAGATCAATACATATAATTTTAATTTTTGATATTAGTAGCAAAATTTTGTTCACTATATTTAATTGCTCTATGTTTATATAAACATATCCAGGTTTATACAGCTAATTATAGTTGTGACTACTTAAATATATTATGTAGGAACCGATAATTGTAGAGACGCCAAATCTCAAAGTATATTGTTAATCGACGAAAAAAAATTTATAAAGAAGGGGACATAAAACCTTATAACCCAAGATAAACATACACATTCAAAAGATAATCCAATCATTATATCAGTATAATAACATTAATTTCCACTATTTAAATAAATATTGCATTTCATGTAACATTAATAAGTTTTTTTAAAATAAATTGTTATTTTTATTATTATATATTAACTGATGCAATATTCACGTGCAAAGCACGTATAATGGACTAGTACATATATAAATTTTTTTTGACGATATTTACTAGCTAGCTAGTGTGTATTAGTGGAGGGGTGCCCATTCTTTTACTGCTTATAACTCTTGCTACTTTTTGTTTAAAATGTATTTATAGGACCATGGGGGCCGGGATAACGATAAGATGGGTCTCCCAACAATATTGCAAATCAATGTCAAAATCAATCATGTACATTTACCTTCCAGCATGAGAGTGGAGAAATAAAGTTAGAATAAATTACAAATAACTCTCGAGGATGAATATTGATTGATAAATTAAATTATTCCAATAGGTAAAAGTCTTTATTTGTCATAATTATTTGACTATAAAACATAGTACTTAATTAACTACAAGTACTGCTGATTAAACCTACCTATTTGTAGGGGAGGCAATTCACATGGATGCTAAAAGATTATTGTGTTCTAGCTTACCACATGTATACTATATAGGTCTATTAGTCTGACTTCTCTTTAGAAAATTTTGCACTTATTATAATTTTGTCAAAATTCTATCAAGAATCTCATTTCCCTTTCTGGAACACCTAATAATATAGGAAATATAGCTAGCAATCACACATAATAAAAGATTAAAATCCTTTTTATATGTGTTACACGTGTCCTCGTTATAATTCAAGGGTCTAGATTTATTTGTGTAACTGCAGCTCTTAACCCAGGTTAATAATCCAGTAAATCCCTCTCTTTCTTCGCCACTCTCTCGTAGGCATCCATCCTCGCCTCACTTAATCATTGGCAAATTCAGGATTTAAGTCACGACCCGGGATTTAGAAATTGTGAGTGTTCGAAAGATTCGAATGCATATATTGACGCCTAAACTTTAAGGCTCCATCTGCAAATTAAAGTATCCAGCTATCTTCTTGATTTACTGGATGCATGCTTTTCTAAACCTAATGTTAAATTTTATACTTTTTTTATATAACTGTACCTAATCTGCATCAAATTTAACGAGTGTCGAAGCACCAAAAAATTGATTATAGATCCGCTCTTGCGCTTTGCGATGAACAAGAGAGAATAATGATTATTAACCTAGTTTAAGAGTTGTTGTTAAGCAAATAAATCTAATCCCTTGAATTATAATACATGTGAAAGACATATAAAGGCCAACAGGATGAAATGGAGAGATTGACTCACCGGAGAGAAGCCAGATTCAGAGGGATTTTAAATTAAAAGTGAAAACTGGTGTGTTTGGTATGATGGAAAATGTTTTCCAATTTTTCCTTGTTTGATTCTAATGAAATGTTGGGAAAATATTTTCCACAACAACTCATTTTTTTCCATTTGAAGGAAAATGACTTCCCCATGGGTCAAGGGAAGTCATTTTCCAGAAAATGACAAATGAGACTTATGACCCCACCCTCAATCCCTTTTCCCCACCCAAATAACACTCATATTCACACGACTCAAAAAATTTATATTTCTAAAAAATTTACATTACTCGAAAATAGTTTTCACTGTGCTTTACTTTAATTTTTCACTGCTTGAAATAAAAAAAAGTGAAACCCGAATTTTTTCCATTTCCAATATTCGTTGAATGTATTGTTATTTTCATATTCATAGAGAAAGACTTACCTATGTTACTTTTGTTAATTGCATATTTCATCTTGTCATCGATGTAACTTGTTTCACGAGGTTGAATAAGCTTGTCGTTCCGTTATATTTCTATTGATTGTAGTATCTTGAGATTGTCCTTACAAAATGTTGAAAAGTGTCTCCTATATTTGCTAATTAATAGTTGCTTAAATTTAGTGATTGTAGTATTTTAGAATTCGATATTGATATTATTTGTTATGCTTAAATTATTTCTTACAAATTGTTGAGTTGTTAGAGGCACTGATATACTAGTTAACAGTTAGTAGTATTTTCTAAAAAAATATTTTTTTCACTCACCAATCAAACACTAGAAAATATTTTTCTAAAAAATATTCTTTACTCACCAACCAAACACCATAAAATATTTTTCACTCACCAACCAAACATGAGAAAATAAGTACAAAACCAACTTATTTTCCAGGAAAACATTTTTCAAGAAAATATTTTCCATCATACCAAACACACGTTTCTCAATTTAGTGGGAGTACTTCAAGTTTTAAAAATTAGGTTAAAGTGATAAAATAAATTCAATTTTTTTTAACATTTTTACTCCAACAATTATAAAAGTTATCTTAACAACTATAGAAGTTGTCCCAAGAACTATCAAAGTTGTTTAATAACAGTGCAAAGTTGTTCAACAATTGTGCGAAGTTGTTGAACAACTTTGATAATTGCTGGGACAACTAATGCAGTTGTCGGATAATTTTGATAATTATTGGGATAACTAATGTAGTTGTCAAACAACTATCCCCAGTTGTTTAAGCGACTTTAGCTTTTTTAACTTAATAATATTATGAAATCCACTTGTCACCTTTATTTAATTAAAGACTTGAGAGCTACTTACAACTATTTTTCTTCAGATTCTTAGTTATTCGTTATTTTCTCTCTCAAATCTAGTGTAACACTCAACAAAGCAGTGACATTATATTGCGATTGGATATATGTTGCAAAGTTGTAAGCAAATGAAAGAAGCTAAGCTAACCACTAGAGTTGGCATGGTGGTTCAGCGCCATGTCCCTTAAGCAAGAGGTCGGGGGTTCGATCCCCGCCTCTGGCGCATGGAGAAAACTCTGTGGTCAGTTCCCCACCGCTTAGTGCGCTGACAAAGGAACGGAGGATTAGTATCATGGCTGCCGGCTGTGGGGATACCTTGGGAAACCAAAAAAAAAAAAAAAAGCTAAGCTAGCTAGTGAACTTACACCACAACAAATAATACACACATCAAATCAAAATAATATAATCTAGATGCATTATGTTTGTGGTAGAGGAACACACAACTTGGCCTTTAGCATAAAAATTAGCAATGTCCATCTAAAAAAAGATGAGGACCCTCTACCATATTGTACTTCTAAAATTACTAGTTGGCTACACTGTGCTACGCACGGCCTAATGTTGATCCTTACAAATTTTATGTTATGTATAATTCTATCATTTAGTTAAAATCTTCATTTGTTTGGTTGATAAATTCTAAGTTAGGCATATATTGGTATAGTTAGATTGATAAAATTTATATAACAATATTTTAAGTTGTCAAACTTTTGTAACATTGATAGTCAATTATATTTTTTAAATAATTTATGTTTTTAATTATTGTGATTTATAATATTTTTTCTTCTATTCTACTAATTAGAAGTGACACAGGAAAATTATTATAAAAAATACTTGTGAAATTTTTTTTGAGTGGTCCCATATAAGATGTCAAGTTAATTTAAAACATCAAAAATTAATTTATCATTTTATGTCTATTTTATCTTTTTTTATTAAATATTATTAATTTTTTAATAATTAAATGACTTATAATAATTAATTATGGGTGATATAGTAAAATCACGATTGAAGTAACTCGAGCAATCATATCATAAATGTCTATTTTAATTTTTTATTAATTATTAAACACTAATTTTTAGTACATAAATGACTTATAATAATTAATTAGGAATAATATAGTCAAATCATAGTTGAAGCAGCTGTGTCGATCATGAGCAACCTGCTTTCAGCTGCTTTATTCTCACTTATTAAATAGGATAATAAATACAAGATTAAATAATATATATATTCTTTTAATTTTAATTTGTTAATCTGATTTTAACTTGACATGTTGTTTAAGAAAATAAAAAACTTTTGAATCTTGTAATCATGAGTTAAAGATATATTAAATGTACCAAAATATTCTTTAATATTGTGATTTTAAATATGTCATGTGAAAAAGTTAAAATTAATTAAGAACAGAAGAAGATAGTAGACTGTGGACATCAAAATATTTTAAGTTTAAATTCGTATGAAATTCGGATTATATTAAATTCAAAATATATTAGTACCAAATAAATATTGCGGATTAATATAATTAAATTAATTATATAAGTCTAAACATGTATAGATTTAAAGAAAATCCAATTTTTATTGGGTTAGTCCACTAAGTTGGGCTAGAAATAACGAGCCCACTTTGTTAAGCCCAAGATATTGTCATATTCTAGAGGCGCAAATAAGCGCCACATGTCAAATGACGTGGCATTCCAAATCAAGTGAAGGAGCCAATAGGACCATGCCACATGTCAAAATGATGCAGCAAACCCAATAAAATCAAAACCCATAAAAGGCGCTGTAGACACATGATTTTTATCCTCCTCGAATTTTAATTTATTTTTCTTTTTCGATATTAAATATTTATATTTGATCTAATAATATTTAAATTCTTATTTTATTTTAATAATTTTTAGTTAAAAAATCAATAACTAAATAAAGTTAATTTTGGGATGTTTTATTTTATTTTTATTCTAATTTTAAAAATAATACAAAAATTTTAAAAAAAATAAAATATATATATATATATATATATATATATATATTTTGTTTTCTAAATTTTAATAAATAAATTAGTAGTTTTAATACTATTTTATTATATTTATTTGGCTATTTATAAAATTTTACTATGTTTTGTTAAATATAAAAAGTAATTAATTATTATTATATTTATTAATATTATTATTTTATTTATTTATTTTTATTTATTATTATCTTTATTGATTATTATTATTATTATCTTCTATTAAAAAAATTAATTAATTTAATTTTAAATTCTCCCCTCCCCCCTCATCCCTTTGCCTGTAACTGTTCCCCCACCAATTTCCCCCCCAAGAGTTTCTGTATTTAAGGACTCTTTCATCCACGGAAGAGGAATACGTACTATTCTATTGAAAGAACACTATCATATTATTACATATCAGACAAACACCGAGAGACAGAAATATTATTAGAAAAATCAAAAGAAAATCATCGGTAAAAAGAAGGAAGAAAAGAAAAGAGTAGAGGTTAGATTTCCGTTGATTTTTTTATGGCAATATTTTGCTCTTACAATTGTTTAAGTTCATCATACAGGTTCTTATCCATTTTTGTACTGTTATTTCATAAATTTTAGTTCAATGGCTTTATGTATCATCCAATATGCAAGAGTTTGATTACTGATATGAATGTGATTATAAATTGTAATGCATATCTGATTATCTAAATATTTTGTTGTGTAAAATGATGATTCAAAAGTAAGTTTAAATTTTATAAAAGTGAATATTTGAAACAATGTATAACAGATTGTTTGTACTGATATATGCACGATACTTGCTTTGTACTATTATTTGCACATTACTTGCACACACAGAAAACCAACAACACATATTTCAAAATTTTATTTTTAACGTCCACACAGTAATACATTTCATTTCTATTAATAAATAGACTTTCATCAACAAAAATAAAAAAGAACCTACTAATTTTCATCTCTAAAATCTCCTACCAGTAGAATCTATTCTTTCATTAATGAACCATGCCAGAAATAGGCCGGAGAAGAGAGAAAAATAGTAGAAGAAAAAGGAAGAAACTAAAAAAAAAAAAGAGAAGAGAGATTGAGAGAAAGGGTGTTTCCGGCGAAATCTTCACCGGAATCGTCACCGAAAATTATCCCCAGTCATTGGTTTGTCACAGTTGTGGAGAAACGATGCCGGAAAATGACGGCGCCGGTAACCCATAACCGGTGTTGCCGCCTCCCTTTTCCTATTTTTCGGCACATATAGCCGCCGACGACCACCAGCCGGCGCATCCCGTCGCCGCACCACCCTCTTCTTTCTTTCTCTCATCCTTGTCGCACCGTGGGAGGGCCAGATCTGGCCGGAATCTCCCCCATCGACCGAAACCCGCCGGCGCCGCTGTTCCCTCTCTCCCTTCCCCAACACTGGCGCACTAAAAACAAATTCGGCGACCACCAGCCGGTCGTCCCTTCCCCAAAATCGTCAACATCACCCTTCTCCCCTTCCCCGATGTTGTCCATCAAAATAAAACTCCATGTGCTGCTTTCCTTCTCAGTCAGTAGAAAATATCCCATTAGATCTGTTTTTGTCTTCATGGTCAATCACAGAACCTCTTTATAAAATAATTTTTTTTGTTTAGAATTGATATGGGTAGTATTATAAATATACATTTATTTTTATATATTTTATTTATTTTGTTTTTTCATCGTCAATATTAAGTCCTGATATTGTTTTTATTAAATTAATTAATTATCTTAATTAAATATTATTCAGGAATATTATTAGAATTAAGTAGCATTTCAAACAAAATTAGATAAAATTATCTCGAGTTTATAAAAGATAAATTAATTCCTTTAATGTTAGGTAAATTTTAGACATGTTTAAAATATTCGTCTCAATTAAGAATGCGACGCACGTATCTTTTTGAGACATTTAAAAATTCAAGGATGCAATAATGCACCTCGACAGATATTTTTTCTAAAAATTAATTTTTCATTGATTTATTTAATATAAGATAATAAACCAGTTTTTAACACACTAAAAAATGAATGAATTTAGGCCCGTACACATAATTTGTCAAAATAGTTTAAGCAGGATAAGTTAATAAAAGCGACCATGCTAGAATCACGAGACTTGAGGGGTACCTCACACCTTTTCCTCGGTCAACAGAATTCCTTATCCAATCTTCTGTTTTCGCAGACCAAATAAGAGTCATTTCCTTTTGACTAGGGGTTCAAAAGGTGACTTGGAACACCATAACTGAATTCCAAGTGACGACTCTGAAAATAAATAAAATAATCCCTATTCAATATCGTCACTTTAATTGGAAAAATCCTTCGACTCAACCTTTCAGGCGAAAAAGGGGTGTAACATCTCTGGCGACTCTGCTGGGGACCTAATAAGAATTCGAGCTTGTAATATTGACTATACTTGCTTTAATTATTTATTATATTGTGTCTGTTGGCCTTCTGTACTTGCCGCTCATTTACTGCTTTGATATTGTTGAATTGTATTTATAAATTATTTTTTCTCGTGCACCCCCTCTGAGTCTTTGAAATAGGATAGAAGAAATGCAGTGTATGCATCCTACTTTCTTTTGAGATAGCCGGAGTGTCAAGGCACCTGGTGAATGATTATAGTCACACATGTCAAGCAGAGTTCAGATCGGCAACGAAGGTGGAGTAGCACTGCTACCGAACAAGTTGTCCCTCCCCGACTCGAGTTTCCGCTCTGGTAAGCCAGTCTAGACACCTAGCTCTATTAGGTTAAACTTAGAAGAACTGAAAACTCAGAATCTGGTTATCCCTATTAGGTTTCGCTTTATTTGCATCATGTGCATTTTGACTTAGCGGGACTCGGCACAGGGGTCGGGTCTGTCTAGGACAGGTGTCCCTCTTTTGACCAACATGTGCATCCTACGTGCTCTTTGACATTTATTTGAAAGGCTATTTGATTGTTGACCGGCTTTTAGGCAACTTTGAAATGCAAGAGATTATATTATCTTCAAATTTAGTGAATTATTTTTTAAAGAAAAATTTATTTTTAAAAGAAAGAATTTTTTTTAAACATATAGTAACATAGTTTGATGGTCTTCATGAACTACGAAGGTCTCATTCTCACTCTTTAGTGAGATACCTAGGAAATACTTATCGAGATACGACCTTGTATTTTAAAAATTATTATTCATAAATTTATTAAAAAATATTTTTTTTGAAAAATTAATAATAAAAATAAAAAATAAAATATTAAAATAATTAGTATTATTATATTATCTTATTTTCCCTATTCTTCTTTGTTCTTTCCTTTTATCCTAAAATTTAATTTTATTATATATTTTAATAACCCGGAATCTTTAGGGATCATGAGGCTAAGTTTTTATAACATAAAAATAAAAATCCTAATAGCCTTGAACCTTAAGGGGTCGTGAGCTAGTTTTGATAAATTAATGTATATTTATATCTTAATAGCCTGAATCTTTAATGGTCGTGAGCTGAATTTTTATAAAATAATAAAATATGTAAACATATATCTTAACAGTCTTGAACCTTTAGGGGTCGTGAGGCTGAAATTTTTATACAACTTTATACATAAAACAATCATTTTTCTTTCTTTATTTCTAAGTCATTTAGTTTTTTCTTTTTTCTTTTAAGTGTACTTAGGAGGTATTTTATTCCAGACACATGGTCAAAATTGTGTAGAGGTCTGTCGTTGTAAAATTCTCAGTGGTGTTGGTCTAAATAAGTGTCAGCCTTTTTTTTTTAAAAAAAAAAGAAAAATATTTTGTTAGTTTTTCCGAACTACGCAAGATCTGATTCATGTCCTGAAAAGATACGTAGGCAACCCTCCAAAGGGTTCGATCATAACTTTTTGAAAAGTGCACCTAGAAAAGCCGGGATGAAACATAAAGTCTTCTATGATAGGTTGTAAAATGCATCGAGAAGCATAACATATAACGTGGAATTATAATGTGTTAAATATGTAACACTCACCCGTTTGCTACTTGGTAACAGAAAGATAAAGTAGTTGGTGGTTGGTTTGTGATTTAAACTGGCATCACATCCGTACAACACCAGATACAAGGGAAAAAAAAGATGACCAGCAGAGAAGATGTAGGATCTGACAGTGAGGAAGAGCAAAATCAGTTGATTTCATAGGAATTAGCATCAATGGAATAAATTAAGTTATTGAAACAACAAATGGCGGAAATGTACCAAGCTTGGTTGAATGGACAAGACCTGCCTTCCTCAATCCCTGGACTTTCAAATATGAATGATCCAAATCCTGCTCAAGCTCAAACTAACGATCCATTATACCCACCTGGATTAGGCCCGTATTATAATGTGACTGGTGTTACTGGTACTTCTACCATGCGCCCACCAAATCCGTCTGTCACAAATAACCCGTTTTTCACTTCTGTAGCACTAGCTACTGCGGGCCTTCAATCGATAAGACAAAAGAATATGAGGGAACCAAGTCATGATTTGTTGTATCCTCCTAAAATGACTTTCAAACCCCAAAATCCACATTATCATGATCATCAACACGATTCTCCTATCGTGATTGAGAAGATTGTTAAGAATGAAGAACCAGAGGAGATGGCTAGGAAAGTAAGAAGCTTGGAGCAAAGTATGAGAAATATGCAAGAATTAGGAGGACCAAAAAGTGTTTCATATAAAGATTTGTGCATATTTCCAGATGTCCATTTGTCGATGGGGTTCAAAATGCCCAAATTTGACAAATACGAAGGTCATGGCGATCCTGTGGCTCACTTTAAAAAGTTTTGTAATCAATTAAGGGGAGCAGGAGGAAAAGAAAAATTATTCATGTCTTACTTCGGAGAAAGCCTGGCAGGAATAACTTCTAAATAGTTTATCGACCAAGACATTTCCCATTGGCACGTGTGGGATGCCATGGCTTGGGATTTTGTTCAACAATTTCAATATAACATTGAGATAGTGCCAGATCGCACTACACTTGTCAATATGAGAAAAAAGATGACTGGATGTTTTTGACAATATGCTGCCAGATGAAGAGAGCAGGCTTCAAGAGTCAGACCATCGATAAAGGAATCTGAAATGATCGATATTTTTCTATAAGCAGAAGAACCTGATTATTTCCATCATTTACTTTCTACTATTGGAAGCACATTTGCTGAGGGTATTAAAGTTGGAGAGATGGTAGAGAATGGAATTAAGTCAGGAAAGATTATTAGCCAAGATGCTTTGAAAGAAACAACAGGTAATTCAAAGTGGTGCAGGATGTTTCGGTGGAAAGAAAAGAAAAGAGAATATAGCAACTGTTGTGCCAGGTCTACGACAAAATTGGAGAAGTGTGCGTCAACCATACACACAAAATCTATTATATTTTGTTCCATCCCCCAGTATCCTATTTACAATGTACAACCCTATGCTCGGGCTTCTTCTTATCTATAATGGCGTGCACCAGCCATCCAAAATTGTCCTCTAATCTAAGAAGTTCGATAAGGTCCTCCTAGATCTACTTTCTGGCATAGAGTAGACTTCAAGACAGCTAACATGGGCAAAGATAATTTCACTCCCATTGGAATATCTTACGGAAGCTTGATTTAAAGATTGAGGGACATGAATGTTTTAATCCCAATCGCGAGAAGGATTCTGAATCCTCCACCGAAAAACATAGATTATTCCAGAAGATGTACATATTATTCTGATGCCCCAGGGCATGACACAGAGAAATGTTGGTATCTGAAAAGAGTTATTTAAGAGTTGATTAACATACAGCAGATCATGGTACAAAGTCCAGACACCCCGAATGTTAATCAAAATCCATTGTCAGATCATAATGAAACAAACATGCTCGAAGTGATACCCAGTGGTGAAGATGCTGCAATTTCCTTTAAGCCGATCATTAAAATTAAAACTGATTTGAAAAAAATCAGCAAATATTGTAGACTTGACGAAAGAAAAACCTACAGAAGTGTAGGAGGTGATAATAAAATCTGAATCATTGAAAGCTCCCTTGGTCGTGGGGAAAGAGATTCCAGAAAATGTTGGGTCAAGTCAAGTAAAACCAAAGCTCATTGTTTCTAGAAGATCCACTAAGCCTCTCTTAATCATAAAAGGAGCCCCAGTAGCTCCTATTATTATTAAACTAGTGTCACAATTGCCTATAGTTAATACCACGACAGTCCCCTAGAACTATGATCGCATTGTGGTAATGCACAAGGGTAAAAAAGTGATTGAAGATGTAGATGAAGCAGGGGATTAACTCGATTTGGGAGATGTTATGCCCCAGTAGAGTTAAGAAAGAATAAACAAGGCAATGAAGAACGAATGACAGTCAAGAAACCAGTAACTGATGAAGAAGCTGAAGAATTCTTAAAGAAAATGAAATTGCCAGAATATTTTATTGTAGAATAGGGCACAAATTTCTTTGTTGTCTTTATTGATACATTCAGAAGATCACCGCAAGGCTATAATGAAGATTCTTAATGAGGTATGTGTTCCCAGTGAAATTAAGGTGAATCAGCTGGAAAAGTTGTTGGAAGGATCCTTGATGTAAATAAGATCACTTTCTTAGACAATGAATTACCTGTAGAAGGTACCGAACATAATAGAGGTCTCTACATTACTGTGAAATATGAGCATTCCATCGTTACTCGAGTGTTGATTGATGGACGATCAGGCGCTAACCTTGTCCTATGTCAACTTTGCAAAAGTTGAATGTTAATATGGAAAAGATCCGACCTAATAATGTATGCATCAAAGATTTTGACAGAGCAAAAACTGATGCCATCGGTGAAATAGAGTTTATATTGACAATCGGGCCTGTGGATTTTGCTATGGATTTCCAAGTGCTGAACATTGATGCTTTATTTAATATGTTATTGGGAAGGCCATAGATTCATAGGGCTGGAGCAGTCGCATCAACGTTGCACCAAATGGTCAAATTTGAACATGACAGGCAAGAAATAATTGTTCATGGTGAAGGAGACTTATCCATGTATAAAGACTACTCCATTTCCTCCATCGAAGCTTATACTGCAAATAGAGTGTTAACTTATCAAGCTTTTGAGGTAGTGGTTGTTGAGCATATCCTTGAGGGGAATCTCATCGCAAGATCACAAATGTCCTCAACATCTGTTATGGTAGTGAATGAAATGTTGAAGCATGGTTTCAAACCAGGGAAAGGTCTAGGGATGTTTTTACAAGGCAGGGTTCATCCAGTAAATCTCCATGATAACCTTGGTACCTTTGGTTTGGGATACGAGCCCACTGTTTAAGACATAAAGAAGGCTAAAAATTGTAAGAAATATTCATGGTCACTTACCAAGCCGACACCGCCACTTCACAAGTCTTTCATCAAAGTCAGTATTGTTGGTCCTCTGTGCTACCTGTTGCAGAGTCAATGAATGATAATGATACATAGTTGATTGGACTTTTCTAGAATATGTTCATTAAAGTTGATATGGTTAAAATTGGGGAAGGTACCAACAATGTAGATGTACAGTTTATTGGCCCTGATGTCCATCTTAACACTTGGGAGGCCACTCCTCTCCCTACTAGGAAAGAGTCTTGGTAGTTTGTTTATGGTTCTTTCAGTCTTAGTAGTTTTTTTTTTCTATAATTTGAATCATTCTAGGATTGTAATTCAGATCTTTACCTTGGTATTTTAGGTTAAAACTCTTTCTATCATTGTTTTTAATGAAACGTAATTTTCCTTTGTTTTATTGTGTCTAATATTTACTTATTTATTTTCTATCATACAGTTCTTTCTATGTTGATTCTAATGATATGGCATGCATGAAGAATTGTCAACCATATTTAAAAACCCAATCTATTTATGAAATAATGAATAAAGAAGTTGAATACGATGAAGAGGAAGCATTTGAGGATATAAGCAAAGATTTCAAACAGTTTGAGAATAAGTCAAACCCAAATTTGGATGAAACTAAGGCGATCAATTTAGGAGATAATGAAAATATTAGGGAGACTAAGATAAGTGTAAAAGCTCAACCACAACAAAAGAAAGCTATAATTGAAGCTTTGCTTGAGTACAAAGACATCTTTACGCGGTCTTACGATGATATGCCCGGTTTGAGCACGGATTTGGTAGTTCATAAGTTGCCAATTGATCCCATTTTTCCTCCTGTCAAACAAGAGTTAAGGAAGCTTAAAACTGACATAAGTGTAAAAATCACAGAGGAAATCACTAAGCAACTTGAGGCTAAAGTCATTCGTGTGGCCCAATATCCTACGTGGTTGGCAAATATTGTCCCTGTTCTAAAGAAGGATGACAAATTTCAAATGTGTGTTGATTATCGTGATCTAAATAAAGTAAGTCCAAAATATGATTTTCCACTTCCCAATAACCATATTTTATTGAACAATTATGCCAAACATGATCTTGCGTCTTTTGTGGATTGTTATGTGGGGTATCACCAGATCATCATGGATCCAGAAGATGCAAAAAAGATATCATTTATCATGACATAGGGGACATATTGTTATCGAGTTATTCCATTTGGACTAAAGAATGTTGGAGCAACTTACATGAGGGCAATGACCACAAGGTTTCATGACATGATGCATAAAGAGATTGGAGTTTATGTGGACGACGTGATCATTAAGTCAAGAGAGTAGTCTGACCATGTCAAAGATTTAAGAAAATTCTTTGAAAGACTTCAAAGGTATGATCTCAAACTTAACCCGGCAAAATATGTATTTGGAGTCCCGTTGGGAAAACTCTTAGGGTTTATAGTCAGTCGTCGTGGCGTTGAGTTAGATCCCTCAAAAATAAAGGCCATTCAAGATTTGCCTCCACTAAAGAACAAGACGGAGGTAATGAGATTACTTGGAAGATTGAATTATATCAGTAGATTCATTGCCCAACTTACAACAACCTGTGAGCCAATATTCAAGTTGTTGAAAAAGAATGCTAAAGTTGAATGGACTGAAAAATGTCAAGAGGCATTTGACAGAATTAAGAGGTACTTATCGAATCCATCTTTTTTAATTCCCATAGAGCCAGGCAGGCCCTTTATATTGTATATGTCTGTGTTAAATAATTCTTTTGGCTGTGTATTGGGTCAACATAATGTCACAGGCAGAAAAGAATAGTCCATCTACTATCTTAGCAAAAATGTTTACCACTTATGAGGCTAAGTACACTCTTCTTGAAAATACATGTTGTGCCTTAACTTGGGTGGCACAAAAGCTGAAGAATTACTTGTCATCTTACACTGCTTACTTCTTTTCCCGTATGGATCCCCTAATATACATTTTTCAGAAGCCTATGCCCACCGACAGACTTAAAAAATGGCAGATGCTACTCACAGAATTTGATATTGTCTATGTGACACGAACTGCAATGAAATCTCAAGCCTTGGAGGATCATTTGGCTGAAAATCCTATTGATGAGAAATATGAGCAACTGAAAACTTATTTTCCAGATGAAGAGATATTGTATGTTGATGAGGTTATTTTTTATGATTGTCATTCAGGCTGAAAGTTGTTCTTTGATGGAGCTTCTAATGTAAAAGGAGTAGGGATAGATGCAGTTTTTATTTTTGAATCGGGATAATATAATACTGTAACAGCCCAACTTCGATTCTACCGTACCAATAATATGGCAGAATACAAAGCTTGCATTCTGGGTTTGAGACTGGCTATTGAAATGGGAATACAAGAACTGTTGGTGTTAGGAGACTCAGATTTGTTAGTCCACCAAATCCAAGGAAATAGAGAGACTCATGATTCAAAACTCCTACCATATTGAGGTTGTTTACAAGATCTTTGTCAACGATTTGTATCAATAAAGTTCAAGTATATTCCCAGAGCTCGTAATGAGATTGCTGATGCTTTGGCGACCTTATCTTCGATGCTCCAACAACCTGACAAGACTTATATTGACCCCTTACATATACAGATTCGTGATCAACATGCATATTACAATGTGGTTGAGAAAGAACTTAATGGGGAGCCATGGTTCCATGACATCAAAGAATATATTCAGGTTAGAGAATATCCAATACATGCTGACGGTAACCAAAAGAGAGCCATTCAACGACTGGCTCATGGGTTTTTCTTGAGTGGGGGAATCTTGAATAAGAGGACTCAAGATTTAGAACTTTTGAGATGTATAGATGCTAAAAAAACATCAAAAATCATGACTGAAGTACATTCTGGGATTTGTGGACCTCATATGAACGGATATGTTCTGGAAAAACAAAATACTTCGAGCAGGTTATTATTGGATCACCATGGAGCGAGATTCCATCCGTTTCGTTCGTAAATATCATGAATATCAGGTACACGGGGACTTGATGCATTCCCCTCCATCTGAGTTGCATACAATGACTGCTCCATGGCCTTTTGTGGCTTGGAAAATGGATGTAATTGGACCGATTGAACCAAAGGCTTCGAATGTACATAAGTTAATTTTGGTAGCGATTGATTATTTCATAAAGTGGGTGGAAGCAGCGAATTTCAAGTTAGTGACCAAGAAAGCAGTGGTTGATTTTGTTCACTACAATATCATTTGTCGATTTTTCATTCCTAGGATAATTGTCACGGATAATGCTGCAAATTTCAACAGTCACTTGATGCAAGAAGTGTGCCAGCAATTTAATATTATGTATTGGAATTCAACTCCTTATTGCCCAAAGGTTTGGCATGAAAAGTTATCTTTTGATTTATTAGGTTATCATACTACAGTTCGGACTTCAATTGGTGCAACTCCTTACTCGTTGGTGTACAGAACTGAAGCAGTTATACCTGCAGAAATTGAGATTCCATCTCTTCGAGTAGTTGTGGAAGCTGAAATTGATGATGATCAATGGGTCAAGGCTCGATTGGAGAAATTAAGCTTGATTGATAAAAAAAGATTGACATCAGTCTGTCATGGACAATTATACCAGAAGAGAATGGCACAGGCATACAATAAAAAGGTGCGTCACAGACATTTTGAAGTTGGTCAGTTAGTACTAAGACGCATCCCCCCCAATCAGATTGAAGCCAAAGGAAAATTCTCTCCTAATTGGCAAGGACCATTCATGGTGAAGAAAGTGTTACCTGATGGCACGTTATATTTGACTGATGTAGAAGGCAAAATGAAAGGAATGGCGGTCAATGCTGACGCAGTTAAAAGATATTATATATGATATTCATGTAAAATTAAGTTATGTATGTTTTGTACTTACATTTTAAAAGATTGAAATGATGAAGACATTTTGTTCTACTATCTAAATAATATATCAACTTTTTCTTACCCCTTTTGAGCTTTATCTTTCTTCGTACCCCTCTTTTGGAATCAAATTAAAGTCAAAAAGTTATTGAAAAACAAAGAGTTGAAAAAAAAGTTGTTGAAAAAAAAATCAAAAATCCAAAATCAAGCAAAATAATGACTTTCGTGAACTACGTTTGCCCTGATTCTTGCTATGAGAAGATACGTAGGAAGCCCTACTCTGGGGTTCGGTCCAATCAAAAGAAAATTCAAGTTGTCCAGAATGAAATAAAACTGGGGCAAAAGTTTATTTTCTTAAAAAAGTTGATTCCAAAAATTGTATGTTCCACCCAATGTTATGTAAATTATGAGCCTCAAGTTACAACCAAAGAAAGACCTTCAGATCAATCTTTGAGAATATCAAGGCTAAACATGTTATGAGTGCATGATATTTCATATTTCGGGTGTTATTTTTCTAAAAAAAATGATGAAAAGAAAATAAAAATGAGAGTCTTATTGGTGAAAACCTCTATGGGCACCATAAGGCAACTGTGAGCTGAGAAAGAAATGAAAATGAAATAGGTTCGTTGGCAAAAATCTATTGAGGTACCACTAGCCGAAGGAGGATTGTTATCCAGAAGGAACAAGTTTGAGATTGGCTTAATTTCAAGTTCAATAAGTGGACAAAAGTTGATAATGATTCGTGTAATTAGATCAGGTTGTTTAATTCAAAATGCATGTCATAATCACCAGGATCGGATTCCTCAATCAGATAAGTTTTCCTTTTTATTTTGAAAAGAGATGCCTATTGCCTTCTTTGTTTTCTTTTTATTTTATTTTGATTTTTGATTCTTTGTGTCCTTGTCGTCAAATAAAATATTATTGTCATCTTTTGTGTATTTTTGGGTCAATTTCATGTCAAGTCAAATGAGACAGGATTTCAAACCTGCTACCAACTCCTTTAATTGTACAAGGCGAAACAAAAGGTCGATACACAGGGACAACATTTCAAAGTAAAATAAAGTACTCAGAATGATTGTGATTTGACAATTTTGGACTCGTGGAAAGCTAAAAGGTGTAATGGAAGTTAAACCCAGAGTCGTCATACAAGAAAAATATGTTTCGAGTTGAGAGTCTCAGTAGTCAGAATTTGGATCAGAAGTATGACAAGTCAACAAATATTTATCAAGGATTTGAAAAGGAGTTGAGCATGGCAAGTGCAAGAGCGGTCACTTCAAAAGCCAAATGCCCCAAACCAACCACCACATGTTTTAAAACTCACAATTTTTCTTTGTTTGAAACAGAGATGGAATGTTATTTTCATATAAAAGGATGCAATTTCACAATTATGTCAATGCAAGGAGCATGGTTATAGCACACGATGCTAGATTTCGGTTATGATAAATTCTATTCTTTGCGAGATGTATTTACTAAAGCTATTCCAGGCTTTGATTTATTCTTTCACTATATTTTTCAAAACATTAAAATCCAATGACACACAATTTTTCCCTGTGCAAACTGGGGCAAAAAATTTTATGTGTTGTATGGGAATTTATTTTTTTGCTCAGGACTCACCTAAAGAATGAAAATTTATTTTTTGCCCAGGACCAAGCTGAAGAATGGGAATTTATTTTTTACTCAGGACCCACCTGAAAAATGAGAATTTATTTTTTGCTCAGGCCCCACCTGAAGAATGAGAATTTATTTTTTGCTCAGGACACACCTGAAGAATGGGAATTTTTTTTTGCCCAGGACCCTCCTGAAGAATGGAAATTTATTTTTACTCAGGACCCTCCTGAAGAATGGGAATTTATTTTTTGCTCAGGACCCTCCTAAAGAATGGAAATTTATTTTATGCACAGGACCATCCTGAAGAATGGGATGTTATTTTTTTGTTTCACTATTTACTTTGAGTTCATGAGCCCTCCTGAACAATAGGGTGAAGAAAAAAAAAGTTCAGGAGCCCGCCTGAAGAACAGGGTGAAGAAAAAGGAAGTTCAGGAGCCCGCCTGAAGAATAGGGTGAAGAAAAAGAAAGTCCAGGAGCCCGCCTGAAGAACAGGGTGAAGAAGTTTTAAGTCCAGGAGCCTTCTTGAAGAACAGCGTGAAGAAAAAAGAAGTCCAGGATCTCGCCTGAAGAACAGGGTAAAGAAAAAGAAAGTCCAGGATTCCGCCTAAAGAACAGGGTGAAGAAAAAGTAAGTCCAGGAGCCCACCTGAAGAACAGGGTAAAAAGGAAGTCCAGGAGCCCGCCTGAAGAACAGGGTGAAGAAAAAGTAAGTCCAGGAGCTCTCCTGAAGAACAGGGTGAAGAAAAAGTAAGTCCAGGAGCCCGCCTGAAGAACAGGGTGAAGAAGTTGTAAATTCAGGAGCCCGCCTGAAGAATAGGGTGAAGAAGTTGTAAATTCAGGTGTCCGCCTGAAGAACAGGGTGAAGAAAAAGAAAGTCCAGGAGCCCGCCTGAAGAACAGGGTGAAGAAAAGTAATCTAGGAGCCCGCCTACAGAATAAGGTGAATTTTCAAGTTCAAGTCATGAAGATTCGAATCAAGATTCTAGAGATTGCAACTTTCATTTGTATTTTTTATTTTTGATTTTTGTTAGTCATTTGAATGTAAAAGACAGAAGTCGTTAACCGAAAACTCGACGGAATCTTACTCGACGTTTAACTCATTCTCTCACCATGTTTTCTTTGAACTACTCGTGACCTAATTCCCTTATAATCCGGGATAGGTAGGAGGTCCAAAATCAGGACTCGGTCACATTTTTTTTTTTATTTTAATTTTATTTTATCTTTACCTTTCAAATAATCGAAGGATCAAAAATCATATCTTGTCTACTTCTTTGTATGAAAACTCTTCGAATTCAACACAAAGAGGGGCAAAAATGTAGACACGTGATTTTTGATCCTCCTCGAATTTTAATTTATTTTTATTTTTCGATATTAAATATTTATATTTGATCTGATATTATTTAAATTCTTATTTTATTTTAATAATTTTTAGTTAAAAAATCAATAACTAAATAAAGTTAATTTGGGGATGTTTTATTTTATTTTTATTCTAACTTTAAAAATAATACAAAATAAAATAAAATATATATATATATTTTTGTTTTCTAAATATTAATAAATAAACTAGTAGTTTTAATACTATTTTATTATATTTATTTTGGCTATTTATAAATTTTTATTATGTTTTGTTAAATATAAAAAGTAATTAGTTATTATTATTATTATTTTATTTATTTATTTTTATTTATTATTATTATCTTCTATTAAAAAATAATAATTAATTTAAATTTTAAATCCCCCCCCTTTATCTGTAACTGTTCCCCTTAAATATCCCCCTCAAGAGTTGCTGTATTTAAGGACTCTTTCATCCACAGAAGAGGGATACGTACTATTCTATTGACAGAACACTATCCTATTATTACATATCATACAAACACCGAGAGACAGAATTATTATTAGAAAAAACAAAAGAAAATCATCGGTAAAAAAAAGGAGGAAAAGAAAAGAGTGAAGGTCAGATTTCCGAAGAGTTTCTGGTGGCAATATTTTGCTCTTACAATTGTTTAAGTTCATCATAAAGGTTCTTATCCATTCTTGTACTGTTATTTCATATATTTTAGTTCAATGGCTTTATGTATCATCCAATATGGAAGAGTTTGATTACTGATATGAATGTGATTATAAATTGTAATGTATATCTCATTATCTAAATATTTTGTTGTGTAAAATGATGAATCAAAAGTAAGTTTAAATTTTATAAAAGTGAATATTTGAAACAATGTATAACAGATTGTTTGTACTGATATATGCACGATACTTGCTTTGTACTAATATATGTACATTACTGCACACACAGAAAACCAACAACATAGATTCCACAATTATTATTTTTTACGTCCACACAGTAATACATTTCATTTCTATTAATAAATAGACTCCCATCAACAAAAATAAAAAAGAACCCACTGATTTTCATCTCTAAAATCTCGTACCAGTAGAATCTATTCTTTCGTTAATGAACCACGCCAGAAATAGATCGGAGAAGAGAGAAAATCAGTAGAAGAAAAAGGAAGAAACTAAAAGAAAAAAAAAAGAGATTGAGAGAAAGGGTGTTTCCGGCGAAATGTTCACCAGAATCGTCATCGAAAAATACCCCCAGTCATTGGTTTGTCACAGTTGTGGTGAAACAATGTCGAAAAATGACGGCGCCGTTAAAGCATTATCATGTCGCTTCCTTATCGCCAAAAATCCCCCCAACACCCATAACCGGTGTTGCCGCCTCCTTTTTCCTATTTTCTAGAACATATAGCCACCGGCGACCACCAGTCGGCGCATCCCGTCACCGCGCCACCCTCTTCTTTCCTTCTCTCGTCCTTATCGCACCATGGAAGGGCCAGATCTGGACGGAATATCCCCCATCGACCGAAACCCGCCGGCGCCGTTGTTCCCTTTCTTCCTTCCCCGACACTGGCGCGCCAATAACAAATTCGGCGACCACCAGCCGGTCATCCCTTCCCCAAAATCGTCATCATCACCCTTCTCCTCTTCCCCGATATTGGCCATCAAAATAAAACTCCATGCACTGCTTTCCTTCTCAGTCAGTAGAAAATATCCCGTTAGATCTGTTTTGTCTTCATGGTCAATCACAGAACCCCTTTAATAAAATAATTTTTTTTGTTTAGAATTGATATGGGTAGTGTTATAAATATACATTTATTTTTATGTATTTTATTTATTTTTTTATTCATCGTCAATATTAAGTCCTGACAATTGTTTTTATTAAATTAATTAATTATCTTAATTAAATATTATTAGAGAATATTATTAGAATTAAGTAGCATTTCAAACAAAATTAGATAAAATTATCTCGAGTTTATAAAAGACAAATTAATGCCTTTAACGTTAGGTAAATTTTAGACATGTTTAAAATATTCATCTCAATTAAGAATGCGGCGTACGTATCTTTCTGAGACATTTAAAACTTCAAGGATGCAATAATGCACCTCGGAAAATATTTTTTTCTAAAAATTACTTTTTCATTGATTTATTTAATATAAGATAATAAATTTATTTTTAGCACACTAAAAAATGAACGAATTTAGGCCCGTACACATAATTTATCAAAATAGTTTAAGCAATATAAGTTAATAAAAGCGATCGTACTAGAATCACAGGACTCGAGGGGTGCCTCACACCTTTCCTCGGTCAACAAAATTCCTTATCCGATCTTCTATTTTTGCAGACCGAATAAGAGTCATTTCCTTTTGACTAGGGGATCAAAAGGTGACTTGGAACACCATAACTCAATTCCAAGTGGCAACTCTAAAAATAAATAAAATAATTCCTATTCAATATCATCACTTTAATTGGAAAAACCCTTCGAATCGACCTTTTGGGCAAAAAAAGAGGTGTGACATGCGCCATGTCACTTGAATTTGATTGGCCAAAGGAAGTCCATCTTCATCATGACTCTTCCCTTTCCACAACTATAAATAGGGGTCTCATAATTCAGAAAAAGAACCCTCTAGAATTCTAACAAGAAGAAAGAGAAAGCCCGTGGATCAAACGCCGCAATTTCTCTACAAAGCTCAAGCATTCATATCAAGTTCATCAAGAATTCAGATCAAGACCGCAATATTCAAGAACAAGCTCAAAAAGCTCTTGAATTCAAGCACAAGTCAAGATCAAGTCCCTCAAATCAACAAATCAAGTTCAAATTCAAAATCAAGCTTTAAGCCCTTGAATTTATATTTGAAAAGGTGAATCAGAGGATTCATAGAGATTGTAACACTAGCATATTAAAACCAATAAATTGATTGTTGCAGTATTTTTCTTGTGTCGAATTATTATTTTCGGCCTCGAAAATTTTCTTTTCCAATAAATTCTGGCACGCCCAGTGGGACAATCTCTACCTCTCATCTCAAATTTTCCAACTGCAAAGTTCAACAACACTAAAATGACTTCCAAGAAGGTCAACTCCCAACCAACCACTTATAAGGTTGCAAATTCAAAGTTCTCTACTAAAGTAGAAAGCATCTTTGGTGTTACTTTCGAAAGATTAGGAGCTGTCACAAGGAGCAAGACAGACTTGCTAGGACAACAAACGCATCCAGTGTCGTCCACGCCAACTCCAGTTTTTGGATCTTCAACCCCAAAAGGAATGAAGTCCAATGCAAGTACTTCAGAAGGAGAAAATAGTGATGTGGAATCTCTTAAGAAGACTTTAGCTCTACTTGAGCATTTTGGTTCCATATACTCTGGAGCAAAAAGCAATGGTCATTAGACAAATGCGTCATCTCCACTTACACGGCATAAACTGAGCACTTTAAAGATAAATTTATGTGACAATCTGTGTTACTCTCCAACATATCCAGTGATCATGCAAGCAATGGTGACAGATGCCTCATCTATGGAGAAGCAGCTTATGAATCTGACAAAGTCAATTGAGGGCCTAACCAAATATGTTTAGAGTCAAGATGCTCGAATTGATAAGACAGTAGATAGGATGGAAGGCCTGATAGAAGGAGAGTCTAGCCATGCACCTAGAAAATATCCAGAGGTTCATGAGACAAAACATCTTATGAAACAAACGCCACCGACTAAAGAGGTGCAAGTTTCTTTTGAGGAAATGATCCCGATTGAGCAATTGAAGGAATTCATTGAAGGAACTCTCAAAGACAAGTATGATATTGTCACCAAATATTCCCTTAAATATGTCAAGCCCTACACTGTGAGTATAGATAACCTCAAAATGCCTGTTGGCTATCAACCCCCAAAATTTCAACAATTTGAAGGCAAAGGGAACCCAAAATAGCATGTCACACACTTTGTTGAGACATGTAATAATGCTGTAACTTGCGGAGACTATCTTTTCAAATAGTTTGTTCGTTCCGTAAAGGGAAACGCCTTTGATTGGTATACAAAACTTGAGCCTAATTCCATCGGCAGTGGGGAGCAATTGGAGCATGAGTTCCTAAACTGCTTTTATAGCACAAGGCATACAGTGAGCATGTTATAGCTCACAAATACTCGATAAAAAAAGGATGAACCAGTCATTGACTTCATCAATCGATGGAGAAATGCTAGCCTAAACTGCAAAGATAGGCTCAGCCAAGATTCTGAAAGAGAGATGTGCGTCCAAGGAATGTACTGGGAGCTTCTCTACATCTTGCAAGGCATTAAACCTAAGTCTTTTGAAGAGTTAGCTAGCCGTGTTCATGATATGGAGTTGAGTATGTCTTCTACTGGAAAGGGAGCAACACCTACCCATGACCCTCGAAGGGGAAAGGATAAGTAGAAACTCAAAAGATGGGACAAGTTTGTTCTAAAAAATGACAACAAGGAATCTATGAATATTGACGTGTCTCCTGTGAAGGTCACCCCGAAGGTAAGCAAGAAGCAAAATGTGAAGACGACTTCTGGAGCACGTCTAAATCAGAAAACTTTAAAGGAAATGCAAGAAAAATAATATCCCTTCCTTTATTATGATGTTGTTGAAATTTTCGAAGGACTCCTTGAGCATAAGCTCATTGAACTCCCAGAGATAAAGTGGCCCAACAAAGATGGAACGACCAATGACCCTAATTATTGCAAATATCATAGGCTTGTGAGTCACCCTCTGGAAAAATGCTTTGTCTTTAAAGACAAAGTCATGCAACCAACAAATAAGAAGAAGATCTTCTTTGGCGATGAGACGACCAATTTTTATCAAATCTCTATCATTTTTAGCTCGCTCGATCCAGTCCAAATATGTGCTAAAGAATATAATGAGAAACTATTAGAGCCTGATAGGTCTTTAGTTGACAAAGGCGATAACGAAAGTTGGACTCTGGTGACCAGGCGTAGATGCAGGAAGATGAGTCTACAAAAGGAGTTATCCGAGCAGCCAATTAGAAGAAGGATGGTAAAAAAACCAAAGAAATAGAAGTTGGTTGAACTTCCAAAGAAGACGAGGGTGATAGAGCTTCACCACCAAAAACCACGGTGTCCAGTAACTTTGGAAGAATTCTTACCAAGTTGGTTTCTTGAAAAGACTGCTCAAGTCAACCTTGATATGTCTTGTTTTAATACTTCCAAAGAGGGGGAAAAGGGTGAAAAACCACTCGTGGAGTTTCCTCCATCTTCGTAAATGCCTACGGAGCCATTTAGCTAAGAGGCACATGTATGTGATACAAAAATAATATTTACAAATAACGATCTTCTGCTTGGAGGAACCCTACACAATCTTCCCTTATACATGGTAGGTCAAGTTCTAGAAAAAAAGATAAATAGAATCTTGATTGATGAGGGATCCAGAGTTAACATCTTACCTATCTGTAGAATGAAGAAACTTAGCATCGCTACCGACGAACTGGCCGAAAGCCGTATAATGATCCAAGGCTTCAACCAAGAGGGACAGAGGCTCATGGGAGTTGTCAAGCTGGGGATTCATATGGATGATTTCCATTCAAATGCATTGATGCATGTGATCGATGCCAAAACTTCATACTATATATTACTTGGTAGGCCTTGGGTACACTAGAATAATATTATCTCATCCTCTTACTATCAATGCTTGAAGTACCTCAAAGACGGAGTGGAAAGAACAATAGTTATCGAAGATAAGCCATTCACTGGAACTGAGTCACACTTTGCCGATGCAAAATTCAACTTAAAAAATTATGTTGTGAATGAGAAAAGGGTTGAAGATGTTTCCAATACCAAGTGTGATGATCTTGCATCTAAGAAGGTCACGGCGATTGTCGAAAAAGTCGCCACCAAGAAGCCCCTCTTCACTTCAAATAAAGAAAGTGTCGCATCTATGAAAAAGAAGGCAACTCCTGTTCTTCGCTATATACCAAAGGTAAAGAAAGAGAAAGATCACTCATCTGATGCCCAAGATAATGTGCTAAAGAAGATAACTTTACCTATCGGGAGGATTGACGCAGTAAATTAGTCCTCAAGACTACTTGGAGAATCTTTGGCTTAAAATTCGCTACAAGATATGACACTCCCTACAAAACGTACGAAGGATGGCTCGACCCAAATGCATACAAGATATTTGTAAAGGCTGGATACAATCTTAATGAACCATCAAGGTTGGGAAAACTTCTGGCAGAGGGTACAACTAGGCAGACACGTGAAGGCCTAGAATACACGCAGCCACCTTCAATTTGCATCTCTATAGCAGGGTAGTCAGTAATTACATCACCGTGGAAGAAGAATCCACTACTGCTAATAAAAGACCCTCTGTATTTGATCGACTTGGAGAATCAACCGCAAGAAATTCTGTGTTCGAAAAGTTGGGTCCTCTAAATAAAAATAAAAATAACAAGCGTCGTAGAAGTCGTCAAAGTACAGTAATGCACTCTTCGCCTAAGATTTTGAAGGAGTTCCAAAGTTTGATTCCTTCTAGAAGGAGGCGGCAGACGGAACTGGTAGTTTTATACAATGAGGTGCTAAAAGCAAAGGCTCATACAGTGATTTATACCAAGCAACGCAAGGAGGATAAAGAGAGTGTTGGCTCCTCATATTATGTTACGACCCAGAATAAGAAAGATGTCTTATCTCAAATGATGGTTAATGAAGAGATAGAAGATATTTTCTGGTGTTATCATTTATCCATCAATGACGATGATCCTCAAGAGGAGAAAGATGCTGGAGATGCTCCATCGCAACTTGAAGAAGGAGTAAAGGCCACAATAGATCCCTTGAAAGAAATTAATCTTAAAACCGATGAAGACCCAAAACAAACTTACCTAAGTGCGTTTCAAGAAATGGAGGAGGAAATCACTTATATGGACATGCTAAAAGAATATATGGATGTATTCGCTTGGAGATATAAGGAAATGCTTGGATTAGATCCAAAGGTAGCAGTCCATCAGTTGCCAGTCAAGAATGGTGCCCGTCCTGTTAAGCAAGCCCAAAGGCGCTTTAGGCCAGAGTTAGTTTCATTAATTGAAAATAAAGTTAACTCATTGAAGCAGGATTTATTCGTGAAGTCAAATTTCCGGCGTGGATTTCAAGTATTATTCCAATACGGAAGAAGAATGGTCAAATTTGAGTTTGTATCAACTTTTGAGATCTCAATAATGCCTGCCCTAAGGATGACTTTTTAATCCCATACCAGAGTTGATGATTGATTCCACCACTGGTTATGAGGCAATGTCCTTCATGGATGGTTCATCCGTCTACAATCAAATCAGTATGGCACCAAAGGATGACGAACTCACTGCATTTCGTATACCCAAAGGTATTGATTGCTATAAGGTGATGCCTTTTGGTTTGAAGAACGTTGACATCACTTATCAAAGGGCTATGCAAAACATCTTTGACGGTCTACTCCATAAAAATATTGAATGCTACGTTGATGATCTAGTGGTGAAGTCAAGAAAGAGAGACGACCACTTGAAAGACTTAAGAATGGTGGTCGAGTTACTTCGAAGATATCAACTTAGGATGAATCCATTGAAGTGTTCCTTTGGAGTTACATCCGGAAAATTTCTTAGCTTCATTGTGCGACATCGAGGAATTAAAATTGATTAAGCCAAGGTCAATGCAATTTTGAAGATACCCGAGTCTCTAAGTATTCATGAGTTAAAAATTATTCAAGGAAGGCTAGCATATTTAAGGAGGTTCATCTCAAACCTGGCTAGAAAATGTCAACCATTTAGTTGTCTCATGAAGAAGGACATTCTCTTCTAATGGGACCAAGCTTGTAGTAATGCCTTTGAGAGTATCAAATGATACTTAATGAAGCCACCAGTTCTTGCGGCACCCATACCTGGGAAGCCATTGATACTCTATATCACGACACAAGAGAGGTCTGTTGGAGCACTACTGGCTCAAGAAAATAGTGAAGGCAAAGAAAACTCTCTTTACTATCTGAGCCGAATGATGACACCAAATGAGCTAAAGTATTCTCCAATCGAAAAGTTGTGTTTGGCATTGGACTTCTCAATTCAAAAGACTAAACACTACTTTCAAGCTCATGTTGTCTATCTTGTGTCTAGGGAAAATCCCATCAAGTTTGAATGTCGAAACCAGTCCTTAGTGACCGACTTGCAAGATGGTACCTTCAATTTCAACAGTTTGAGATTGTGTATGTTCCCCAAAAGGCCATAAAGGGACAAACATTGGATGACTTCTTGGCAGACCACCCGATAACTGATGATAAGGAATTGAGCGATGAACTTCCTGATGAAAATGCAATGGGTATTGAAGCCAGACCCCCTATAATACCTCGTATTACTACCTAGATTAAAAATCATCCCAGAAATGTTAAAGACTTATTTTAAAGATGAATCCACTTTTATACATGTGGTATTTTCAAGTGAAATCATCTATACTTGTTTTAAAGATGAATTATATCAAATTCGCTTAAATCCAACACCCAGGTGAAGAGTTAGAGCTATTTTAGTAAGACAGTGTTCCACCTGAGCCATCAGTGCATCGCGGAGCAAGTCATAATAGCAATCCTCAAAATCCAGTCAGCCTCCGCGATTATGGCGCATCACGCAAGGGCTCTAATTCAGAATAGTCTTTTTTCTAGTGTCTCAGCACGATACCACCGTGTCGCGGTGAACTTCCTGGTCCCATCCAGTATTACAACGCAATTTCACCATGTCACACCATCAGCCCAGTTCCTAGTTGGCAATTTCCAGTAACACGGAGCGATAGCGCTGCATCGCGCCAGCCTGCCAAATTGGAAACTTTCTCAAAAATAAATACGTGTCCAAGGGTTAAAAGGGTCAATTTATCAACCCTATATAAACCCAATAACACGTGATTCAGTCATATTTTATCCAAACTATAGGGTTTCTCTAAAGTTACTCTCAACAACAAGCTGGGGTTTTCAATTGGGGATTCATATTCAAGACTCAAATTCAAGAATCTCTCCGTCAATCTTCATAGAATCAAAAACTAAGGTATGCACACTGTTCATTCATGGATTTCTTTCATCCATGAAGCCCAAGAATCAAGTTTTAAATATAGTATTGTGAATATTTTATTGTGGGTTGATTATGTTCATGTGATTATGATTGCATGATTCCCAAGTTGGAATATTTATGTGTTGTTCATGAACCTGTGCTAGTCTATGGTCTGAAACATGTGAAATTAAGTTGCTATATGGAGTTTTGTTGTGTTAATTTGATGGTCATGCCTATGACCTAAGTCATGCATCCTAGGTGTTTGATAAATTACTTAAGTGAATAAAAACTATGCACTATAGCTTAATTGTGAACCAAGTGATAAATGCATGCTTGACCCTATGACCAAGAATGACTTCCATGATATTGTGTTCATTATGAATGGTTGAAGGAATGTCCATGAGATTAGGGTGATGAAAGTATGACATGCCTATATGCAAATCCATCCACGTATAATATTATGATAACCATGTGCTTCATGAAATCCCTAACTTATTGTATTATGAATTGTTGATATTGGTCATGTGTTCAAGAAGTGTCAAGTCTTGTCAGTTTCATGCTATCGATTCCTGGGGGTAATTATACCCGACAATTTAGCTGTGTACCTAGAGCCAGTGTCATGATTCCACTATACTCTCAGTCAAGCCATGATCAGTAGAATTAAGTCAGTCATGTAACTTAGGAAAACTCAGTAAACTCAGTATCAGTCCAGTCTCATTCAGTAATCTTAGAAATTCTCAGAAATATCAGTAATCTCAGTAGTCCAGTAATTTTAGTGATCTCAATACTCAGTAATCTCAGTAACTTCAGTACTCTCCGTCAGTCCTCAGATATCAGTAGCATTCCGTCAGTCAATGGAACTCAGTAAACTCAGTTTAGCTCCATTAAACAATACCATTAGTATCAGTTCAGTTCAGTTAATTAGTTCAGTGTCTATTCAGTTGGGAGTAGGAGTTAGCACCGAGTGAACCCAAGGATGGGAACTCACCTATTATATGAGGGTGTGATTCTTAGAAGTAATCCTTGCATTCTAGAGCTATGTAGCCAGCTTAGGTTGAGACATCATAGCCTGCTATATGGGGGTAGATGAGGTGGCTTAACCTTTTATATGAGGGTGTCCACCGTTATTACTAGAGTTACCTGTTATATGAGGGTTACTTACATATTGTCCTTACTAGTGGCATGGTATTGACACCCTTCCAATTGGGGTTACAGATTGGCCCCCAACTCAGCCATAATGGCGTATTAGGGGCATGGCGGTTAGAAAAATACTTCCCACAGTCTCAATTACATATCTAGTCTCAGTAATAGAACTCAGTTCAGTTCTACAGAAATCCAGTACTGTTAGATACAGTCAACTCAGTACAGTGCAAAACTCAGCTAGTTCCATCAGTATCAGGATTGTTAGATACAATCACTCATGTTATCAGTATTCAGACTCAGTAATCATGTTATCATAAACCCAGTTAATAGTATATTAATTTATACGAAACTCATGTTATCATTATTCAGTTTTAGGACTGTCAGATACAATCAATCAGACCAATTCTTCATAATCAAAACTATCAGAAATAGTCTTTCCTTTATTAATAATATAACATCAGTTCCTTAGTACTCTATAGACTCAGTTATTCAGTATCCCAGTACTAGCACTCAAATATTAGTAAATCTATGTTATCAGAATTCACGAGTCAGTGTTATCACGAATTCAGTTACAGTCTCTTATTCATGCATGTATTCTTACGTTCATGTTATTCAGTCAGTTAGTATTGTTCATGCATATGAACCATTTCATTCAGCCTACCTTACTTGCATACCAGTACATTTAAAGTACTGACGCATTTGCACTATGGAGTTTTATACCATAGGTTTAGAAGCACGAGCTCCCAAGCATCCTTAGTAGATCAGACGTTCAACAGCTGACTAGCAGTGAGTCCTCATCATTTGAGGATAGCATAATTATTTTATTACTTTGTTATTTCAGTAGTTCAGAGTTAGTTGGGGACATGTTCCATCAACTCCACAGTTTTCAGACAGTTTAGAGGCTTTCAGACTACAACATGTTTTCAGATAGTTTATTTCAGTTTTTAGGTATTTTTATACCCCATTTCAGACATTATTCTATATTCAGTATTAGTTCAGTTTTGAACCTTATGGCCTTACAGCTTATATTCCACATATTTACAGTATATTATTTAGTGCTCACTTACAGATATCAGTCATGGGTTAGCTTGTGATCCTTTGGGGTCATGAATACCGTGTAACATTTCGGGTACCAGATTCGGGATGTTACAAACTTGGTATCAGAGCCTAAGGTTCAATAGTATCCTAGGAAGTCTAAAAAGTCGCATCTAATAGAGTCTTGTACATGGGTGTATTGTGCACCACACTTATGTTCAAGAGGCTATGAGATGTTTTAGGAACTGTTTTCCTTCTTTTATGTCTCTAGTCATGCTATAGAAAGGTTTTCAAAGAAACTCATGTAGATTCTCCTCATGCTTCACTTATGTCAACTTCACCTTACTTTTAAGGTGACAGAAACGGTGAAGCTCGAAGTCCTAGAGATAGGGCTTTCTCAGACAGTCCCTGCAAACTGTTAGTATGGGATTGCCCACAAGATCAAAAGTATCCCATCAGTTCAGTTATTCTCCAAAGTTGTATAGCTCTTATTCATCATTATGAGAACTTATATGTCATCAGATCCTTTCTCAGAATCTTATGATAGCTTATGACCTAGAGTTAGAAGCATGAACTTAGGAGTTTAGCAGTAGTAGAGATGGGATAACATTATACAGGTTTAACAAATTATGTATTCATAAGGATAGATGTACCAGAGTAAATTAGTAGGCTTGAACAGTGCAAGCTATCACTTAAGTTATTAATTTGATACTAAGTATGAAGGTGCAGATGTGATTGAGGTGATATGGTATTAGTAGTCTGTGAAGAAACTGAAGCAGATAATGTGATTAGTAAGGTAAGCATGTATCGAACAAAGTATTAGTAGGTGACAATGATTGCAGTTTTGTTCAGAGTTTAGTATAGTGCTCACAGGATTATGATGATGGCTTAAAGCTAAGGTGGAGATGATAGATCAAGTGACCAAGTAGTTTCTCATATCCTAGTAGTAGTGTCAGTACGTATAGAAAAGCAGTAAGGGGAAGAAGATTCCCTGAATCATCCTTATCTCAGTGTAAAGTTTGGTACTTCAGTCAGCATGATGCCTACATATGCTTCATATCTAAGTTCCATGAACACAACTTATATTCATATGCTTTCTAAAGAATTATGTACGATTCTAGTCCTCAGCATAAGGAGTTCAGTTCTATTCCCCTCAGTAATGCAAATCATGTCCCCACGAATAAAGAAAACTCCAAACTCAGGTTATGCAACTCATAACTCATGTACACATATCATGCTTTACAGTATACTCAGTTTTCATGGCTCATGCAACGCCTCTACCAATCAGTTAAATTCAGACTATGTTATGCATATCCTCAGTTAGACCTCTTGGTAAATCCATGATATTTATATTCTATTCCCCAGGCTTCAGCCAAGTGTCAAGTTCAGTTAGTGTCCATTCATGCTTTATGTCCTCCTGATTTAACCCTTCAGTGAGATCTCTTTGTGAAAATAGTGTAGTGATGGGCAGTTGCTTAGAAGGGAGAGAGTGGATATTTTATGTTAAGAGAAGATTGTTGCATGTTTGTTTTACACGAGGGTGTAGTTATGAAGATAGGCTTGAATGTCATGTTTGTGTGCAAGTAATGGCAAGCAAGAGGTTGTATTTAGAAGTTGGGAAAGTACAGAGTGTGAGTATGCATTTGGATCCCTGACTTATGTCCGCCCCCGTCGTGTAACTATCAGAATTCAGTTGCCATCTCAGTTACAGTTTCAGTATTCAATACTCATTAGTAAGTGTTCAGTCTCAGAATTCAGTACCTCAGCACCAGTCCAAACCTTAGTTATCAAAAACCTGTATTCAATCCCAGCTACAGTCTTAGTTACAGTTACAGTCTTAATTACCTTCAGTTCATGCTCAGTTACCCAGTCAGCCATTACCTTCTATGAATAATACTTTATAGTCTCAGTCCAGCTATTCAGACCAAGTATAGTTCAGTCTTACACGTCCAATATTCAGCTATCAGCTACCCAGTTAATCAGATAAGTTAGCATATTTATGCACTTGTGCTCAGTACCCATGTGACTCTTTTCAGTAATATCAGTTGTAGTGCAATAGGCTTAGTTATTTCATCTTAAAGGGTGTTCGTAGGCCTCAACTTATCTTACCGAACTTTAGCTATGTGATGATTTTCTTATTCAGCAGTCTTGTTTAGACAAGGCCAAGATTTCCTTACGCCCTAAGGCCACTGAAACTCTATAGAAAGAGTGATAAATAAAGGCTCCAATCGAATGTAATTTTTCATCATGAGTTAGTCCGTAAAACCAGAAAGTCAGTCTATCAGTCAGACGGACAAGTTCGCATGGTTTGGGTTTCCGTCCCTTCCATCTAGATCTTCTATCTTAAGCATCATAAATGTAACCATTTTAAGATGAACCAACTAGATAGGTGCAAGCTCAGCCCAGTTCATATATCACGCCTCAGTTTTAGATCCCAGATATTCAGTTAAGACTTAGCTCATAGATGCCTTGTGCATGGCTTGAGTTTCCTCAGTGACTCGGCCAAGTCAGTATTCTTCGAGGGACATAGCATCCCAAGGGGGAGATACACTATAAACCCCCACACTTTTATGACAAGAACATCCCATTCTGTCTTCACGTAAGGAATCCAGTTTAGGAGTAGGGGGTACTTATAGGTTGACCCTCTAGCTCCAATATCAGCCGTAAACCATGTAGTCAATGGCTCAGTTCAATTCATGCTACCCAGTTATGTTCTCATGTTTCCACTCATGCATATTATGTAGTTAAACTCAGACTCAGCCCAAGGTAATAGCTTTTCTTAAGCTTATCTAGTTTTATGCTCAGATTTTAGTTACAACGATGGTATTCAGGTCCATGTGTAATTTTCATTTCAAACTTAGTATATTTACCCTTATATGTTCAGTCACATGTTCATGAGTCATTTCAGTCATGTATTCGTGCATCAGAAATGCGTGATCCGCTTATCAGTACGCTCAGTCATACATTCATGCATCAGCTCAGTCATAAATCATACATCAGATATGCATGGTCAGTATGAATCTCAGTAATGTCAGCCAAGTAGTCATGTTTCCATTTTTCATGTTCCGTAAGAACTTCAACTTATCGTTCTTCCCATTTCAATTAGTCTCATTCGAGGACAAATATTTCCAAGGAGGAGATATTATAATACCCTGTATTTCTACCTATCTTAAGAATCATCCCAGAAATGTTAAAGACTTGTTTTAAAGATGAATCCACTTTTATACATGTGGTATTTAATAAGCTTTCCATCGATAACAAATTCTCCCAAATTCGACACCCTGGTGAAGAGTTAGAGCCATTTTAGTAAGACAGTGTCCCACTTGAGCCATCAGTGCATCGCGGAGCAGGTCAAAATGGCAATCCTCATAATCCAGTGAGCCTCCGCGATTATGGCGTATCGCGCCAGGGCTTAAATTCAGAATAGTCTTTTTTTCCAGTCTCTCAGTGCGATACCACCGTTTCACGGTGAACTTCCAGGTCTATCCAGTATTGCAACGCAATTTCACCACGTCGCACCGTCAGCCCAGTTCCCAGTTGGCAATTTTCAGTGATACAGCGCGATAGCGTCACGTCGCGTCAGCCTGCCAAATTGGGAAATTTTCTCAAAAATAAGATATGCATATAAGGGTTAAAAGGGTCAATTTCTCAATCCTATATAAACCCAATAACACATGATTCAGCCATATTTTATCAAAAATATAGAGTTTCTCTCAAGTTTCTCTCAAAAACAAGCTAGGGTTTTCAATTGGGGATTCATATTCAAGACTCAAATTCAAGAATCTCTCCGTCAATCTTCATAGAATCAAGAACTAAGGTATGCACAGTGTTAATTCATGGATTCCTTTCATCCATGAAGCCCAAGAATCAAGTTTTAAATCTAGTATTGTGAATATTTTGTTGTGGGTTGATTATGTTCATGTGATTATGATTGCATGATTCCCAAGTTTGAATCTTTATGTGTTGTTCATGAACCTATGCTAGTATGTGGCCTGAAACATGTGAAATTGAGTTTCTATATGGAGTTTTGTTGTGTTAATTTGATGGTCATGCCTATGCCTTAAGTCATGCATCGTAGGTGTTTGATAAAATGCTTAAGAGAATAGAAACTATGCATTATAGCTTAATTGTGACCCAAGTGATAAATGCATGCTTGACCCTATGGTCAAAAATGACTTCCATGATATTGTGTGTATTATGAATGGTTGAGGGAATGTCCATGAGATTAGGTTGATGAAAGTATGACATGTCTATATGCAATTCCATCCACGTACAACATTATGATAACTTTTTTCTTCATGAAATCCCTAACTTATTGTATTATAAATTGTTGATATTGGTCATGTGTTCAAGAAGTATCAAGTCTTGTCAGTTTTATGCTATCGAGTCCTGGGGGTACTTGTACCCGATAATTTAATTGTGTGCCTAGATCCAGTTTCATGTTTCCACGATACTCTCAGTCAAGCCATGATCAGTAGAATTCAGTCAGTTATGTAACTCAGGAAAACTCAGTAAACTCAGTATCAGTCCAGTCTCATTCAGTAATCTTAGAAATTCTCAGAAATCTCAGTAATCTCAGTAGACCTATAATTTTAGTGATCTCAGTACTCAGTAATCTCAGTAACTTTAGTACTCTCCGTTAGTCCTCAAATCTCAGTAGCATTGCATCAGTCAACGGAACTCAGTGAACTCAGTTTAACTCTGATAAACAATACCATTAGTATCAGTTCAGTTCAGTTAATCAGTTTAGTGTCTATTCAGTTGGGAGTAGGAGTTAGCACCGAGTGAACCCAAGGATGGGAACTCACTTGTTATATGAGGGTGTGATTCTTAGAAGCAATCCTTCCATTCCAGAACTACGTAGCCAGCGTAGGTTGAGACATCATACCTACTATATGAAAGTAGATGAGGTGGCTTAAAATTTTATATGAGGGTTCCTACCATTTTCACTAGAGTTACCTGTTATATGAGGGTTACTCACAGATTGTCCTTACCAGTGGCAAGGTATTGATACCCTTCCAATTGGGGTTACAGATTGGACCCTAACTCAGCCATAATGGTGTATTAGTGGCATGTCGGTTAAATAACTACTTCCCACTATCTCAGTTATAGATCCAATCTCAGTAATAGAACTCAGTTCAGTTCTATAGAAATCCAGGACTATCAGATACAGTCAACTCAGTACAGTGCAGAACTCAGCTAGTTCTATCAGTATCAGGAATGTCAAATACAGTCACTCATGTTATCAATATTCAGACTCAGTAATTAAATTATCATGAACCCAGTTAATAGTATATTAATCTATACAAAACTTATGTTATCATTATTCAGTTTAGGGATTGTCAGATACAGTCAATCAGACCAGTTCTTTATAATCAGAACTGTCAGAAATAGTCTTTCCTTTATTAATAATATAACATTAGTTCCTCAGTACTCTATAGATTCAGTTATTCATTATCCCAGTATTAGCACTCAGATATTAGGAAATCCATGTTATAAGAATTCACAAGCCAGTGTTATCACGAATTCAGTTACAGTCTCTTATTCATGCATGTATTCTCGCATTCATGTTATTTAGTTAGTTAGTATTGTTCATGCATATGAACCATTTCATTCATCCTACCTCACTTGCATACCAGTATATTCAAAGTAATGACGCATTTTTGCTATGGTGTTTTATACCATAGGTTTAGAAGCATGAGCTCCCGAGCATCCTTATTAGATCAGACGTTCAGTAGCCAGACTAGCAGTGAGTCCTCATAATTCGAGGATAGCATGATTATTTTATTACTTTATTATTTCAAGAGTTCGGAGTTAGTTGGGGACATGTCCCATCAACTCCATAGTTTTCAGACAGTTTAGAGGCTTTTCAGACTACAACATATTTTCAGATAGTTTATTTCAGTTTTTGTGTATTTTTATACCCTATTTCAGACATTGTTCTATATTTAGTATTAGTTTAGTTTTGAACCTTATAGCCTTACAGCTTATATTTCGCATATTTATAATATATTATTTAGTGCTCAGTTACAGATATCAGTCATGGGTTAGCTTGTGGTCCTTTGGGGTCATGAGCACCGTGTAATATTTCGGTACTAGATTTGGGGCGTTACACCCCCGTGGAAGATGTACTTTGATGGTGTCGCACATCGAGATGGAGCAAATGCTGGGGTGGTGTTTGTAACTCCACAAGAAGAGGTTATTCCATACTCGTTTACCCTAACAAATCGTTGCTCTAATAATGTTGCTGAATATCAAGAGTTAATACTTGGACTTGAGATGGCAGTTGATATGAAACAACAATAATTACAAGTCTTTGGTGACTCCCAATTGGTGATCAAGCAGATTTTGGGAAGCTATGAAGTCAGAAAGCCTGAACTACGACCATATCATGATTATGCACAGAAGTTGATGGGGTGGCTTGGAGAGGTAACCCTACAACTTATGCCAAGGAGAGAAAATAAGCAAGTTGATGCCCAAGCTGCTTTGGACTCAACCCTAATCCAAATCAGACGCGAGTTACTATCCGCTAAGAATGGGTAGTACCGCCGTCAAATAAGCATGGGGATGTTGAAAATAAAGCTGAATACCTCATTGCCGTGTTTGAAGCTACAAAGCAAGATTGGCGATAACCTATCGTTGACTATTTGTCTAATGGGATACTTTTAGAAGATCCAAGAAGAATGACTTACTTCTATAGTCGTGCACCTCACTTCCTTTACTATAAGGAAACACTGTACAGAAGATTATTTGAAGGAGTACTCATACGGTGTTTAGGAGAGGAAAAAAACAATTCAAGCTTTGCAAGAAGCGCACTCGGGAGTTTGTGGATTGCATTAGTCTGGACCGAAGCTCCATTTTCACATTAAAAGTATGGGATAATATTGGCCAACGATGGTGAAAGATTGATTAGACTATGCTAGAAGATATAAAGCTTGTCAATTCTATGCTAATTTCATTCATCAACCTCCTGAAGTACTACACCCAACTACAGCAGCATGGCCATTCAATGCTTGAGGAATGGATGTTGTTGGTCCACTACCAAAATCTTCTGGTGGACACTAATACATCTTGGCCACAACAGATTACTTCTCAAAATAGGTCAAAGTTGTTGCTCTCAAAGAAGTAAAGAAGGAGAATGTTGTGAATTTCATCCGAGTGAATATCATCTACCGCTTTGGAATCCCTCAATATATAATAACCGTTAATGACAAGCCATTTGATAACAAGATGATGAATACGATTTGGGATCTCTTTGGCTTCAAGCAGCGCAAGTATTCTATCTACCATGTTGCAGCCAATGCTCTAGCCGAAGCGTTTAATAATACTTTATGCAATCTATTGAAGAAAGTTGTCTCCAAATCTAAGCGAGACTGGCGTGAACGAATGGAAGAAGTTTTATGGTCATATAGAACAACTTACCGCACACCAACGCTAGCAACCCCATACGCACTTGCTTTTGGAGTTGAAGAAGTCCTGTCACTTAAGCGTCAAATATCCTCTTTGAGACTGGCTATTCAAGAAGGGCTCACCAATGAAGAAAATGCTAAGTTGCGTCTTGTGAAGTTAGAAGATCTTGATGAGAAGAGGTTGGAGGCTCAATAAAATCTTGAATGTTATCAAGCCCGGCTATCTCGTTCTTTCAATAAAAGGGTTCGATTGAGATGCTTCCAAGTTGGAGATCAAGTTTTTACGGTAAGAAAACCTATTATTACTTCTCATAAATCTGGGGGAAAATACACCCCAAAGTAGGATGGACCATATGTTGTAAAAGAGGCATATTCAAATGGTGCTTACAAGCTTATCAATACAGATGGAGTAAAAATCATTCCTATCAACGCCAAGTTCTTGAAGAAGTACTATCCTTGAAGTAAGATGATACTACTTAAGGAACGAGTATAAACTGCATGTTCACTCCTGGCCCGCAAAAGTATAAACTGTGTACGGCGCAAAAAACAAAATTCGCTAGGTTGAAAACCTCAAAAGAGGCGGCCTGGGCTAAATTGGGACACAAAAAAACACACACCCCAAAACTATGTTGTGACTTGATCGTCTTCACTGAGGTACGTAGGCGCTTCGAATCTTATTCTGAGTTCAGTTGCATAAGTGTAAAAAAAATATGTTCCTGCAGTATCCGCCATATGGATACCAAGTTTGAAAATATTCTAATTAAATTTTGGACTCACTCCAAGTATTGGTGGCTCAATGGGGGCTAACTCCAATGAAATATGAGCTTCGTTAACATAAGATGAAGCCTCCAAACTCCCTAAATTTGGGAGTAAAAGTTGACAAAATCTCCTAGTCTTCAAATCAAGGCCTCAAAATTTTTATGTCTTAAGGTGGACAAAATTTGTCCCTCTGCACTTTAAGATGGCCTCTTACGGGTTTATCCTCAAAAGGATCTAAAAACTTTCATGCCTCAAGGTGGATAAGATTTGTCCCTTTGCACCTTAAGTAGGCCTCTCACGGGTTTATCCTTAAAAGGATCTCAAAATTCCCATGCCTTAAGGTGGACGAAATTTGTCCTTTTGCACCTTAAGCTGGCCTCTCATGGGTTTATCCTTAAAAGGAGCTCAAAAAAGTTCCATGCCTTAAGGTGGACAAAAATTTTCCCTTTGTAGGTTAAGCTAGCCTCTCAAGGGTTTATCCTTAAAAGGATCTCAAAATTTTCATTCCTTAAGGTGGACAAAATTTGCCCCTTTGCACCTTAAGCTGACCTCGTAAGTGTTTATCCTTAAAAGTTTCCATGACTTAAGGTGGATAAAATTTTTTCCTTTGCACCTTAAGTTGACCTCGTACGTGTTTATACTTAAAAGTTTTCATGCCTTAAGGTGGACAAGATTTGTCCCTTTGCACCTTAAACTGACCTCTGACGGACTTATCCTTAAAAAGATATCGAAATTTTCATGCCTTAAGGTGGACAAGATTTGTCCCTTTGCACCTTAAGCTGACCATTGAAAAGGGACCATACTTAAAGAATACCATTGCATAAGTGCATCGGTGAAAGGGCCCATACTTAAAGAATATCATTGCATAAGTGCATCGGTGAAAGGGGTCATACTTAAAGAATACCTTTGCATAAGTGAATCGATAAAAGGTCCCATACCTAGAGAACACCATCGCATAAGTACATCGATGAAAGGGCTCATACTTAGAAGACCATCGCATAAATGCATCGGTAAAAGGGCCCATACTTAGAGAAGACCATCACATAAATGCATCAGTAAAAGGGTCCATACTTAGAGAAGACCATTGCATAAATTCATCGGTAAAAGGGCCCATACTTAGAGAAGATCATCGCATAAATGCATCTGTAAAGGGCCCATACTTAGAGAAGACCATCGCATAAATTCTTAAAGAAAACTATTCTGTCTTCAAGCAAAGTCTTTCGGTCTTAAGGTGACGGAGGCGAAGTTAAACTCTCGCACCTTAATCCGATGTCCACCATCTTCAAGAAAAAAAATTGGATGTAACGTGACAGAGGCAAAGTTAAACTCTCGCACCTTAAGTCGATGTCCACCGTCTTCAAGTAAAATTGTTCGGACTTAATGTGATAGAGGAAAAGTTAAACTCTCGCACCTTAAGACGATGTCCACCGTCTTCAAGTAAAATTGTTCGGACTTAAAGTGACGGAGACGAAGTTAAACTCTCGCTCCTTAAGCTGATGTCCACCGTCTTCAAGTAAAATTATTCGAACTTAAAGTGGCGGAGGTGAAGTTAAACTCTCGCACCTTAAGCTGGCCAATTATTGCATATTGCTATTTGTTTTAACCCTACAAAGAAAAGAAAAAGGGAAGAGACAAAACAATAATAAATAAATTGAAAAAAATAACTCACCAATAATATCCCAACCGCGATAAAATAAATAATCAAACTGGATCAATGCGAGTTGCTGAAGATGAACTATGAATTACAACCACTAAATGGTTAGTATTTATAGAGGCCTAAAGTCGGCCGAAAGAATCAGTGACCAACATGAATTGAGTTTTACAATTTGACTTCTGACAGAATTCAAGTAATACAAGGAATGCCTTGTCTTATGCGCTATTAGTCATAGTTAGAATTAAACAAGGATAAATCCTACATCATGATTGGCACGCATAAGTGTAGTAAAAAAGATAAAGGATATGGAAATTATTTTAGGAATTGGGGCCGGTTACCCCTAATCCCTTATAACTTTGAAGAAGGATACGTGAAAATTGTATTAAAAAGAAAAAAAGGGGTCTAATATGAGGCGGCGGAGTTGTGGGATTTCAAATTTCAATTCTATATTGGAATTGTTCTTTAGTTACCGCCTTCAGTGAAGTCCACGTATAAAAAGAAAAGGGAAAGTGGAACTCCCATGCATGTGACAAAACAAAATAAAGCTTCATGAGCAAGCTAGTTACTTGACAAGCAATGATCATTTAATTATGTGGCTTGCATGGTGTGCATGATCCAATAATTAAAAAAAAAAAAAAAAAAAAAAAAGAGAGAGTAGAAAAATAGGAATTGAGGGCATGTAAAAGAAAGTGGATTTTGACATCAAATGCTTAAAAGTCAACCCCTTTTCTTTCTCAATTTTGTCATTACAGATAAGAAAAAAAAAATCAATCCCACAGAAATGAGGGAATGATTTTTTTTATTTGCTATTGGTCCAAGATAATATTTGTAGAAATTAAAATGTCAAGCCTATACTTCAAATCTGGTCTCCAAAAGATTAAATATCTCGACAAGTCTTGAAGTAGGGGACATTTTGTGGACATTAAAATATTATTAAATTTAAATCCGTACGAAATTCGAATTATATTGAATTCAAAGTATATTAGTCCCAAATAAATATTGCGAATTAATATAATTGAATTAATTATTTAAGTCTAAACATGTATAGATTTAAAGTAAGGGAAAATTAACTAAATAAACTTAATAGATTATTTATTACAAGTTATAGAAAAACTTTTTAGTTTTCAAGTTATAGCAACTTTCATTTAAAAAAAAAAAAGATTTTTTTTCATATTTTTAAAAATACAAAAAGTAATTACTGAAAAGGAAAATAAATATTTAATACAACTAATATATAATATTCCTTCCTTAAATGTAGTGGAATGGAAGTGGGTGATGTGGAGGAATTATTTCAACATAAACCCCCTTTACAAATATGCTAGTGACATGGAACGTCAGGGGTTTCAATAAAGTGGTGAAACATAAGGAGATGAAGATGTTTATAAAGAACAATAAAGGGAAACTTATAGCAATTAGTGAGCATAAAGTCAAAAATAATATAGCTAGCAATATTATTAACAAAATCCAACCAGGCTGGGGATGGCATACTAATGCCTCCACAAATGCTCAAAGTCGATTGTGGGTTGTCTGAAATACTGATGAAGTTGACTTCTCCCATTAAGAAGATTCAGCTCAGCATATACATGGTACAGTGAAGTATGTGGGATGTAACAAGAAGTTTCAGTTTACTGTAGTGTATGGTCTCCACACCATTGAAGCAAGGTCTGTACTATGGACATCTCTGAGAAATTTAGAACCTCAGATTATAGAGTCATGGATCATCATGGGTGATTTTTATTCAATCTTATCCCAAGAAGGCAGAGAGGTAGGCATCCAAGTCCAAGAACATGAGACCAAGGACTTTAGGAATTTTATGGAAGACTATAATATGTTAGGACTACCAACAATAGGTAGATCCTTCATATGGACAAATGGCCATGTCTATAGTAGGATAAACAAAGCTTTGGTAAATACTGCTTGGTACTTAAATATGTCTATCCACTAGGTACGGATACTGGACCCTATATTCTCTGATCACTCACCATTATGCTTAAATATTGAGGAAAGTGCAGACACAAGGAAAAGGCCATTCAAGTTTTACAGCTGTTTGGCATAACATCCTAAATTCACAAACAAGGTGAGAGAAAACTGGACTGTAAAAAATGATGGAATGAGAGGCGTATGGAGAAACTTGAAAAATATCAGATATGCACTGAAGCAGCTCAATAAACTTGAGTTTACAAGTGTTAGTACAAAAGTTCAGAATATTAGAATTGAGTTGCAAAATACACAAAGAAGTATGAGGCAAACACCAGTTGATCCAACATTCATTGCACAAGAGAAGGAGCTGAGGATGCAACTAACTAAGTGGAGCCAAATTGAGGAGAGTATATATAAGCAAAAATCTAGGGTGTAGTGGTTAAAATTAGGGAATGCTAATAAAACTTATTTTTTTGCAAATATGAAAGGGAGAAAAACACAAAACTAAATAAAGATCCTGTATACAGAAGATGGGACAGGTATTAGAGAGAATGAGGCAATCACTGCTGAAATTGTGGATTTGTATAAGCAACTTTTGGGGTCAGCTAAACCCCATTTAACTGTTATCTCTCCCACAGTGATCAAAGAAGATACCTTGCTGACTAGGAGCCAACAGCTGCAACTCATACAACCATTCACGGCAACTGATGTGACTCAAGTACTTAAAGGCATATATGACAACAAAGCTCCTGGCAAAGACGGCTTCAATGCACATTTCTTTAAACAAGCATTGCCAGCCATAGGAGAAGAGTTAACATCTGCTATTTTATAATTTTTCAGTACTGGTGATATGTATAAAGCCATTAACACCACTTCTGTGACCCTGATCCCTAAAATCAAACACCCTAGCTCAATAAAACAGTATAGACCAATTTTTTGTTGTACTACCATATACAAGATCATATCCAAAATGCTCACCACAAGGCTGCAACCTCTCATGGATTATCTTGTAGACATTAATCAAGCTATTTTTGTCCCTGGTAGGGTTCTAAATGATAACATTTTACTTGGTCATGAACTAGTTAAGGGTTATGGGAGAAAGGGTATCTCGCCTAGGTGTATGATTAAAATTGACATGCAAAAAACATATGATTCAATTGAATGGCCCTTCTTTGAGAAGGTTTTATTGGGTATGAATTTTCCTGGACAATTTGTTCAGTGGATAATAAGATGTGTTAGAATAGTGTCCTACTCCATTAATATAAAAGGTGTTCTTAACACACCTTTTGTTGCAAAGAAAGGGGTAAGACAGGGTGACACCCTATCACCTTACCTATTTGTCTTGAGTATGGAGACCTAACCAGACTGTTGAAAAGATTGGGACAGAACCCAGACTTCAACTTCCACCCAAGATGCCAAAAATTGAATATTATACAACTTAGTTTTGCAGATGATTTACTACTATTCTACAGAGGTGATGTAACTTCTGTAACCTTGCTCAACAATTGCTTCCAAGAATTCTCTGCAACTTCAGGTCTTATAGCAAATCAGTCAAAGAGTAGCATATATTTTAGGGGTGTAAATGAGAGTATACAATAGCTCATATTACAACGACTGGGGTTTACGACTGGACAACTCCCCTTTAGATACCTAGGAGTGCCTTTAAGCACCAAAAAGTCATTCGTGGCCCAATGCCAACCGTTGATTGATAAGATGGTTGGAAGAATTACAAACTGGACAGTTAAATTTCTCTCATATGCTGGCAGATTACAACTAATTCACAGTTTGTTTTTTGGTATACAAAACTTTCGGTCTCAAGCTTTTCCAATACCAAAAGCAATTCTAAAAAAGGTAGAAATTATGTGCAAAAGATTCTTGTGGAATGGAGATATCCAACATAGAGATAAGTCACTAATAGCTTGGGACAAGATGTGCTTCCCCAAATCAGCTGGAGGGCTTAATATTATTGATATATATATATGGAATAGAGCTACTATCCTCAAACATTTATGGAATTTGAATCAGAAAAAGGATAAACTATGGATCCTGTGGGTACATGCATATTATTTCAAGGGAAGGAAGCCTTGGAGCACATAGACCAAACAAGCTTCATGGATTATTCAGAAAATCCTACAAGCTGGTAAATGGATTGATACAGTCGGGCTAAGTATAGAAGGAGTTATGGAGCAGGACTTATTCTCTATCAAGAATATGTACCAACAACTTAGAGGCCAATTCTCTAAAGTGGACTGGAGGAAACTATACTATAATAATCAAGGGCACCCAAAATGGAGGTTTATTATGTTCATATCACTCAATCAAAGATTATATACTAAAGATCGATTAGACAAATGGGGCATCCACACCAGTCTAACGTGTGCGTTATGTGAAGAGGAAATAGAAGACCACCAGTACCTGTTATTTAAATGCTCATCTTCAGGGGATATATGGCAAAGAATACTCAATTGGCAAGGAGTTACAAGGGGGAGTTTGGGATGGAGAGAAGAGGTACAATAGGCCATCACTCATGCAAAGAGGAAACAAGCAAGAGCAACAGTCTTCAGAATGAGCCTAGGTTCCACTGTATACCATATTTAGATGGAGAGGAACCAACGAATATTCCATCAAAGGAAGCAACAAAGAGAAGCAATTAGTAGACGGATCATTCAAGACCTTCACTGCAGGGCTAGCCCGTATCCTAGACTAGCAGGGTATATGCTTAATCTGAACTTCTATAGATGAGGAATATGGAGTAGGCTCTTATTTAGTTATGTTGAAATGCTCTGAGGTTTGGATGTGTCCAACTCAGGTCAAAAACATCTGCTAACATTGTCATATTGGGTAATAAAATTCCAGTTACCAAAAAAAAATCGTAATTATTGATACCAATCCACCCCCAAATCCCTCTAACTGTTTTTCTTTTCTCCTATTTTAATGTTTTCACTAAGAGTTTTCATCTTCATACACTATCTTCTTTATCTACATGATTTAGTTGTTCCAGTAAATCAAATACATTATTTTCATTTCTTCTATGCAATTGCTGAGAATTATTTTTTGAAAGAAAAGCAAAAATAAGTAATTTTAGTGTTATAAAAATATGAATTTTGATAACTTGCATTCAATCATGATACATCATGGAGGGAGATGAGATTTGTCAGGTATGTTAAATTATTAAAATTGATATTTTGCAATCAAATGTATTTAAGGAAGTAAATAATTTTTTATGTGTTTCTTCAATTATTTATTGTTACATTGTTGAATTTTGTATAATATGATGATGACTAGAAGTTGTGTATGTTTATCAATTGTATAATATAATTTTCCCCACTTTTTAACGTATATGTTGTTTTGCTTCATCTTCTTCGCTATCTTATATTTTTTGAGAAAAAAATATATGTTTTTTCAATCATAATATTCCAAAAGAATAGTGTTGTTCTAGGCGAAATTTTAGTGCACAACTATTTGAGTATTTTATACGAAATTCAATTTCTAGAGTTTATAAATTTTAAAAACAATACATACAATATGGATTGTGATAATTTGCATTATTTTTTTGAATATATATTATTTTATTATTGATTATGAAAAATACATTCAAAGAAAAAGTTAAAATTATTTTTTATATTTATTTTCAGGTATGTGAGGTTTACATGTTAAATTTTCACAAAAATGTAGTTGAAAGTCACAAAAAAATTATTGTTCAATCAATTTATAGGTGTATGATTATTGGTTGTCCAATATGTTTATTTCGTCATATTACATTCAGAAAATAATTAAAATATTTAAATTTATTATTTCTGCAGGAAGATCAAAAGGATTTGGTGTAGGAGAGATTATGTATGATCCAACTACAAAATATAAAGGGTTAGTAGATGTAATTGCTACTCAGTTGAAGCTAGACACAAATTCAACTCAAATTGTATTGTCACTAGATTTAAAAAGACCTCCCGGGAGGTCATGCGTTGAAAGATGGGAAGCACCAAACGAAGAGAAGTAAAAAAGATCAAAGGTGACGTGTAATAGCTGTCATCGAGAGAGATACAATAAGACAACATGCACCTCCTTAAATTAGAATTTGTATTTTCTATGGTTGTTCTAGTGTTAAATGTCCTTTTTAATGATTTGTGTTCCTGAATATTATTTTTTTAAATATCAATTGATTATCATTTATAAATGAAAAGTTGATTCTAATTTTGTTCACAACTTATGGTTATTTATGCTAATGAAATTTTTCTTCTTTACGACGATGTTTTTTTTTTTCTAATCAAAGTGTTTTGAAATCAAATCTTATAATTGTGTTATGTGTTATGCACACAATGAGTGAGATATAGTGTGCATATTAATTTGATAATGAATAATCATAATGAATTTAAAGAGTGAGAATTATCTCATATTTCATGTTTGACTCTCTTTGATGAGAATGATTGAGTAATGCTATCTATAATATGCAGTTTAATATAAAGTATTTTTTTAAACATTATATTATAATACGTAGCGTAATTTTATTAGCAAATTAAAATAAAATGCTAAATGATCAAATTAATGTATAAAAATTAATAGCTAATAATATATATGAGATATTATAAAGGAGGTATATTACTATCAGTTCAATTGAATATGGTAAACAATATCTAATAGTATGTAAAATGCATACATATGAATAAACTAAAGAGCATTGCAATATCTTATTAATGCAAAATGCATGATACACATATATACGCTAATTAAGCATTACAAACGTGAAAACATACACAGTAATGAACATCAACTTAATAAGATGTTCTCGATATAACATAACAATTGATATTAAATATCAATGATAACAATCATGATATAAATCAAAAAACATTCACAAAATATTCAAATCGTGATACGAACTTTAACGAAAAAACATATTTTATAAAATTTAACAAAATCTTTTCTGAACAAAAATAGTTTGAACCTATTACATTTAGAGAAGTCATAACTGGGCAAAAAAATACATGACTAGACATAAACATCTATTGCATCCTTGATTTGTGACTTGTAGGGTTATGAATTTAAAATTTTGGAACATCTTTCCTAGAACTTTTGAGACCACCATGCTTGCTAGTAACATTTTCAGTTACCTCACTTTCACTATTATTTCATTATTCTGCTTTCTTCTTACATAATTCAATAATAGTGCACCATATCTGATCCGATGATCGAAATCACCAAATATTCTACTAGAAATATCAAATACATCATGACTAATAATTTCAGCAAAATCACATACAAACATGCCACAGTCACTGAAAAATAAAAAAATTAACAAAAAAATTTAAAGAATAAACATGTATTTTAAAATAAAATAAGTAATAACGATAACCTACCAGATTGTGGACCTTGCTGGGATGCATTCTATATTACTATCAGTTCAATTGAATATGGTAAACAATATCTAATTGTATGGAAAATGCATACATATGAATAAACTAAAGAGCATTGCAATATCTTATTAATGCAAAATGCATGATAAACATATATACGCTAATTAAGCATTACAAACGTGAAAACATACACAGTAATGAACATCAACTTAATAAGATGTTCTCGATATAACATAACAATTGATATTAAATATCAATGGTAGCAATCATGATATAAATCAAAAATATTCACAAAATATTCAAATCGTGATACGAACTTTAACGAAAAAACATATTTTATAAAATTTAACAAAATCTTTTTTGAACAAAAATAGTTTGAACCTATTACATTTAAAGAAGTCATAACTGGACAAAAAAATACATGACTAGACATAAACCTCTATTGCATCCTTGATTTGTGACTTGTAGGGTTATGAATTTGAAATTTTGGAACATCTTTCCTAGAACTTTTAAGACCACCATGCTTGCTAGTAACATTTTCAGTTACCTCACTTTCACTATTATTTCATTATTCTGCTTTCTTCTTACATAATTCAATAATAGTGCACCATATCTGATCCGATGGTCGGAACCACCAAATATTCTACTAGAAACATCAAATACATCATGACTAATAATTTCAGCAAAGTCACATACAAACATGCCATAGTCACTGAAAAATCAAAAAATTAACAAAATAATTTGAAGAATAAACATGTCTATTAAAATAAAATAAGTAATAAAGATAACATACCAGATTGTGGACCTTGCTAGGATGCATTCTTCACAATTACATACACCCAATATTTAATTGTGTTATGTGTTTGCAATTTGCAGACATGATTCAACAAAAAGAATCAAGAAAACAATCTTATGTTGAGTCAGTTTGTATCCCAAATCAATAGTACATGAAGTGAAACCCAAATTCATATGCAAATGGTGTAAGTTTAATGGAAGAGAAAAAATAATTTATGAAAAAGAGAGTATATTAATGATGGAGAAAAAAAATTATCAATAAGGTAACTTAGAAAAATCATGTAAACATTGAAATGGTAACAAAAAAAAATGAAAAGTAAAAGTTGCGTAAAAGAAAACAACTCTACCAAGTTTTACTCCAACAATAATACTTATCATAATTATCCAAAAGATTTATTGAGGAGAGATAGATACTGAATAAGAAGATAATTTAAAAATTAATTATGAAAAAATGATTTTTCATTATTTTAAAACATTAATTTTTAAAAAATAATTATGAAAAAGTGTAGAAGCAAGTTAATTATTAAAGTTAATAAAAAGTAAAAAACTAAGTCTTAACTTTAAAAAATATATTTACCATATATGTCTCCTTAAATTGTGAACAAACTTTAATACTTAATTATTAAAATAAAAATAAAAATTATTATCACAATAATATAACTTTTCGTAATTATCCAAAGCTTTAATTAAGAGTGATATATGTTAAATGCTAAAAATAAGAAGATAATATAAATAATAAACATTAGAAATTGATTTTTGAATATTTAATTAAAATAAATTTTTCTAAAAAGTTGCTATAGCTTGTCATTATTTCTTTAGTCTAGTAATTATTAAAAAGTTTTGCTATAAGTTGTAATTAACAATCTAATATGTCTATTTGGGATAATTTTCACATAAAGAAAATTTAATTTTTATTGGGTTAATCCATTTAGTTGGGCTAGAAATAACAAACTCACTTTGTTAAGCCCAAGATATTGTTATATCTAAAGACCCAAATAAGCGTCACATGTCAAATGACGTGACATATCAAGTCAAGTGAAGAAGCCAACAGTACCATGCCACATGTCAAAATGATGCAGTAGGCCCAATAAAATCAAAGCTCATAAAAGACTTCACTTGAATTTGATTGGTCAATGTAAGTCCATCTTTATCATGACTTTTCCCTTTCCACAACTATAAATAGGGGTCTCGTAATTCAGAAAAAAAAAAAAATCAGAACTCTAACAAGAAGCAAGAGAAAGCTCGTGGATCAAACGCCGCAATTTCTCTACAAAGCTCAAGCATTCAAATCAAGTTCATCAAGATTCCAGATCAAGACCACAATATTCAAGAATAAGCTAAAACCCATGAATTCAAGCACAAGTCAATATCAAGTCCCTCAAATCAACAAATCAAATTCAAATTCAAGATCAAGCTTTAAGGCCTTGAATTTTTATTTGAAAAGGCGAATCAGAATATTCATAGAGATTGTAACACCCACATATTGAAATCAATAAATTGATTATTACAGTATTTTTCTTGTCTCAAATTATTATTTTCGGACTCGAAAATTTTATTATCCAACACAAACATTTTAAAACAATTTTCTTTTTTTAAAACAAGGGAAATACAAATGATAAGTTCAATTGTTTTGGTTAAACAATGTCAGTCTATTATGTCTTATCTTACTAATCTTTTTAAAGCATAATCTTAAATTAAAAAATATATATTTTTTAAAAATGAACTAAAAGATAAAATAAGTCGAGCAAATTAAAATGACAAAATAAATATTTTGGGTTCGAGTCCAAGAAGGGGAATAAATGACAAATTGAAAGGAAGGGTGCACACGAGTGCCCCTGCTCCAACGTACTGCTGCAGACTGCAGATTCTTGTTGTCCCCCTTTCACATCATCCATATCAGATAGCGGCTATTGAGGAGAATTTAAGTTTATGACACGTATTATTTGATCTGATTGGATATTCATGATTTGTTTTATTAAACTATGACGTTATTAAGTTTAAAATTATATATCGTGTGAATTTGTGTTGTATTTAACATGGGTGAGGCACACGTAGTGTTAGTTGTATGAAAAAATTTTAAATTGGCAAAATAATATGTTGTGGGACCCATTATATTAACTCAATTAACTTGTTCTCTTCCTCACCAATTTATCTTTTCCCTTTTTCCCTTTTATTTGTCTTTCCTCGTTACTCTTCTCTCTTTTTTTTCACATTTTTTGGATTTATGTATTGTAAAATCAAGGTTGACCATTCCCTTGATTTTGTTTTATTTGGTTCGTTAAATATCCAAAAAAAAATTGTATTTGTTAACAAGTAAAAATTAAATATTATTTTTAATACTACTTTTATACGTAAATAAATACATAAGATATTACAATAACAACAAAATATCCAGTGTATTCACACATAATAGGGTCTGGAGAGGATAGAGTGTGCGCAGATCATACCACTACCTCAGATGAAGTAGAGAGGTTGTTTCTGATAGACCCTCGGCTTAGGAAAATACCTAAGATATTAATTGTTAAAATTTTCAATGTGAGAAAATTGGGTAATTTTTTTTTTGCTAGAAAACTTTCAATAAAAAAATTTCAAAATGAGAAACTAGATTTAATGAACAAAAATGAAATTTAAAAAATTCGTAACCGGGTTCAACTTAATTTAATGATAATAAAAATAACTCATGGTTTGTCCATAAACTCTAAATATTTATGCAATTTAATAACACATGAAGGTGTTTCACTATTTTGTTATGAGTTTATTTTTTTATACATAAATTAAATTGTGTTTGTTTAAAAACTTATTTTACTAAATTAATCCTATTAATTATGTTTTGAAAAATTAAATTTAACTGCTAATACTTTATATAGTTATTTAATGATAATTAAATAAATAACATGGAATTTTTATTTGTTAAAATAAAAAAATAAAAAAATAAAGAGAAAAGTTATTTTTAGCGGACCAAATAAATAAAATTGAGGGAGTAACAAAATTGGTTTTAAAATAGATTAAAACAAAAGAAAACTGTCGCAAAAAAAGAACTTGAAAAAATATAAGTGAGAGAGAGAGATACTAATCTATATCTATATCTATATTATATATCTACATCTATCTATATCTATATCAATATCTATATCTATAATCTACAATCTATTATCTATATTTATAATTTATAATCTATAATCTATATCTATAATATATTAAAAGTGTGAAGGACTTTAGAAATGTTGTTTGAACTTTTTGCCCTTTATTAAAAGTCTTTGTTTTAGACAAAATCGTCTTTTCACCATTTTTTTTTAATATTTAAAAGTTAAGAATTAATTAAATATATTTATGGTAAGACCTTTCCTTATTAGAAGTGATCAGAATTAATGACAATTAATACTTTTTTACTTTAAGAATTCTAAATCAACTAAATTGATTTTAAGAAGATTTGAAAAATCTAAAAATAAATATAAAAGCGTTAGAATAAGAAAAATTTAAGAAATATCAATTTTTTTAAAAGTAAAATATATATGTGCTTACACATAAATATATGTTTATGTTTACATTATTATATTAAAGTGTGAAGAATTTTTGAAAAGTGATTTAAACTTTTACACTTCATTAAAAATCTCTGCAATACATAAATCATTTAATTTTAAATAATCAAACGTTACACATGAGAGACACGCGCGATTAAACTAGTTAACCAAAAAAAAAGAGACAGAGAAAGACTGAAATAAACTTTCTCTTTTTTAATTTATGTGTTAGTTTCGATTTTGAGATTCAAATAAATTTATTTTGACACTAATTTTTTTATATATTTTTAAAATATTTTGAATTGATCAATAATTGTGATTTATAGTAATTTTTACTTAGTTTTTGATTATATAAATTTTACCTAAAAACTTAAAATTTATGTGCTCAAATTTATGATTAAATTTAAATTGTTTGATTCTTAAAAAATGAAAAATAATACATAGATTCGGAAACAAATTAAAATAAAGAAGTATAGTGTAGGGGAAAAAAAGAAAAGAAAAGGGCCAAAATAGCGGCACTAAGAATGAGGAGATGAAGAGAGGTACATTTGTTGACACAAAGGGGCCCATAGATACACTTGTCCATAAATAAATGGTGTCCCACATAACTATTGTTGGTTGAGTCTCACCCATGTTAAAATTTTCTTAATGTTGATGTGGAATATGTCTAAGTGTTATCTTCCTTCTTCCTTGGAGGCTTAGGGCTCATTTGTTTGCATTTAATGGAGGTCTGAATCTGAATGGTTCAGACTTTAGACCATTAAGTGAATTTGTTTTTTATTAAGATTTCAGCTCTTAATAAGTCTAAATAGGTCTTAATCATTCAGATCTTGAATCAAGTCTTGATAGGCCTGAAGAGGAATTTTGGTGTTGGATAATAGTCACCGCCACTCTATTCATAGTCATCAATCACCACCACTAACCACCTCTACCACCGCCACCGCCACCGCCACCATTGTTGACCACCACCCACAACCACTAACTACCTCCACCATCACAACCATCATCGACTACAATTATCGCTACCAACCACTATTGTCAACCGCTAACACATCTACTACCTCTATTATTCTAATTATATTCACCGTCACCACCGCCATCAACAGCACCACCATCATCAACCACTACAGGTCAATCCCTACTATCGAAAAACTCATCTATCACAATTAGCACCACCGCTTACTATCACTAATACATCATAACTTCCACAAATTCTTTGGCCGCCACCATCATTGTCACTAATAACACCACCTCTACTATCACTTCAACCACTACTATTGCTATAATTTATCTCTAACAATTATCTCCACCATCACAACTAACAACATCTCCAACTAGCACCAACACATTGTCAAACCATCATGCATTCATTTTCAGCCATCACAATCAACACCTCCAACTACTAACATCAAGCAACGTCACATCACAACCACCACCACCACTATCAACCACCACCATCATAACAGTCACTACAATACCAACCATCACAACTATCACCACCAACATTACTAATCACTAACATCAATCATTGTCACTGCAACCACCATTATAAACCATCTCCACTATCACTAACAAACATAAATATTTTTTTCAATCAAATAATAATTTTGTTGTATTAAATTACATACTTTTCTGATATATAATTAGTTTTTTATTTAAATTATATTTTTTATTTTATTATATACACAAATAAATTTTTTTTGCACATTGAGATGTTGAAAAACAAACAATCTTAATCATTCAGTTTTCAGATCTAGAGACAACATCTTAATCATTCAGATGTGCATTCAGATTCAGACCTCTGAATCTTAAAAAAACTAATGCAGCCTTAACTTGTCAGCTTAGATTGTCGTAATCATTCTCTTGACTCACCCACATCAGTAGTGGCGGATTCAAGATTTTTTTTAGAGGGTTCAAAAAATGAATTAAAAAACAAAAATTAGGCAGCCTGTGCATTCAAGTGAGAATCAAACCTACGAAGTGGGGATGGCCGGTGCATGAGGCTCAAGTAGCACAGTCCAGTATTAGTGAGTTGTCTCATATCTTTAGTTTAGGTGGTTCAAAATTAATATATGTATTAAAATATAAATTTTCTACCCTATATATATAAAAAAAAAAATTATCGAGGAGATTCAAATGAACCTTCTAACACCCACGTAGGTCCACCCCTGCACGTCAGCCCAATCGCTCCTAAGAGACGACATAATACTGATACCTATTGTGCGGAAATCCCTACTAATACCACTAGATCATGAGCAGGGGCGGACCTACACATAAATTTTGGGTGCTTCGGCATCCACTAAACTCGACGCAATAGGTATAATTACATAAAAAAATATATAAAAATGAGTATAAATTATATAAAAGCACCCACTAAACAAGAAGTTGATTAGGTGCACTGGCATTTAGGTTAATCTTAAGGCTCTTCATTGGTAGGTGTGCTCGGATTCAAATTTGGTTGAGGAAATTTTTTATTTTTTTCTGTAGTAAGCACCCACACTCCTTAAATTCTGGATCCGCCACTGACCATGAGTCTTCTTGATGATATGTTTAGTTTACCTCTTGATTTAAAAGATACAAATTTTTGTTTTTGAAGGAAAATGGATTGGGTGATTCATGTTGATCAATTCGGATACATATTAAGAGAGAAATAATATATAATTATTTGTATATTTATATTATTAAATAAAAGAAAAGAGACACAACTATTTAAAGAATTGTGTCAGTTTGGAATTATAAAAAATTTCTCTTAACAGAAACCAACATATCTTTCCATTCTCTAAAACAGACAAAATGTTTCTCACTCTTTTTTTCGAAAAATTTTCTTCCTCTTGTGTGAAGAACTTCAGTAGAAGATTCCAGTGAAGATCCAAGCTATTTCAACCAAAAATATTTGGAACAATCTTCGTACGATTTTAGACCGTGGCTTTATATGATATAGTTCGTTTTTATATGTGATTATATTTTTTAATTAATGAAACAATATTCAATGAACCTACAAACTACGTGTTTGATTAGATTCTTCAGTTTTGATATACTCAAGGATGAAAATTGCTCCATATCACAAGAAGAACGATGATAATGAATTAATGATATTCAATATTGTAACAAATTTGTTAATGCTCGAGGTGGACCCAAAACGAAGTTGATCTATCTATGCCTAAAAAGCTTGATCATTTTATTTAAATAAAGTAAGTCCATTTGACGATCAAATTTGAGTGAAGCATCCCTACTTGATGATCCTCACAAAAAAAAAAAAATAGTATATCAATTTAATTTTCTGACTTTTCTTTTAAAGTGCAAAGTTTAGTGCTTTTATTGATATGAAAAGTAAACTATTCAATGATATTACGAGTTGGGATAACCACTCATGTATTCACAATGTCCATGCTCAATTTATTGCACAACTCATTTAGGTTGGTTTCTAATTTTAAATTTGAGAAGAGGCTTTGAAGAAGCCGAGTTACCTTATTTTAACGATCTTGGTATATGACTTGATATATTTCTAATAAGTGATGTGGATAAATATGATTCCATCATGTCCCTGAATTGAAATTTCGACTTCAAGTTTTGAGAATGATGCTTTGAGCTTGTCACTTAGATTGTCTGAATAGCCAAAACATTTACAACTGGTGTTTGGGGTGCAGGATTTTAAAGTTCAAAATATCCTACAAATATAATTTCATATAATTCATTTTCTTTTCTTTCACCTAACTCATATGGTTTATTTTAAAGGTTTTTTTCTAATGCCTTTTGAAAAAAATCATTTAATTGTCTTAATCATCACAGAATGTTATCTAAACTATACATTTTCTTATACATCTCACTTTATTATTACTTTACTCACTCAATAAGAAAAATAGTTTCTTATTATTCTAAAACATGATATATCTTCAAACAAATAAATTCAGTTTGACAAAATGATTAACATTTGAGACCAAATAAGCATTTTGTTTACCCCTCTCCAGTCTCCAACCCTTTTTGTTCCCTTGATGACTCAAACTCACAACCTCGGGGTTAAAAGTGATGGTTGCTTATCATCCCAGCAACTCTTTCTTGTCGAGACCACATAAACTAACTTCTAGCACAAATAATTTTGTTGGGAACAAGAAACAAATTTGGCGTCTTTAATTTGAAAAAGTAAATGATCAGTCTAATTACAAACTAAAATAAAGTTGAAAAAATTTCATATACTCAAATACAAATTGCATCTAAGCTATCTATAGTTATAGTTATAGTTGTATCTTGTAGTACATATAATTAACTTGTACGCTTATTTTCATAATAGTAAATTAGCTTCTTCCCAAGAATATATCTGTGAAGCAAGATGATAAAGAGAAGCACAAAATTATGAAACCTTAAAAACCCAAAAATCAAGATTCAAAACTATATACTAAAATTCATAAAGAAGTTTTTAAGAATTTTATTTACATACTCTCACGCCAACAAACAAGCATAGCTATGCATCTCCTGAGAATATAAAACTTAGCCTTCTGCTTCTTTGCCAAATCATTGCATTTCTTCCTCAAGCTATTTTTCTTCAAATTTTTCGTGGTGCAACAATTTGCAGTACTACTAATAATTTTCTCTTCAATTTCGAATTTTCTTGATGCCATGGATATGAAAAGAAAAATAACATTTGAATATATCTAGCAGAGGATATAGATATATGCACATATATATGGTTTTTATTAGCACATATGTCACTTCATTTTATAGCACATATATATGGTTTTATTAACATTTGAGTGACCCCCCCCCCCCTTGTTTTGGAGTCTTGATTTAGGTGATGCATAATTTTGTACGAAATTTACATTGCTCCTTTTCACACATGAAATAGTAATAGAATGGAAAAAAAAGTTCAGGTAATTTTATGTACTGACTAAGCCGGTCAAACGGGTCGGGCTGACCCGACCCAGCCTGGCACACTAAGCAAATCCGGCCCGGTCAGTCCACCGGCTATAGGATACCGGGTCCCGGGTTGGATTATTTTTTGGTTTGGGCACGGTTAACCCGGTCCGGACCAAACCCAATTCGGGCCCGTAGGTTAATCGATCCGATTTAATTTTTTTAAAATTCAAATTTGATCAAAATTTGACCGTTGGGCCCAACGGCTATATTATCGTTTGGGCCCTTAAAATGGCTCAATTGACCTTTTTTAATAATAAAAAAAGAATTCCATTTTAAATATTTTTTAAATCCCAAAAGAAATTCTATAAATACCCTACACTCTCAAATCATTTTTCACACAAATTTTCATTCTCTAAAATCTCATTCTCTCTCAATTTTCAAATATTCTATATATTTAAATTCTCAAAGTGCTCACTTTAATTTTTTAATTTTGCGATTACAAAGTACGAGTGGAAGTTTCTAAAGTCGCAACCTTCGGATACTTTCAAAATTTGATATTATCGTTCCATCTCTTACGTTTAATTTTTAATTAGTGTATTAATTGTTGAATATTTAATTTTATTATATTTGTGTTTTAAATTTTTTTAGTTTAATTTATATTATGGCTAAATTAAGAAACCTCGCCACTAAAGGTGTTAAAAAAAATTGTCCCGGAAGTGGTAGTGGTAGCAAAAAGCTAATTACTAGCTGTAGAGGTACTTCAAATAGTAGATATACCCGTGTACCTTCGCCTCCGGTACCGCTTGATACGCCTTTTGAGGAAGAAATAGGTGTAGGTGCTCACGATATGGATTATGTAAAAGCTTAGGAAAATTACGGTATAGAAGAAGAAAATAATGTAGATGCGGTTAATTTAGATGAAGATGATGAAAATATTGGTGAGACACCCACAGTAAAAAATGCTAACGTTAGATCCGAATCGGTTAATCTCCCTCCCCGTCCTCCCCGTGCCTCAAGAGCTCGTAAAACAACTAGTATTGTATGACAATTTTTTGAACATATATCAAATATTGAGGTGCAATGCAATATTTATCTAAAAATATATAAGCATAAAAGAGGGGGCAAGCAAGGGGGTACGTTAACAAGACATATAGAGGATCTTCACAAAAGAGAGTTACAAATTGCAAAAGGAGGTGAGGCTGTTGGTGGGCCCACACAAGATAGAATGGACCCAACAACTGGTCATGTAATTAAGAAGTATAATAAATTGAGGGACCGGAAAGAAATAACAAAAATGATAGTTGTGGGTTGTTTGTCTTTTAGTTTTTCTTCTTCTGATGCCTTTATTCATTATATTCAAGCAATTTATAATCCTATGTTTAATGATATTCCTAGAAGTACTTGTCGGTCTAATATTTTTAGACTCCATTCACAATATTGTTTTTATTTATCAACATTGTTAAAAAATATTCAATGTAGATTGTCCCTAACTTCTGATCTTGGTCATGCTGTAAATAAAAATGATTATTTAACCGTTACTTGTCACTGGATGGATAGTAATTTTGTGGTGCAAAAACGTATTCTTGCTTTTTTATATGATGGAGATCGTAAACATACTGGAGATTTTATTGTTGATTCGATTGTTAAAGTTGCAGAATTTTATGGTATCGAAAATAAAATCTTATGTATTGCTTTTGATAATGCTTCTAACAACAAGACTGCTATAACAAAGTTAAAATCTAAACTATCTCCGCCGTTACCTGAAATTTTTCATATTAAGTGTGCATGTCATATATATAATTTAATTGTAAAAGATGGTCTTGAGTTTTTTTAGCTTTATATTGAAAAAATCCGTCTTGCTATTGGTTTTATTCAAGGAAATAATCAAAGAAAAAAATTAGAGAATTTAAAGTTAAATGTCAAGAAAATTGACTTGCACCGATATTGATGCCTGGGGAAATTGATATTAGATGGAATTCTACGAATGATTTTTTTAAAACCTGTTATAAATATAGAGTTCCTATTACACTAGCTTTTAACCAACATTGTGGTTTATTTGCTGATTATGCTGATTGCATGCTACTTGATTCTGATTGCGTTGTAATTAATGATCTTGTTAAGTTTTTAGAAAAAATTTATATAGCTAAGGTTGAATTTTTCGGTGCTTATTATCCTACTGTTTGTAATATTTTTGCATATATAGCCGATATTTTTGTTTTGCTCAAAGAATATAAGAAGGTTATAAAGAATCTGTTGGTGTCATGTTTACTAAATTTAAAAAATATTTTTTCACAGTTTCCCCTATTTACTTGATTGGTGCTATGCTAAATCCGTGCATGAAATATAATAATATGTGCCACTTTAGTACTCTTATTTATGCTAACTTAGAAATAAATACTAACAATGATTCTGAACAAGTACAACCTGATTTATGAATGGCTATGGCTGATGTGAATGCTTACATAGATAAATTATTTAACCACTATGTTGATTTAGTTGATTTAGCTGTACCGACACATATCCTTCCAACTGTCGTTCTTCATCCTCCCGATGAGTCGTCATCTTCTAAAAGGCCGGCACATAGTGATTTTCCTGATTCCTTTTATGATTTACCTTGTTGGAACAGTGTTGATGAGAGAGCTTACACATCAACTTATCGGGAAGAACTTAAGTATTATCTTCGATCGCGGCCAGAGGATCGCAGACGACGGATCAACACGTTGGATTGGTGGAGGAGTAATGAAACACAATATCCTGTGCTTTCAAGATTAGCGATATCTTGAATGTTCCAATGTCAACCGTTGCATCAGAGAGCGCTTTTAGTCAGGGACGACATCAACTTGGAGATAACCGACACTCATTGGGAAACAATGCAATGAATGTTCTAGTTTACTTCAGAGATTGGATTAGAGTGGAAAGAAGAAATCAAGGAATGGAAGTAGAGCCGAACGACGAGCAGAAACTTGAAGAAACTATGACTTCACGGGAGAACTCAGCAGAATCAAGTCCAATGCAGCGTTTTGCCCCCGTTAACTTTGACTATCCTATGCAAGTTCCCATTAATATTAACATGAATGAGTTGGAAAAACTGATGCATAATTTGTAGATTTTTCATTTATGTAAATTATAAATTTTGGATTATTTTGCTATCAATAAAATTCAACATTCATTCACTTCTTAGTCCTTACTTTGTATTTTTTTTCATTTAATGATTTAAATTGAATTTCTAGTTTAAATTAAAAACTTACTTTTAATATATTATTAATTTATTATCAAGTATTATTAATTTATTACATTAAGTAGCATATGTTTTGTATATTTGTGTATATATCTTCTATAGAAGTGTATATTTAATGTATACATGCGTATATGTTTTATAAATTAGTATATAACCATATATATATATATATATATATATATTTTATAAATTAGTATATAACCATATATATATATATATATATATATATATATATTGTAGTATATGTTTTATTTAAAGTAGTACATATCTATTGAATGGTGCGTATATATGTGTATATATCTTCTATAGACGTGTATATTTAATGTATACATGTGTATATGTTTTATAAATTAGTATATAACTATATATATATTGTAGTATATGTTTTATTTAAAGTAGTACATATATATTGAATGGTGCGCGTATACATGTGTGTACATATATATTGAATGGTGCGCGTATATATGTGTAGTGTATATATCTTCTATAGACGTATATATTTAACGTATACATGTGTATATGTTTTATAAATTAGTAATTAGCATATAACTATATATATAATTATATATATTGTAGTATATGTTTTATTTAAAGTATTACATATAGTCGTATATATTGAATGTTACGTATATATGTGTAATTGTGTATATGTGTATATATATTTTAAATTCTAATGTATTATATACTATATATAGTGTATATATATTGTTTAACGTATTTAAAATGTATATAGGTGGGCATATATAGTGTATATTGAAAAAAACTTTTTTTGTTATTTTTGACCGGGTTTGACCGAATTTTTAACCGGATTTGACCGAGTTTAGGTGGGTTTGACCGGGTTGAGTTAAGTGGGCCAAGTTAGGGTTATTTTTAAAAAATTTATTGTTAAACCCGGACCCGACCCATCCCACTTAACCACAATTCGAACCCGGCCCGGCCCACAATCCGGCTAAAATTAATGGATCGGTTCCGGATTAACTCGACCCGGCCCACTTTGTTTAACGTATTTAAAATGTATATAGGTGGGCATATATAGTGTATATTGAAAAAAGCTTTTTTTGTTATTTTTGACCGGATTTGACCGAATTTTTAATCGGATTTGACCGAGTTTAGGTTGGTTTGACCGGATTGAGTTAAGTGGGCCGAGTTAGGGTTATTTTAAAAAAATTTATTGTTAAACTCGAACCCGACCCAGCCCACTTAACCACAATTCGGACCCAACCCGACCCACAATCCGACTAAAATTAATGGATCGATTTCGAATTAACTCGATCCGGCCCACTTAACACCCTTAGTACTGACTATATATCATATTATATTTCATAGTGACAGGTGAACATTAGTGTATTGAGAAGGAGACAAAAGTTAATATATAGTGATAGTAGGCTTTTTATTTGAGTGATAGTAGCTTTGCCGGCCATATACTGTTGAACAAATAATGCAAAAGTCCTTGTAAATTTTTACTAGTTTCTTTTTTAATCTTAATGATCTTTTCTTAATAATATCGTGTTATATCCTAATTAAACTGAGTATTTAGGAGTACAAAGTATTTAGCTTAGAATTCGTTAATTGTAGGTCAATTAGTTAAATTGTTAATAATGACGTTACAAACAACATAATTAATAATCCAGATTATGTTAATTCATGCTTTGACGATATAATTAGGATTGACTCAAAGGTGAGGTTATTAAAGTCTTTGCTTTAGGCCTCATAAAATTTTAATTGTTATTTTTATAATTTTATTTTATTTTCGACAATATTGAATATAGTATAAAAATTATCATCATTCAATAGAAACATTTGAAAACATTGAATTAAACTACTCAAATCTTTATAATAATAATAATATATTTATAATACCATCCAAGGTAATATATTAAAAACACATGATGTCTTCTCAATCGAGCTCGTTGCACGAGGTTTACCTAGTGCGATTTACATCTCCTGTGTGGTTTGCGAGCTATTGCACAGTGAGGGATTTACTCAGTGCGCACACAGTGCTCGCCCGAAAGGGCAGAGGGTACAGCGGCTGCGGGTTTTCCTGGAGTTTCCAAAAAAAAAAAAAAAACTTGAATCGCTACTTACTATTATAAATAACAATATTACTATGTGAAATATAATACTACACTAAAAATAACAACAACAACAACACACCCAGTATATTCCCACATCGTGGGGCTGGGGAGGGTAGAGTGTACGCAGTCCATACGACTACCTCTAAAGAAGTAGAGAAGTTGTTTCCGATAGACCCCCGGCTCAAGACAAAGGACAGTATATATAGAAAAAACAACAAATGCATGGAACATGATAAAATAACATAGGTATGACATTCACCAAAAATATTGAACATTAATTTTTTAATTTATTATGTATATGCATATTTTTAAGACATTGGATTAAATTTTGATTTTAGACCACTAATTTTATTAAGACGTCCTTAGATATAAATGTAATGAAAATGGTGTATATGAATAAGGATGCAGATAATCAAAACGAGATGATTATGAAAGTAAGAGATAGAGAAATTGTTATCGTTCTAGTTCTGGTTCATGAGAATGAAGATCTTTGAATATCAGTGACTAGAACACGATTAATTGAAAATAATAACTAATACAATCGCGTGGAATCAAGTAAAATCTAATTGTCAGAATAGTGGGGAAGTGGTGATTTATACGATACAATTTTAGCTATCGATATCCTCTCTTCTTTTATGTGAGATTAATCGTAGTTTTTTTTTATATGGTCACTACATATTTAATTAAATATTCTTTATCTTTGATATATTTTCGCCGATACATAAATGTTATATTGTTATTCTGATGGAGTATGTTAAAAATTACACTAAGAATATAATGGGTATGAGTAAGATCCAATTAAAGATTATCGTCAACATTCAAATAAGCGTAACACAAAAATTGAGAAAGTAGTACTCCCTTCGTTTTAAAAAGAATGACTTACTTTTCTTTTTAGTTCGTTTAAAAAAGAATAACCTTTTTCCTTTTTTGACAATACTCTAATTTCTACTTTCCATATGACATGTTTAGAACTACAAGATTAAAGGATATTTTGATATATTTGATACAACTTTAATTTAAGACCACAAGATTCAAAAGTCTTTTTTATTTTTTTAAATTTTTTGTCAAGTCAAAATAGATCATTCTTTTTTAAACGAAAGAAATAATAATTATACCCCCTCTTTGAAAACAATACAAAAATTGGAAAGAAGTAATACTCATATCCCTCTTTGAAAACAATAAATTTACCATTAGTGGCGGTTAAAGTGAAACTTGTTTTTGACAATTTGACAGTGCCAAATTTGAAAACAACAACCAATAGGAAAAGACTAGAGTACAATTTGTATCAAATACATCAGCTAGCTAGATAACTAGGCACGTTCACGTGCGTACATGTATGACCATACTAAAGTTACATCTTTTCTTGTTTGCCAAATCCTTTTCTGTATCAATTTTAATTCGATTTCTAAATAGTGCTTTCTTTGTATTAACTCCCACAGTTTAATTATAAATAAACTGAATTTTGCTAAAAGTTAAGGATATTATGGTTTAGCGAGCCATAATTGAATTTTGACTGTTCTATTAAATTTATAGGGTGATTTACATCTTAATAAGATGAAAGACGAATTCTTGAGAATATATATCAGCTATCATCAGCTCAATAAAGTTACCATAAAGAACATGTGAAAAATAGCCATAAAATTCCAACCATTATCGTGAAGATTCATCCATGACAATATTCAGAAGTTTTAGTACAAGTTGAAATTCGATCGTTATTTAATTACATGAATTAAAAAGTGATTATTTGTATCCCTCCCCCTCAACAACCAGTTAGACCGAAGCTCCGACATAATTGATTTTGGTTGTCGAAGCTCCCCCCACCCCCCACCCCCCTCCATACTAAAAAAAACACAGCATTGGAAATGCCACGCATGACGTATTATCCATGATACGAAAACCAAAATCAGAGGTGAGGGACAGGGGTGATTGCTGACAAATCTTACTAGGCTAGTAAGCCTTACAAACTAGACTGGCCCAGCCCATTTGTAATGTCTTGTCCAAATACAATACCTTATAGAGTCATAGTCATAGACCATATCAAACAAGGCTAAATTTGGGAGGATCTAGCTAGGCTCATCTAATTTTAGCCAATTTTTGGAGTGCGTACGTTATGAACATGAGTTTTAAACAGTAGCCGTTTGTGGTAAGTGACCTTAGGCTATTGGGGGAAAATGGAACCCAATGAAAACTACTAATCATTGGCATGGTACAATTGTGGGTTTTATTTCTAGTATATTACTACTATTGTGAGCCTTGAAAGACCTACCCTTGTCAGTATTTCCAATGGTAAGCAGGCCCAAACGTATATAACTTGACTTCATAAAATTGCCACTTTTATAGTTTAAATGAGTTGATCTTTAATTTTTATTTTTTTAGTAATTAAATTTATGCCTAGTGAAGTATAAGTTCTTTAAAAATTGTATTCATATCCGGACATAACTTGAAGAATATTAAGATTTAAATAAATAAATTATGTCCCGCCCAAAAATTATTTATTATGAAAAACAAAAATTAAAGACTAGCACAAAAAGAGGCCGAAGTTGCAAATGACCCATATACGACATAACTTTCGCATGCCGTCTTAATTGTCTAAGGTTTAAGCCTTAGGTCTACATATCCATCAGTCTAATCAACATACATGCAACTATTAATAACAAATTTAATTACTATAACATAAAAAATAAGTAAACTAATCGTTACATACAAATATCCAAATAGTACTGATCTTGATATTATAATTCACACAACAGGTGGTATAGCATCCCGTGGAATTGTTACGGAGACAACCCGACGGCCTCTTTCCGATCGGCTATTCTCAGCAAACTTCAAGCTTCCCTCATGCAACCCTTTGAGTTTCTCCTCGTCATTCCACTCTGATCCATAATAATATTCTTCGTTAAATTTATCAACATTTTTACCAGGGGGTAAAAACATACTTCCCCATTGTGGAAAATGCACCAACATAACGGGAAGTGTACACACCACAATCATCACCCCCATATACAACAATCCAGTCGAAGTTGAATAACTCGCCTTGGTGAAAAAAAGAAGTTGAGTTAAACCCGAACCAAAATTTCCTCCAGCTCCTGTTAACCCAGAGATAACGCCTAGCGAACGCCTCGTTATAAAAGGTATAATACCAAATGTTGCACCTGCAGCTGCTTGTGCACCAATTGAGAAAAGTATCATTGATAAAATTGATATTTCGAGTTTTTCTGATCTTCCAAGGACAATACAAAATATTCCTCCGAATGTTTGGAGGATCCATAGATTCCAAAGACGGCCTCTCATGCCAAATCGTTTTGCCAAAATGTCTGAAGTTAGGCCTCCCAATGGTCTAGCCAATATGTTAGCCATACCAAATGTTGCAGCAATTGTGCCGGCAGTGCGAAGCTTAAGGTTAAACCTTAATATTAAATCAAAAAATTAAAAAATGTTAGGTGTTATCAATGATCAATCATATAAAGATTTTTTCACAATTACTATAATTTAACATGTAATGGGCTTATGGCATGTTATTACACTAGTTTTCTGCTAACATACATAACTTTATCGTTATTACCAAAAAAAATAAAAAAAAATTATCGTAGAGTGACCTAACAAGCTAATTTACTAGGCAATATAAAAATAGGTATTACTAATTAACAACAATAACTAGCTGCGCGCCTCAATTGAAAATAAGTTGTGAACTATTATAGGACTGTTCATTGATCATGGTACTCCATTATTTTGAAATCATTTTTTGTCATACTTTCTCAAAGATTATGTATTATAGCAACTTGGAGAATTTAAACTTAGTATTGAACTCAAGTACATATTCTCTTCATTTCAGCCTTCAGGTTATGTGACACACCTTTTTAATTAATTTTAAAAAGAAGGACAATCTTCTAAGTTTGAAACAAAATAACTTTACATTTTTATTTTTCCCTAAATGAGAAGTACAAATATTATGACATTTTTAAGCCTATAAAATTCAAAAATATTTATCGCCACACAAATAATAATGACAATTCTAAAGAGCTCACAAATCAAAAAATTATATAGCATAAAAATTTGTATTCAAATTAAATTAGAGAACAAAAAGAGTGAGTGAAAATCAAGTCGAAAGAAAGATGTTCTCACCTGTCGAAAAAGTATTCAGCAATGACATTATCAGTGGTTAATTCCACACCTAGTGACATACCATATAGAAGAACGAAAATCCATGTTCTGTAGTTGGTCACAGCATACCAAAGAATCTGTATAAGACAACAATAAAAATAAATAAGAATATCTGATCTGATGCTTATATTTTATTTTTGTCTATCCAAAAATATAGGAGGTTATTTAATTAACCTTTGAAAATTTATCTTTTGCAACGTCTCCTTTCCTTTGTAAGGTACCACGATTTCCATCCGGCAAATCTTGACCAAGCCCCAAAACCAATAAACCCATGATCACATGCAACCATCCAGGTACGAAAAATGCGATCCGCCAGGCTATGAACGGGGTTGCTCCAGCCCGGCGGATCAACTCATAAAGTAATGGCATGAGCAACTGAGTGACCCCACCACCCATATTACCCCACCCCGCAGCCGTACCATTAACGACTCCAATAATTTTACTATTAAACATAGTACTCATCCAGTATTGACATGACACAAACGTAGCTAATGAGAATCCAATCATGAATCGAACGGCTATGTATCCGCCCGCAGACGATACGAAAGACATGCAAAATACCGTAGGTGCGGTTAACATCATGAGAAAAGCGCACCCGTAACGCGGGCCTAACAAGTCACATACCGCACCCATAACAAGTCTAGAAAAAATGCTACCGGAAACCGAGGCAATACCGGCATTTCCTATATCGGATTTTGTTAGGTTAAGGTTGTCACGAATAATTGGGACTAAGGGTGCAGCAGCAAAAGTGGAGATGAAACATGTGAAGAATGAAGTCCAAGAAAGGTGAAAAGTTGTCATGTGTGGTTTTGCAAATGAGAAGATTTTGAAGACTTTCGATTTATGTTCAGAATCAATTGGTAAGGCAAATTTCACGGTTGTGTCCGTAGGGATTTTTGGATCGGATGTAACAGAGAAGGCGAATGTTTGTTCTTTGCCCGTGACGCCGTGCATGGAGGTTCCGGGAGAGCCAGTACCACCATTTTCAGCCATTGTGTTTTAGGGGAACTATGAGCTAGATTGATTGTTTGGGCATATGTTGCTTTGGTTTTATAGACTCTATGATATGTTTAGATAACTTGATGGTGTGAAAAAATTATTTATGTCGATGATATATAAAACTTAAAGACTTCCTATGATGGATATCCATAAGCTATACTATTGTCCTTGTAATTTTTAATGATTTTCTTTTATTACCTCTTCTGTTTCAATCTATATGATGTAGTTTGAATTGATACGGAGTTTAAGAAATAACGGAAAACTTTTGAAACTATTGATCTAAAATAAACAATAGATATTTGAGTAGATGTAAATCATTTCATTAAGGATAAAGTGAATATTTTAAAATTAAATTATTACCAAATATAGAATTTTTTATTTTTTTTTTAAGATTGACTAAAACAAAAAATGTGTCGCATAAATCGAAACAAAAAAAGTATAAAAGTTATTGTTTCGAAAGTTTTATCTTGTTCTCTGGATATTTAATCAAGTATAATGTCACTTCACTCTTCTAGTAAAAAATACTTGATGTGAGCACTTAAAAACAAGTACTAATTTACCTCTCTTCCGTTTCATTTCATTAATTAACATATTTGACTAATTAAGCACATACTTTTAGAAAAGGTGTAATATACATGTAGTAGTAATTACCTCAAGCAGTATAAAGAACAAAACATATACTTCAAGAGTTTTAAATATGAGTAAAATCTAATTTCGTATTTTTTTCAAAAAAAATAAAAATCTAAATACATACATCAGAATGGATGGTACAAAATCCTTTTTCCTTTCATTATTTTTGGAGAACGTTTAATTATTAAATATCTAAATTTACCACTTGCCATTACATCTAACACTTTTCAAATTAGAGTTAAAAATTTCAACGTCAATTTCCATCCCGCCCCATCCACACAATTTGCTGCAATTAATTAGTCTTTGTATATAACTGTTTGTCTCCATCTTGCTGTTTTTATCATAAAGCTAGTAAGGTCTTTTTTTTTTCTTCGTGTAAATATATACCCAAAATTACATAGTACTCCCTTCGCTTCAACTTGTTTGAGTTCATACAAAGTTTAAGAAAGCAAAGAAGCTGTGATCTTAAATTAAAGTTTTGTAAATATACCAAAACATTCTTTTATCTTGTCGTTTTAACACGCATGGAAAGTTGAAATCAAAGAATTGTTAAAAAGAAAAAGATCATTTAAAAAAAAAACTAAAAAAAAAAGTGGACCAAATAATTGAAACAAAGAGAGTATATTTTTGCATTATTTATTTATGATTTTTACCCTTTAAGGTGTCCTAAGAGGTTTATATATAGTTATACTTTGGTAATTTCGTTTTCTCATTTTGTTCTTTGTTTTTGTTTGTTGTTCAAATATATGCTACATGCCGAATGATTGCTTGAACCTTTTTTTTCAAAAATACTTTTTCTGGATTTTGTTCAATCATTTTTTTGGTAGCAGTTTTTTTGTTCAATCATATTGGGAGCCGTTAGAATTATTCTTTTCTTTGGGGTGGGTTGGTGGGGGGGGGGAAGATTTTCACTTTATTTTAAAATCTTAGTTATAAAATTTTAAATTCAACCTGGAGTTAGATTCAAATTTTAGAAAAGTTTGTTTTCCAACTCCAGCTTCACAAAATTTAGGACAGGCTTATACAAACAATACAAATAGAAACGAATCAAAAAAGGTCATTACCAACTATATGGGAACCATCAATGTTTCGATGAATGCTTTTATCTTTTCTGTCAGTTCCTATACTAATTCTTGGACCAATACTAAGCTAGCTTATGATCATAGATTCTCAAATATTTCTGATAAGTTTTTTTTTTTTTTTTGAAGTTTGATCATAATATTTAAAAAATATATTTTACTTTTAAGTATTTGTTAAAAATATTTGTCAAATAATGACACATTATATGACCAAACATGATTTGTAAAGTTTTATTCCAAAATTTATTTGAGAAATCTATGACCAAACGGGTCCTTAAAGGTTGGAGTTCAGTTTTCAATATTTCGGATGGTCCCCATATATGTGTGGGAATGAGATTTTATTAAATTTTAATTCATACAAAATTTGAATTATATTAAATTCAAAATAGATTAGTACCAAATAAATATTGCGGATAAATATAATTGAATTTATTATTTAAGTCCATCATGTATGGATTTAATTAAAGTCCAATTTTTATTGGGCTACAAATGATGAACCCACTTTGTTAAGCCCAAGATATTGTCATATTTTAGAGGCCCAAATAAGCGTCACGTGTCAAATGACATGACATGCCAAGTCAAAGAAGGAGTCAATAGGAGCATGCCACATGGTAAAATGATGCAGCAGGCCCAATGAAATCAAAACCCATAAAATGTGTCATGTCACTCAAATCTCATTGGCCAAAGGAAGTTCATCTTCATCATTACTCTTCCCTTCCACAACTACAAATAGGGGTCTCATAATTCAGACCCCCCTCAGAACTCTAACAAGAAGCAAGAGAAAGCTCGTGGATCAAACGCCGCAATTTCTCTAAAAAGCTCAAGTATTCAAATCAAGTTTATCAAGATTCAAGATCAAGACCGCAATATTCAAGAACAAGCTCAAAAGCCTTTGAATCCAAGCACAAGTCAAGATCAAGTCCCTTAAATCAACAAATCAAGTTCAAATTCAAGATCAAGCTTTAAACCCTTGAATTTATATTTGGAAAGGCGGATCAGATAATTCATAGAGATTGTAACAATCACATATTGAAATCAATAAATTGATTGTTGCAATATTTTTCTTGTCTCGAATATTATTTTTTCGGACACAAAAATTTTATTGTCCAACAAATTCTGGCACGCCCAGTGGGATGATCTCTACCTCTCATCTTAATTTTTCCAACTTTGAAGATTAAGAACCCTAAAATGACTTCCACGAATATCAACTCTCAATCAACTGCTTCTAAGATTGATGATTCAAAGTTCTCTGCCGAAGTAGAAAGCATCCTTGGTGTTACTTTCGAAAGTTTGGGAGCTGTCACAAGGAGTATAGTAAATATGTTAGGACAGCAAACACATCCAGTGTCGTCCGCGCCAACTCCAGTTTTTAGATCTTTAACCCCAAAAGAAATGAAGTCCAATGCAAGTGCTTCGGAAGGAGGAAACAGTGTGGCGGAATCGCTTAAGAAGACTCTTGATCTACTTGAGCACTCTGGTTCGAAATACTATGGCGCAAAGAGCGATGGTCGTTCAACAAACGTGCCATATCCACTTACACCGCATAAACTGAGCACTTTGAAGATCAACTTATGCAATAATCCATGTTACTCTCCAACATCTCTAGTGATCATGCAAGCAATGGTGACTGATGCCTCGTCTATGGAGGATCAACTGGCGAACCTAACAATGGCAATTGAGGGTCTGACCAAATATGTTCAGAATCAAGATGCTCGGATTGATAAGATAGTGGATAGAGTGGAAGGCCTAATAGACGGAGAGTCTAGCCATGCACCTAAAAAATCTC